>JAWWEU010000068.1:5968179-5984908 GCA_035583155.1 Acropternis orthonyx | reverse complement strand
GGGGAGGGGAGTGGGGATGGGAGAGGGGATGGGAAAAGGGATGGGAGCGGGGATGGAAACGGCGGTGGGAGCGGGGAGGGGAGTGGGGATGGGAAAAGGGATGGGAGAGGGGATGGGAAAAGGGATGGGAGCGGGGATGGAAACGGCGGTGAGAGAGGGGATGGGAGCGGCGATGGGATGGGAGAGGAGATGGGAGTGGGTATGGGAGAGCGGAGGGAAGTGGGGATGGGAGCTGCGGGTCCAGCCGGTGACCGATGCGCTGGTTCCCCGCAGCGGGAGCCCGCTGTCCGCCCCGGAGAGCCCCGGAGAGCCCGGCCCCGGCGGGGAGGCGGACCCCGCGGCCGCCCCCGGCCCCGCCGGTGATGGGGAACCCGGGGCCGGCGGCGAGGAAGCCGCGGGGCAGAGCGGAGCGGCGGCGGAGGAGCCCGGCGAGGAGGAGGGGGAGGCGGCCCCGGCGCGGCCGTCGCAGAACATCGCGGTGCAGGTGGGTGCGGGACCCCCAGCCCACCCCCCCGGGGCTGTTGGGGGTCTGTGGTGTGCGGGGCGAGGTCCCTGGAAGGCTGTCGGGGGAAGCTGGAGGGCAAAGAAATCGAGGCTGGAGGGTAAAACACATCCATGATACCTGCAGCGTTACAGCCGCTGCCATAAGCATGGCCCTGCGCTTTCAACAGTAGTTAATCTTTAAATTAACATCTGGCCCTAGTGAGGCCACATCTGGAGTGCTGTGTCCAGTTCTGGGCTCCTCAGTGCACAAAAGACAAGGAGCTACTGGAGAGGGTCCAGTGGAGGCCACAAAGATCATAAAATCAGCTGGGCTGGAAGAGATCAAGTCCAAGATCATCAAGGTCAACCCTGTATCCAACACCGCTGTGATTACTAGATCATGCCACATCCAGTCTCAATAATAATAATAATAATAATAATAATAATAATAATAATAATAATAATTAGTACCCTGGAGCATCTCTCTGATGGAGGGAGACTGCAGGAGCTGGGCTGGTTAGTCCAGAGAAGAGAAGACTGAGAGGGAATCTCATTAATGCATATAAATATCTCAAAGGTGGGTGCCAAGAGGTTGGTGCCAGACTCTTTTTGGTGATGCCCAGCAACAGGATGAGGAACAATGGCCATAAACTAAAACGCAAGAAGTTTCGCCTCAGCTTGAGGAAGAACTTCTCTCCATGGAGGGTGGCAGAGCACTGGAGCAGCTGCTCAGGGAGGGTTTGGGGTCTCCCTTTCTGGAGACATTCCAAACCCACCTGGACATGTTCCTGTGTCACCTACTCTAGATGACCCTGCCTTGGAAGTGGGGATTGGGCTGGGTGTTCTGCAGATGTCCTTTCCAACCGCAGTTATTCTGTGATCCTCTGGGATGAGGGTCTGACTGCAATCCTCTCCCCTCACAGACTGACTTCAAGGCGGCCGATGCCGATGTGAACACGGATCAGGATATTGAGAAGAACTTGGTGGGTATCAGGTCCGGGCTGAGGTGCTCACACTCCCAGGCTGCTGCTCCCAGGCAAAGGAGCTGAAGCTGCTCTTGCCGCTTTTTGCTTGTCAAAATAGAATCTTTAAGGTTGGAAAAGACTTCCAAGATCATCAAAATACCAGCCTTGGAGTCCTTAAGCTGTCCTTTTTACAGGGGGAAATGCAGCACCAGCTGTAGCTTCAAGCAGTGTATCCCTTTGTCTTTTCCAATCTAGAGAGCCTGAGCTGTGAAAGTGGACACTGTTTATCTGTGGTTCTTCTCAGGGCTCTGACACAGTGCTAAGCTTTCCTGCCTCTCTTTAACATGAGGGGAGGGGAAAGGTTCTCCCTAAATTTCACTCTCTACTGCAGGACAAGATGATGTCTGAGCGGGCATTGCTCAAGGAGCGCTACCAGGAGGTGCTGGACAAACAGAGGCAGGTGGAGAATCAGCTGCAGGTCCAGCTTAAGCAGCTCCAGCAGCGCAGGGAAGAGGAGATGAAGAACCACCAGGTATCTGGTGAAGTCCTGTTTTTGTTTAACCTGCCCACTGGTTAATTTTAAAATCCTTGTGAAGAATCAGGAGAAACTGTGGTCCAGAGTGTCTGTCTCCTGAGTTTTCTCGTAATAACTGATACATATCTTGACTGGATCTGCTAAAAAGAAAGGGTTTGCTGTGTAACCTCATTGACCAATTTATCTAAAACAATAATGGATTTTAAATCAAAACCATTATTTTGCTCAGTATTTGAATGATGCTTTTTTTTTTTTACTCCAGGAGATCCTGAAAGCAATTCAGGATGTTACAATCAAGCGAGAAGAGACAAAGAAGAAGATGGAGAAAGAAAAGAAAGAATTCCTGCAGAAGGAGCAGGATCTGAAAGCTGAAATTGAGAAACTCTGTGAAAAAGGCAGAAGGTATTTGTATGGAATAAAAGTGTTTATTTCTGGGGAGAGAAGGTCTTGCTTAACCCCGATGTTTACCTGATGGAGCAAAGAGCTTTAAACTCTTCAGAAGCAGCGAGTGGTTGGGACAGACCTGTATGAATGAATTTAGGACAGTCTCTGTATGTGAAGTTGCACTTTTATGGAGCCATTGGCGAGGTTGTAGAGGTTGATTTCTTTTATTCTGAGGGCTCAGTGCTGGTTCTGAGTAAAGCTCCTTCAGTGATGGCTCCAAGTCCTCAGCCCCTTTCCCCTGAGTGGACATTGCAGTGCAGGTGCTGTTGGAGGGGCACAGCTCCCTGGCCGAGCCCGGTTCTGTGCCACAGCCTTTGTGCAGTGTCATGGCACTGCAGCATTTGTGCCCCAGAGGGTGTTGGCAGCTGTTTTCCCACCCACTGAACAGAGCTGTCCCAGCCTGTGGCATGCAGAAATGTGCCAGGAGGGAGTTTGAACGTGGGCCCTTCACTATCCTGGCTCCAGCTGTGCTGTCCTCTTTCTCCTGTGCAGGTTGCTGAAGGAGCAGGAGGAGAAGGAAAACAAGATTGCCTCTCTGATCGCAGAGCAGTCCGATGAGAAGTAAGGCTCTTGTCCACTACCTGATAAATGCTGCTCAGTGCACTTTTCCTTCCTGTCATTTTGCCATGGAGTGAATCTGATGCTCCTGGTGGGATAGAGCAGAGAGAACGATCCAGCAGTGTTGGCCAGTTATGTGGTCTAAGGGTTTTATCTCCTCTTTCAGCATCAGGTCTTTGGATTAAATCCTCTTTGATCCCGGTCACAAGCAGGATCCTGGATACTTGTGACATAAAGATCCCATAAGATTAAAGTTTGTGCTTGGTGGATTGACTCAGCTTGTAACTGCTACCTCTGACTGAATTTCAACTTCCCAGAATTAGGGCAGACTGATATCCCTGTCTGTTCCCAGAGCTGCCCAGCTACACTAAACTCCAGCCCACTTGGGCATTTAAAGCTGGTCAGAGAAGCTCCAGGTCCAAGTGCTCCCTAGCATAGGTGGAAATGCCCAGCTCCAGGTCTGAGTGCTCCCTAGCATAGGTGGAAATGCCCAGCTCCAGGTCCAAGTGCTCCCTAGCATAGGTGGAAATGCTCCAGCATAGTTCCATGTACTGCTCAGGTTGATTGCTGGGTTAGACCTGTGCACCCTTCCCTGGAATTGGAATGAATTATTCTGAGGGGAATTGCCCTCTTATCATTTTTCCCAGTGTGTTTGCACTCTGGTTGGTTGTGTGCTGTGGAACAGCTCACTCCTAGGACGGTGACTCCTGCAGCCCAGGGGCCTGTGGCTGTGTCACGGTCTGGAAGCTGCTGATCTTCCACAGTTCCACTCCATCCAGAGCTCCCAGGATTGATCCCTTTGTGGAGTCTGTCAGCACTCCTGCTCTGTGCCATTCCCATGCCTGAGCCTAAGGAGACTCATTCTGTTCTGTGTGCAGACAGCTGTGGGAGATGGAGCTGGACAAGCTGAAGAATCAGCACAACGAAATCAACAGAAACATTCTTGAGGAGACAGAACGGGCCTGGAAAGCAGAGGTTAGTAGGTGGCTCCTTCCCTGCAAAGTGGTTGGTTTGAGATTCCAGATGGTTAATGGATGGTTCTGTGCAACTAGGAGCAGCTGAGGGCGAGGCCAAGTCCCACTTTGTGGGATGAGAGGAGGGATAAACAAGTATCAGTGCAGTAAACATTAGTGGGGAGCAGTGCCTGGTGCACCAAGCATGACTTGGTGGAGAGATTGTGGTCTGGCAGCAAGAAATGAGGGAATGAAGAAACTGCCCTTCATGTGAGGCCTCTCTCCGTTAGATCCTGTCCCTGGAGAGCCGCAAGGAGCTGCTGGTGTTGAAACTAGAGGAAGCAGAAAAAGAAGCAGAGCTACACCTCACCTACCTCAAGTAAGTTCGTGTAGTGTCAGAAGTGGCAGGGAAGGTAAGCCAGATGTCCCTACATCCCATCTCTTCCTCTGCTTATACTGGAGGTTGGACTGGAATAGTTCAGGGTTTCCTGTGGCTTTCTTACTAAAACAGTGTGATTCAGTAATGTCACACAGTCTTATGTGGGGCTGTGCTTATGCTCTGCCACTGTTCCTCTCCTGAGCACAGTCAGTGCTGTTGACTGTGGTATCTGTGTGTGTCCCCCAGATCAGTCACTCCCTGGTAGCACCATCCCCTCACAGGGTTCCTTACCTGGGGGTGAGCTCTTCCTGTCCAGCTGGATGAGGGGAAGGCAGGAGGGTGTGGGGGGGGTTACTTGGTGCCACTTTGCTGTCAGTGAGAGCACAGTTGCAAGTGGGAAAGTTTAGCTGTGCTTGCAGGTCTGCGCCGCCCACGCTGGAGACGATGAGGCCAAAGCAGGAGTGGGAGATGAGGCTGAACAGGATACGAATGACCAAGGAAAGTGTCCGAGTAAGTCCCTGCTGAACTCTCTCAGCTAAACAGTGAGCAGTTTTTCACATCCATGCTGCTTTCTGTGCTTGGCTACAACCCTCCTTGGGAGGGGACCCAGCCTCCAAAAAACCTGTGTGTCCAAAAGTACGGCGTGGTCAGTCAGCCTTTGTGAGCAGCTGCAGAGTTCTGCCTCCTCAGGCTTGTGCTTGTGGATCAGCCCTGTGGGCATGATGTGTAATGGGTTATTGGCAGAAGTATTTACTCTCTTTCTTCCTCTGAGTCCTTTTTCATTCTCCTGATTACTGTGGAACCAAATGGTGCCGCTTTAGGACCTGCAGCTGCCCCAGGGCTGAGAATACCCCAAACTTCCTCAGGTTTGATGAATGCGTCCGTTTTCTTCCTCCCCTGGTAGGATCAGTTCAACGACCACATCCAGATGGTGAGGAATGGCACGAAGCTGAGCAGCCTCCCACAGATCCCAACGCCGACGCTGCCGCCTCCACCCTCAGAAGTGAGTGTCTCTCCAGCCCCACGGCCAGGGCTGGCCAAGCCCTGGGACAGCCTGCCTACTGGCTTGGCCCCAGCCCTGCTGTGCTTTGTGTGTGTCTGATGGCGTGCTCTGGAGCCCTCTGCCCATTCCCTGCCTCTCCGGGCATATCTGCCATATCTGGAGAGGAGTGGAAAGGTCTCCTTCCCTTGCCAGCTATGAGTGGCTGCAGTTCATCCCATCTGTCTGGGGAGACAGGCACTCGGCTCTGCTTCCAGGTGGGCTTACTCTAACCAGCCTTCCCTTCTCCCCCTGTTTTTCTTTCTCAGACAGATTTCATGCTGACGGCATTCCAGCCCAACCCTTCCCTTGCTCCCCGGCTCCCCTTTCCCATCGGACCCGTCCCCGTCCCCATGGTCATGCCAAGTGCCGATCCTCGGGCACTCTCCTTCCCTCTCCTGAACCCTGCCATCTCCAGGCCCAACCAGCCCTCCCCACCACTGCCTGCCTCCCAGGGCAGGAACAGCCCCGTGGTGGCATCTCTCATCGGCACGCACAGCCCCCACATGCCTCCTGCTGCCTCCATCCCTCCTCCGCCCGGCCTGGCGGGAGTGAACGTCACTCCAGAGTTCCACAGGCCGCAGCCGGCCGACAAGCTGGAAAAGCTGCTGGAGAAGTTGTTGACTCGGTTTCCACAGTGCAACAAGTAAGTTCTTGTGGAGAGCGAGGGCCTGTGTGTGTGGGATGGGAGCTGGGATCGGGGGAAAGGAGGGCACCTCTTGGTATATGTGGGATTTGGGACAAGCAAAGGAAGGCTGGTGGTCTCCATAGTGCTGAGAATGGGGATATCTGAGCACAGCCAGGAGCTTCTGTCTCGGGGAGGTACCCTGCTTTTTCCCCAGCATTTTGGGTAGAGAAGCTCCTCAGCATGTGATTCTCCTCACGTGGAGGGTAGGCACTGGAGAGCACCCTGCAGTGACACGGCTCCCCCTGGGCCAGGGGTGCCTCCTTACCGAGGGTCCCTGTCCATGGGGCCTGAGAGCTCTTAGCAGGCTGCTGTCCACACAGGGCCCAGCTCACCAACATCCTGCAGCAGATCAAGACAGCTCGGAAGACCATGGCTGGCCTGACCATGGAGCAGCTGAACCAGCTGGTAGCAGCCAAGCTGGCGGAGCAGCAGGAGCAGGCAGCGGCCGGGGCACAGGTGGGACAGTGCAGGGGCTGCTGGAAGGGGGGCCCTGGGGAGCAGGGAGGGCTGTGCCTGCCCCCTGCATCCCCACAGGGCTCGGGCTGTGGGTCAGGGCTGTCCCCTGGGTTCCCCTTTCCGCGGCGTAACCAGGGAGCGAGTTTGCCCTGAGGTGTGACTCGCCTGTGCTTTCCTCCTGGGCGGTTCTGATTGTGCCTCCTTTTGCCTTGCTGCAGCCTCTCAGCCGGATCAGGGCCCCCATGTTCTCTGCTCCGCTGCCTCAGATCAGCACCCCGGTGTTCCTGCCCCCAGCCCAGGTTGCTTACCCTGGAACAGCATCACATGTAAGGCTGTTTGGACTCCCTCGGGTAAAGGAGAGGGAGGGATGGACCCTGGCTGGGAAGTGGCTGAAGGGATGAGCCTGTGGAGCTGGGAGCTTGTTCCTCCTCATGCAAGCTGCTTAGGCTGGTGGGGTGAAGAAAGGATTAGGGTCACAGATCCATTGTTGGGGAAGAGGGGAATGGTCACGAGATCTGTTGGGAACTCTCACAGCATGGGGTGGCAGAGCAGGATGCTTGGGCAGCCTGTGGCTTCAGGCTGCAACTGAATATGTGATCAGAGCTGGGTGTCTGACTTCCCTGCTCCTTTCTGCTCTCTCACTGCTTGTCCCAGACCCCAGCTGCCTGTAAGCTGTGTCTGATGTGCCAGAAGCTCGTGCAGCCCGGTGACCTTCACCCCATGGCCTGCTCACACGTGCTGCACAAGGAGGTGAGTGTGTTCCCTGCTGCTTGAGGCTTCCTCCTGATCCTTCCAAGTGCTGATTCCCTTCCCAAGTCCCTGTGGTGCTGACACCTTGCCAGGAGAAGGGTATGATCAATAAACAACTTCCTTGCACCCTGTCATCCCATCCTTTCCGTACTCTTGGCTGGGCCACCTTGTGTGGCCATTGGGGTGGTGGCTTTAGGAACAGGCTGTCCTTGTTTCTGTCCCCAAGCCCGTTCTTGTGAGGGTTAGACCCTGGAGCGGAACACAGGGTGAGGGGAGAGAGCTGCCACTTCTGCCCAGGTGTCTGTGCTGCAGGAGCCAGACAGGAGCTCTTGGGAAGAGGAGACTTTCCTATCCCATGGGTCTGGCAGTGGGTTACCTATATGGGCAAACCCCTCCTCTCAACAGCTCGGGGGCCTCCAGCAGTGACCCCTCAAGAAAATGGAAAGTGATGTGTTGAGGAAGGCCTGACAGTCCTGGAAGGGTGACAAGGAATCCCTCCTCATGGTTACTTCTTGATGGAGGCTGCAAGGAGCAAAGGAACTTATCCCTGAAAACTGGTGCCCTGGCAGCACTGCTGTGGACAATGACACCTCTGGGTTGTGCCAGTGGCTCTTGACTAACTCTCTCTCTTCCAGTGCATCAAATTCTGGGCACAAACCAACACGAACGACACTTGCCCCTTTTGCCCAAGCCCCAAATGATGGCTGCTGGAACAACGTGGGCCCACGGGAGGAGTTGCTGTGAATAGACAGGATCAGTTCTAAGATTTCTACAGTTCTATATTTATACGATCATGTATACACATGTACATTTTTATTATATAGGTAATGTGTGTATAGAAAGTCTGTATACATACAAATTCATAAATAAAGTGTGTATATTATGCAGTGACTTGCTGCTGCTCCACATTTCTAATCTTCAGGCTCTCCAGCTTCTTCCAAATGTGGGTTAGTGTCACCTGCTTGCTGGGACACTTGTGGCTGCTGCAGCCACCTTTTCCCACTTGGATCCCAGAGCAGCTCCTTTTCCAGGGTTGTTCCCCACCAGTGGATGCCTCACCACCCCATTCCCCAGGGGCCTGGCCCCCTGCCAGCTGTCACCTAGTTTTTCCCCTCTTGGCAATGAACAGGTTGGAGATGAGGATTTTTTTTTGTGGTCTTTTTTAATGTCATAATAATTTACCGTGTTAACATTCATTGTTCTTACATAAACACTGGGTTACAGAGTACTGGAGCCTCCAGCGACAGCCCCTGGTCCCGTCCCATCCCATCCCCTGCTGTCACTGGGCCCTGGGGAGGGAGCAGACAGATGTGGCTGCGCTGCAGCTCAGGATAAACCAACCTGTCACAATTCCTGGTCTCTCCTCTCCTGTACTTTCTCCTAAAGCACGGGCTGAGGCACCAACCCTTTCTCCATGGATTTCGGTGGGATTACGAGGCGCTCAGCACCACTGAAAATCTTGCACTGACTCTCTATAAATTCTACACCCTCCCCCCCCCGGCTTTTTTCCTTGCAGTCTGCAGCAGGAATTCAGCACTGCTGGAGGCCCCCCTGCCTCGGGGTGGGCAGTGAAGCCCCCTGGGTGCAGCACCTGAGCTTGGCCGCAGATCCTTTTCCGCGCACGCACACGCTCGCAGCGTGTTTTAAGGCAGTGGTCCACAACAGAGTCTCTGGGGTCCTGGGGGTCCTGGGCAGGCACGAGGGTGGGGGGGAGAGAATGTTGCCCTCTTGCATGGAGTGGCTGGATGCAGCGTTGGAGCAGGGATGGGGATGGGGTGGGGCCGTGTGAGTGCGCTGGGAGTGAGGTGGGACAGTGTGGGGGCTGTTGTGGCGGTGCCCGTGCGAGGGCTGGCTTCCTCCTACACTGCCTGTGTTTCCTGGCTCCCTCGCTGATTTTCCAAACGAATGTTTAGCTGCAGGATTTAGTTAACAAGCTTTACACTGGGTGGTTGCTGTGGCCCCTCAGCCTGTCCCCGCCTGACCTGGTGGTTCTGCTCCCGTGTGTGGCTCCCTGGGGAGCTGCCCTGGCACTGCAGGTAGGCCCCCTTTGCTCATGCAGGAGCAATGCCTTTTAATTGTGGAATCTTGGTGTTTAAGCACTTTCCTATCCAGGTTGGAGGCAGAGAAGCAAGGGAATACAGCACTACCACTGCTGCAAGGTCACGGGTGTCTGTCCTGGGGAAGGGACAGCGATCCTGCAGCACGGGGAGGAGGGGAGGGTTGTCCTCACACACCGGAAAAATCCTCCCTGTGCTGCAGGAACACCACGAGGACAAAAGTACTCAGTGCCCTTTCGGCCTGTGAGCCACTGCCCTGTGTGCTCCAGCCTTGCCTTCCTCCTGCACCTCCTCCTCCTCAAACCAGCTCGGACCCCCTCACCATCACGTGCTCCCACCGAGCACATCGTGGGTGGTGGCCACGGCCCAAGGACTGAGCAGAGAGCTAAAAAGATTTTTAAAAAAAACCCCAAAACAAAACAGGACCGACCTCTAATGTTGGGTTTGGAACAGTGGCTTTCAGGGCTAGAATTAAAAATAGAGATACATGGGTATATTGTACAGGTGAGAGGTGGCTGTTGGCTGTACACCCGTGAGGGTGGGACCTGCTATGTACACGCTCCGACTGCGCTACCAGTGACTCGCGTCATAAAAAAAAGAAATGAAATAAATACAACCATGTGTTAAAAAAATAATAAATGCTGCAGTCCCCACAGCTGCTGCCTGTCCCCGAGGCTGTCAGAGAATCCCACAGCCAGGGCCTGGCCACGTGGAGTGAGCGGAGAGGAGCCGCTGTGCCCCGCGCCGTGGGACGTGCTGGAGGTGAGGCCCGGGGGGCTGCAGGGGGGGCCCAGGCTCCCCTATGGCTTTTGAAGAGGTGGGTGGGCTGGGGAGCAGCCAGTGCCAGGGCTGGGAACTTCGGACTCTTCTGGCACCAGCTTCTCCCTGGCAGCCAATGCTGATGCTGGAAGGGAGGGCAGGGAGTTGCCCATTCCATGGGGAGTGGGGCAGAGGATGGGTGTCTGCTCCTGCCTGTCTCAGGAGAGGATGAGTGCCTGCTCCTGACAGTGTTGGGAGGGCAGGGTGGGTGGGAGTCCTGGGGCTGGCAACAGCAGGGGACAGTTTGGGAGGGTAGGGAAATGCCAGAGTGAGCAGTGTACAGGGGTGAGCCATGTATGGGGGTGCAGGAGGATGGGAGGGAAAGATATGTCCGGGCAGCCCCAGGCTGGCCCTTTGGGGCTGTCTCCAAAAAGCCTGGAGCTGGGAGGCTCCAGGATGATCTCTGGAGTCCAGCTCAGTGCAGGGAGCCACGGGGAAGGCACGGCCACAGGGCACGTGTGTGCAGCTCCCTACACAGAGCACCTGGGCCAGCAGCTTCCCAGCGGAGAGAACAGAGAAGGGATGCACAGAGACGGAAGGAGACAAGCAGGGGATGGCTGGTCAGTGTCACTCTGTCAGGCCAGGCAGGGACAGGCAGGACAGCTTGGGACAGCCTGTCCCCAGCCCCCAGGACAGGGTTGCTGCCCTCTCCCCTTCCCTGGCTGCCACACTCCTGCTGTAGGTCCCAGACGAACAAGAGCCCAGGCTTGGGGCTCCCACAGCCGGTGCTGGCCCTGACGGACACCGAATCCCCAAGTCCTGGGCAGAGGGTCCGAGCTCCCCAAGCGGCTGTCCTGCCCCCCACGCTCCAGCCCCCGGGGCCAGCCCCCTGCCCTGCTGCCTCACCTGCTGCCCCCGCGCTCCGCCGTCACTTCAGCAGGGAGATGTCGTCGGCGAAGTCGTCGTGGTCCCGGCGCAGGCAGCGGAAGCAGCGCCACTGGAACACCATGAGGCAGAGGGGCAGCATGAAGAGGGCGCAGATGGCCGCCATGACGTAGGCGATGGTCATCAGGGTGGACTCGTCCGTCTGCGGGATGTTGTAGCCGCAGTCCTCCATGTTGGAGTGCAGGTAGGGCCCGTCCACTGCGGCCATCCGGAAGTCATCGTGCACTGTCGGGGGGGCAAGGCAGGGCTCTGGTCACTGCCCACCCATGTCCCCTCCACCCCTCCCTCCTTCTTTCCCTTCCTCCCTCTCTCCCTTTTTCCCTCCAGGCCCAGTGCTCACCGTGGCAGGCGCTGACAGCGAAGCCGATGCGCTTGCGGGCACGGTCGAAGACCACGTAGAAGCCCTCCATGATGACGGCGCCCATGACGGTGCCAGTGGAGGACTGGGAGATGGCAAACTTGTAGCAGTCATCCTGAGAGGTGGCCACGTCCTCCACGGGGCGCAGGTATTGCTGCGGGGAGAGAGGTGCCCTCAGGAAAGGGGGCAGGGGCGGCAGCTGTGCCCACCCAGCCGGTGCTGCCCGCTCCAGTCCCGCTCTGGCTGGGCTGACACTCACCTGGGGCAGGATGGTGATCCGGAAGGACTGGTTGGTGGCCTCTCCCATCAGGTAGAGGGACAGGACTGGGAAGATGTGCCAGGGGGTGGTGCCGACCTGCCAGCAAACTAGCTGCTCCCCTAGCCAGAAGCCGTCTGGGAATTTCTCCGTCTGCCACAGGGAAAAGGGAGGTTAGCAGAGCCAAGCTGGGCAGGCAGCAGAGATGCCAGGCTGGTGAGAGGCAGCTGTGCTGCCCACAGCCCTGGAGATGAGCCCGTGGGGAAGGGATGGGGCTTCACTGACCGAAGATGCTGTTTTGATGGATTTCACTGCAGCCTCAAACACCTTCTTTGGCAGCCTGAGGTTGGTGGTCCCGCTGTCCACGATGCTCTTGTCATAATTGTACTGGGGGCAGAAGAGCAGGAGTGACATAGGTGCCAGACCCCAGTCCTGCTCCCCTCCTGATCCAACCAACAGCAGGTGCCTCCAGGGCCGTGGCACAGCTGAGCCACTGGGGCAGGTACCCTGGTGCCCCCTCACCTCTTTGCAGTCCATGTTCAGGTCCTGCCCGTTGACCTCCAGCTTGACAATGATGACCTCATAGTACCACTCCTTGCGGATGGGGGTGTACCAGATGTCCCCCACATACAGGGAGCGGTCGATGCCACCGATGATCTGCAGTGGAGACACGAAGGCGCTGCCACCACATGCTGCCAGAGCCCCGTGGGAGCCACAGCAGCCTCCTCCTGCCTGCAGAGCCCTCACCATGCTGCCTCCCACTGAGGCCACAGCCTCTGTCTCATTGGGTGAGAAGCCTGTCCCACACAGCTGCAGGGAGAAGATGTTGGGCACCCGTGTCTGCTTCACCAGGGAGTCGAAGAAAGGCTCTAGACTGTCGTCAGGCTGGTGGGAGGAGAAAGCAGAGGCAGGACAGGGATGTGTCATTGTTGTGTCCCCTCGCTGGGACTGCTGCACCCCAGGGGACAAACAGTGCCAAGGGAAGAGGCAAGCGAAGCCTGCTGGTGCCCACATCTGCTGGCAGGGCCAGGCTGCTTCCAGCCAGGACTCACCCGGGCAATCTCGGCGTACGCCAGCCCCAGGATCCCCTCCCAGTTGGAGCCGTTGATGAAGAATTTGTCCGACTCCGTGATGGCAGCGATGTTGGCTCTGACAGTGACGTTGGGGCCGTGGGGGATGGTGACCAGGTCAGTGCCCAGTTCCCCTTCCCACTTGCCCTGGGTGTAGGGCACATACACCCCCTTCCGCAGATCGCGGTAGGTGCTGGACCTGCAAAGGCATCAAAGGGACAAGTGAGACTGGAAGGGGCCATGTGGATCCAAGTCATTCCAGAGGCCAGCTGGTACTTGGCAGGGTGTGGCCAGACACCCAGGAAGAAGGGGCAGCGTGCCACTGTGGGGCCGGGGCTGTGCCAGGGGCACACGGAGCACTGGCTCTGCTCTGTGTCCCCCCAGCCTACTCACAGCTGCCGCTGGTAGTATCTCCGGAGGAAGGGGTGCGGCGCAGCTCCCACAGCAAAGTTACTGCTCCCTGTGTCCACCAGGATATTCAGCTGGAGGAGGAAGAGAGACAGAGAGGCTCACGAGTGCAGTGGGACCCTCTTTTGCTGTGCCCAGAGAGGAGAGAAGGTGGTGGAGCAGGAGGCGGTGACACCAGGGTGCTGAACGACAAGCAAACACTGTCTGGCACCGTGCAAACAGAGCATGAGCTCCTCGCTCAGCACAGCCTGGCCTCAGCCCCTCAATCCACAGGATTTGGGAAGCACCTGGAAGGTGTTGTGGGGCCGGAGAGCAGCAGCAAGATGGGGTGCATAGGTTCTCCTTGCCAGGAGACCTGATTTGCTGGCAGAAGCGGTGAGAAGGATGGATGGTCCGCAGCCCCCGCGGATTGCTGTGCCCGCTAATCACCGCCCGTCTGCCGAGCCCTGCTCCCGATTCATTCCTGCCTGTGCAGGATTACCACATTTGGCAAACATCCCACTGGCAGGGCCAGGAGCGGGCCAGCTGGATCCTGCCCCCAGCTGACCCCCGCCTGTGGTCCCTGCGGGGTGGAATTGCCAGGGCAGGATTGCTGGAGCGGGATTGCTGTGGCGGGAGCTGGGCTTGGGGTGAGCCCTGACCCCAGCCCCGGGGGCTGCTCCACAGCACCACCCCAGCCAGCACTGCCAGGGCCTCGGCCCTTAATCTGTGGAGTCAGAGGGGAGAGCAAGGAGGTTAATGCGCTTGTGCTAATCGCAGGAGCGCTGCGCTGCAGCTGCTGAGTGATCTCTGTAGCCCCCTGGCAGGGGCTGGCATGTCCTGGGTGGCCTGCAGTGGGGGACAGGCCTCCCCAGACCCCGTGGCTGGCTTCTTGCCATGGGGGAATGTTTCAGGCCACGGGTAAAGATCAGAGCAGCATGTTTTCCCCTCCAATATCCACCCTGGGCGAGTGCCAGCTCAGCGCCTGCTGCCTTCCCCTGGCAATTGGCACCTGCGCCCGCACCATTCCCAGGGCTGTTCCCAGTCCTGTGAGTGGGTCATTAGACACCACCTGCTCCACACAGCTCATCTCCAACCCCCAGGGCACGCAGAGGAGACAGGTTTCCCTGGAGAAAGACCTGCTGAACTGATGCTACAGGGAGAGAAGGAAGCAGGGAGGGCTTTTGCTCTCACAGGCTCCATCGTGCTGACAGGGTCACACACAGGACCCACGTGGAGAGGACCTGGATCCTTGAGACTCAGCCCAGCCATCCATTCGGGCCAGGACACAGCACGTGAACCAGCAAGGCCAGGACATGTGTGACAGGGATGCTGTCTGAAACCTGTCCCTGGAAGTGACAGCCCCTCCGGGCACCTCGGCAGCAGCCCTGGCTCTGTGCCACACACGTCCTAGTGCTGCGTGCTGCTCCTGGGGACCAAGCCTGTGCCATCTGTCCCAAAACACTGGCTCCCGATGCTTGTCTCACCCCTCTTCCCTCTGTGTTTATGAATCAGCCAGTCCTGGGGAGCCAGGGAAACCAACATGCTCGGGCACATGGAGTGTGTGAGCAATCGGCTGCTGACGGTGACTTGGCAGTGCAGCACAGCTCAGTACCAAAATTAAAGCACAAGGGGATACAGAAACTTCCTTGTCAGCACCAGGAAGGTGAAAGGAAAGCTGAGGAGATGGATCACCATCTCCCTGCTGTACGTGTCCCTTTGGGAAGGCTGCAAGCACCCCCTGGCCAAATATGCCCCTGATTTCCTGCAAGAGGCACAGCCAAACTCTTTCATGTGAATCTTTTCATTCCACTGCAGCGCCTGGAGGGATTTTGCTCCAGCACACACACATGCACGCACAGGCACCACGTTCGCATTTGGAAGCAAACCAAGGCTGGAAGATGCTGCCCAAAAGGGTGACTGGCTCCGGGAACGCACAAGTGCCTGGGAACAGGTGGTTAGCACGGAAATTATCTGGCAGCTGCGACACGTGGCAGGCAGGAGATGATGAAATCACATTTAAAGCTAGATTTTAGAAATAATCTCCTCCCTTTTCTTCCCCCCCTAAACGCACCCTGCCAGAGCAGAGAATAAATCCCAGGCACACAGGGACAACATGATGCTGCTCACAGAGACCCGATTTTCATGGTAGTGACATTGCTCTTCTGTCCACGGCTCACGTCTCGCTCACATCACTCTCTCCCACCACACACACAGGGCACAGCCAACTTGTGGGGAAAAGCCAGTCTTTATTTCAGAGCCTGTGTGGGTGCTGGGTGTTTTGGCAGCACCCAAAAAGCGGCGGTGGCAGGCACAAGGGAGGAATGTAGAGCCTTGAGTGCTGCACTGGTCCGCTAGAGTCCCTAAGCCAGACTTGCTGCTGACAGCAGTGGGGATCGGTATGGGCACAAAAGGATTTGGCAGCAGAAACCTCCACAGTGTCACCCACAAAAGAGGGGAGGAGCTGCTCACCCTGTGCTGTGTGACCAGCACCTGGCCCTCAGCACCCATCCTGTCCCCAGCACGCAGGCACACGGTGCCACAACGTGAGCTCGGCAGAGCAGCTCCGGGACGTGAGGGATGCTGACAAAAGGATGGAGAAGGAGCAGAGGCTGGTGATGCAGCAGCTCTCTTTTCAGTCAGGCCATCCCGTTTTCCTGCCCTTTGCCTTCCCCACGCTGCCCCCACTGCCGTGCAGTGACAGCCTGCGTGAGCTCCCCGGGAAAACCAAGCTCTGGAGGATTTCTGGAGCATTTTCCCAGGTCGGGAGCGGCACACGGACCCAGGCAGCAGCTGTGCCAGGAGGAACGCGCCGAGCACGGCTTGGCCGTGGGCTTCTTCGTGCCTGCCTGTGCCCGCTCCAGGCGGGCACGGGGCTGTGCAGCCACATCCCACATCCTCGCTGCCCACACACGGCGACGGCTCCTGAGTGGCAACAAGCTTTGGCTCGGGAGAGGGGATGGATGGAATGATGGATGGAGCGAGGGAGGGACGGAGGGGGGAAGGGAGGGATGGATGGAGGGATGCAGCCTAGCTGGCCCCGCACGGAAAGGCACACGCAGCACCCCCTGCCCGTCCCCGGAGCGCCCAGGCAGCCCAAGAGTGCCGGGGTCACCTTCGGCGGGCTCCTGCGGCCAGCCTCCATCAAAAACTAGCAGGAAAACCATCACCCAAGCGCTGAGGAGCGATGGGAAGCCCGGGCTGTGCAGCGAGAGCCACGCAGCCATGGTAGCACCCGCAGAGACTCCGCTCTGCGCCCGCGGAGGGGGACCCGCAACTCCCGGGGGTGCGGGGAACGCAGGGGATGCGGGAGGTGCGGAGGATGCGAGAGATGCGGGGGATCCACCGCCTCCCACCTCACCTTCTGCGGGGGGCTGCCCACCGTCATCTGCACGTAGTACCCCTGCCCGGACTTTCCCCGCAGGTTGTCGATCATCTCCACGAAGCTGCCGGCGCGCTCGGGCTCGGCGTCCAGCGGCGCCCGGCGCTGCCGGAGTCCCGACGGCGGGGCCGCTCCGCCCCGCAGCGGCAGGCGGATGCGCGGCGGGGCCGGGAGGGCGCGCAGGACCCCCAGCCACAGCAGCAGCAGCAGCCAGGGCCAGGCGGGCGCCATGGCCGCGGGGAGCCCCTCCTGGGGGGGACGCGGT
>JAWWEU010000068.1:5899511-5968079 GCA_035583155.1 Acropternis orthonyx | reverse complement strand
GGGCATGGCGGCACGGCCGGACCCGCCCCGGAAAGCCCGCCCGCCGGCGGAAGCGCTGTCCGAGAGACCCGCCCCGGCCCTCCCCGCCTCCACCGTCCCTTCCCCGGCCCCTCACCCCGTCCCCGTCCCCGTCCCGCAGCCCGGGCCGGTCCCGCCGCGGGTGGTACCCGGGATGCGCCGCGGGTGGTACCCACGCGTCGCCATGGCAACCGCACCCCCCCCCCTCCGACGGTCCCGCCGCGGCTACGTCATGTGTCCCTCCTCCCCGCGGGCCAATCCGGAGCCGAGCATCCCTCCGGCAGCCAATGGCGTTGAGGGGGCGGGGCCCGGCGCGGCGGCCGCGGCGCCTCCCGCGGTCCCGGCAACGGCGGCAGCCCCGGAGCGGGACCGGGCCGGGGGCCACGGTGAGCGGCGGGGCCGGGCGGGGGTCCCCAGGGGGGTCCCGGGGCCAGGGGAGGCTCCCCCCCGGGGAAAGAGGGCTGCGGGGAGCGGGCGGTGCCGGCGGCTCCTGCCCGTCTGCGCTGCGGTGACATGGGCGAAAAGGGCTCTTTTCTTCTTTTCCCCCCCTCGTGTTATTTCATGCCGTATTAATCAAAGCTGTTTCTCCTCCTCTGCCGTGGCTCCGGGGCTGGCGCGGCGCGGGCTGCGCTAACAGCTTAATTCCGCTTTGCGTAGAACCGGGTAACGCTGTTTTTGGGTTGGAAGAGGGGTCAGCTCACCCGGTTTCACCCCCCTGCCATGGCTATGGACACCCTCCACTAGTCCAGGTTGCTCCAAGCCCGGTCGAATTTGGCCCTTAACACTTGCAGCCACAGCTTGTCTGGGCAATCTGTGCCAGGACCTCCCCACTCTCACAGGGGAGAATTCCCTCCTAATGTCTCATTTAAATCCCTGCTCTTTTTGAAAGGCTGCAGTAAGATCTCCCCGGGTGCAGTGAGGCAGCGTCTCCAAGAGAAGAGTGAGCACGTAATTCGTCCCCCAGCGCTAATTCCAGGGATGGGAAATGGGGCTGAGTTAGTGGTGCGAGAGGAAAACACGAACAGAAGGCCCTGTGCGAGTTGCCCACATCCAAATGCTCTAATTGGGGACAGTTTGGGAGGGGGAGTGGCGTGAGCCCTGTGATGCTGTTTTGGTTTGGCGTGTCCTGAGGAGATCTTTGCCTGGAAACTGCCAGGATTAGTTGCTACTTCTGAGACTTGCTTTACATAAGAGTTATAAATACAGAGTGGGTTGAGGACAGAGGGAGGTGAAGAGGGCAGCGACGGCTTGGTTACAGGCAGTGCTGTGGTGATCCAGCTCTGGGTGGTCATCACTGGGGTGTTAATGCTGCTGAGACACCTGGCAGGTACCACAACCCTCTGGTCTCACGAGGAAAGCAGAGGAATGCTTTGTGCACTGAGAATTGGGGGGGGGTTAGACTGAAAGGTTTGACCTTGCGATTCTACTGAGTGTTTGAGCAGCAGGTCACAGTCCTTGCTTGCACTGTCACCTGGCCTAGGCTCCCCCCCTCCCAGGGGTGGGAGGCTCCTGCTGGCCAAATGTGGCCATACAGAGCCACAGCTGGGGATGTTTGGGGTGAGGTGATTGAATCTTAACTGTTTAAACCTGTGCTGGATGAGCCATAAGGGCCCAGCTCAGGTGTGGTGTGTCAGTTAAATAATGAAGTAATGAGTTACAGGTGGGGCTTGTTGAATAAAGATTCTTTTACAGGTTCTGAAGTGCCCTCTGAGAAGGTGGGAGAAGCTCAGGTAAGCAGGGAGAAGTTGCTTTGTCCCTGGGCAGTGCTGGTCCAGCCCTGGCACTTCTCTCAAAGCCGCACTCTGGGAAAGCTGCTTGCTTTCTCTTTCTTTGCTTTCTCGTTTCAGCTGATTTACTTTTGCCTGGTTAAAAAGGGCCTGAAGCAGATGTTCATCTTCTCTGTGGAAACTTGGAGGCCTGGAGAATCTGATTATAACTGTGCTGCTTCAGCCCCGCTCCTTGTTTCTGCAGTCCCTGAGAGTGTTTTGTGGAAGCTCTGACTTGTTTTGCTGCGTGTGCTGCAGTGGAAGTGCTCTGCCATGTGCTGGGGGACAAGGAGCCTTAACTTCTGAGGGCAGTTGTGACTTTGTGTTGCTTCCTTTCTGCCCCCAGGTGCAGGAGCCATGGCAGGAGCCGTGCGAATCGGCAACCAGCTCATTCTGGAAGAAGATTACAACGATTCCTACGTTCCCGATGAGCAAGGTGAGTGCTGCCTGTCCTACTCAGGGGCTGGGTGAAGGGAGTCAGGCACACAGGTCACTCCTAGGTGTGTTCAGAAAAGGGGAATTGGGGGAGAGCGTGGATGGAGAGGGTAAAATATGTGGAACTTTGCAAAAGGCAGAGCTGAAAAATGAGCTCTTTGCTTGCAGAGGTAAATGCCACCTGGCAGTGTGGCTCCCTTCTTTCCCAACCTGGCAGGATGGACTGCATGGACACACAGGGCTGTGCTGGTGCCTTTGGGCAGCTTTTTTTTGGGGGATCAGGATTTCCCAGTGTGCTCCCTGCCTTAGCTGGGAGCGTGACTCTGCTGTGTAGTGCCTGGTGTAGACTGTCTTCACAGATTCCTCTTGTGTTTTCCTAGAAATCCAGAATTTTGCACCGATAATCGGGATTGACCCTGAGAAGGAGTCAGAGCTGCTGTGGCTGGCCAGGGAGTGCTTGGTGGCCCCGTTACCCCCTGACTGGAAGCCCTGGTGAGAGTCTGGCTGCTGCTGTCCTGGGTGGTTCCCAGTGACCAGGATAAGGGGGAACGGCTTCAAACTGGCAGAGAGGAGGTTTAGGTGTTGGGTATTAGGAAGGGATTTTTCCCTGTGAGGGTGATGAGGCCCTAGCCCAGGTTGCCCAGCAAAGCTGTGGCTGCCCCATCCTGGAATTGTTTAAGGCCAGGTTGGCTGGAGCTCTGAGCAGCCTGGGCTGGGGGAAGGTGTTCCTGCCCATGGGAGAAGGGAGGATGTTTAAGCTCCTTTCCAACTCAAACCAGTCTAGGATTCCTGGCCTTTCCTGCTGTCCTCTCTGTGTACTGCCCAGCATTCCAGCTGGGGAGGGTGGGTAATGCCACAACATTGTACTTCCTGTGGATGAGGGAGCTGGGGGATTTTTGGGGTGGCAGAAGAAAGGGAAAAACTGGGAAGCTTGATAAGGTCATGAGCATCCTAGAAGAGCTACTTCCCCACACTGATATGTTTTTGGCCTCTTGGAGGCTTCATACTCCTCTTCCCAGAGCTCCAGGTGGCCATGCCATCCAGTAAGGATGTTCTGGCCTGTGCAGCTGTGCTTTTATGTGCTCTTTCGTCTTTTCATGCTGTTTTTTTGCCATTGCAGCCAAGATACCACTGGTGATGTCTATTACTTCAACTTTGCAAACGGCCAGTCCATGTGGGAGCATCCCTGTGATGAGCACTACAGGCAGCTGGTGATCCGGGAGCGGGAGAAACTGCTGGCACGGGGCGGTTTGAGGAAGGAGAAGAAGGAGAAGAAAGAGAAAAAGCAGAAGAAAGAAAAGAAAGATAAGAAGAAAAAGGATAAGAAGGAGAAGCAGTTATTGAAACAGTCCCCTGTGAGTAGACTCTGCTTGCTGTGCTTCTGGGGAGGGCTGGGCTGGGCAGAGGGAGGAACAAGGGGCTTTGAGGACACAAAAGGCATTCTGAGCTCAAGCCCAGGTGATGGGCAGTAAGTCAAGCGGGGTTGGCAATACTGAATACAAAATCACCTTCAATTTGGGCTATAAGACTTTGTAGTAAGCACACTATGAAGTTGGTCTTTTTCCTGGAGATCCCACAATTTAAATTGAGGGGGAATGGCTTATTCAGCTCCTTTTAGCTTAGTTTTACTTGCTGAATTTCAACTCCCAGGGTGAGTTGGTTAAGGTGATGTAGGAAACCACAAATTGCAGTCAGATCTTTTTCATCCATGAAATGGATTCTATTTCCTCTTAAATGAAAGAAAAATGGGAAAAAGTTTGAATTGCCTTTTCCAGACAAGAGGAGGAGGAGCATTCCCAGTGGTTACTGGCCCATGACTTTGGGGGTCTGAGCAGAGTGTAGCCCTTGGGTGTCTGCATCTGTGGTCGTAGGGCACCACAATGACTTACAGGTGTGATGGGACCCATCTATAATTGTAATTTTTTCCTTCCCCTGGGAATAGCTGAACCATTTAGCTCAGTTTTGCCCAAATCTTTCCCTCTCTTGCCTATTGTAGGATCCTGCCTTACCTGGGAAGAACACTCCAGGTTGTTTTGTCTTTGCCCAGAAGTAATGGCCTCAATTTAATAAGGACTTACCAAATCTCTTGTTCTCAAGACTAAAATGAACTGAAAGGTCACTGTGTGTAACATTAATGGATTGCTTTGCTCTGCTGGTGACCAGCTGTAACTCCACTGAGTCTCCAGCTCAGGTTTCTCATTACCAGTGTGATAGTGCTCAGGTAGCTGATAAGAACTATAAATAACAGATAAACTGTAGATTATCCCTAAAGTTTTAATTAGCCTGATGGAAGCACGTTTATCTCAGCTGAAGGACAGGAACATCCTCTGTTCTGTATTTGTGGTTACTGGCCATCTGTAGAAAATAATTATTTTAAGCACAGAATGTGATTTATTCTGCTCCCATTGCTGTGGTGATGGCTTGGTGAAAGAAGGATCAGTGTGTATTCATTTCCCTTTCTCCATCCATCAGTGAATTAACTCTGATTTCAATCTGGAATCCCGTGTAGGCACAGAATACAGGGTGCTGTGGTTTCTGAAAACACACAAGCACCATCCCCTGGCTGTGCTGCTGTGCCACAGGGAAAACCCTGGAGTGCCACAAGGAAAACCCTGGCACGTGTGTGTTTCTAGTTTAACCTGTTGCAAGGTGAGACTACTGGGGTGGGAAATTCCATGTTGTCCAACAGAGGGGTCACATTTCTGGGTTAGGATAACTTGGGATGTGAGGATGTGGGATGGCTCCCAGGGATGCTGTGCGCTGAAAGGAAGGAGCATTCTGGACCCATTCAGAATGGGTCTTTGAAAGGCAGAATATATATGTAAATCAAAGTGTATTTCTTTACCTGTCCCACTTGCTAGTGGGTGCTGGCTGTGGGGTCTCCAAGCAGCTTTTCTTGGGTCTGGGGTTAGTTCAGCAGCCTGTGTTTGAACAGGGGAGCACCTCCTCCCCTTCCAAAGGAAGCTGCATGCCTGTGCTGTCCGGTGAGTGAGTCCCCTCTCCATGTTCCAGCCCTTGGGCCCCCTCCTGGCCCCCATCCAGCTGCCCCTGGGCACCCTCTCTCCTCTCCGTGGCCTCACAGCGTCTCAGTCTGTGGTCCCTCGGGGGTCACTGAGCCTGGACAGTGTGGTGGACTCCGGCCTCATCACCAAGGAAGGAACTCAGGTGAGGCTCCCTCTTTCCTGGGAACGTGCCCTGGAAAGCACACTGCAAAGGCTCACGGGCATGGGGACACTTGGAAGCTTAAATGAGAGTATTTGTCGTTTTCTCTCGGTTATGAAATACTGTTTTCTGCTGAAAAACTGTATTTGTTTTCTTTTTCTGTTTCTAGGGACCCCAGTGCTAAATTAGTGATGAGCTTTCTTCTGCTGTGTTTAGCAGATTTAAAGAAGGAATCATTTCAATTACTTTGGGTTAAACAAAATCTATTAAGTTCATTTTAGTAGAACTTTGGTGTGCCAATGAAGCATGATAAACAATACAGATAATACAATCTAATAAACAATATTTTCTCTCATCTATTTGAGACTAAAAACTTAAAAGAACAGTTTTCCTGATAAATGTAAGACTTACAATCATGTTGAATGATTGTTTATAGTAAGCGACCTTTGGGTCAATAAAACAAACCTGTTAAGTGGTGAGAAATTGATCTTTTAAAGGAAAGCAAAGCAAAATATGTGCAAAACAAACAAATAGTCACCTTCACAAATAAACAAACATGTTAAGTAGTAGGAAATTGATCTGTTAAAGGAAAGCAAAGCAATATATGTGGGGAAACATACAAATCAACACTTTCGCTGAAGGTTTTCTTGCTGGGTTAAGTCTTGTCACTAGTGATTTCAAGCGTTTTATTATGGCCTTGCCTGAATCAGTGTTTGGAGGCACAGACA
Organism: Acropternis orthonyx; assembly: GCA_035583155.1. Taxonomy (NCBI): domain Eukaryota; kingdom Metazoa; phylum Chordata; class Aves; order Passeriformes; family Rhinocryptidae; genus Acropternis; species Acropternis orthonyx. Next base: position 5,961,970 of record JAWWEU010000068.1, on the reverse strand, counting down.
GGTTTGCAGATGTGCCTCTACAGGACAGGAGCCCCTTTGGCCTCATTAAGAATATCTCCTCTCCCAGCTGGATGTGGCTCTGGCAGCACAAGCGTAGCAGTGAAATCCTGAGCTCCTTCCCAGAATCCAGCAGCTGCCCAGTGTCTCAGTGGGTTTCTGTCTTCTGTCCTCTCACTTCCCTTTCTTCTGGCCTTCACAGGTTGCAGACCTCTGTGAGCCCACCAGGCACAGCAAGAACCTGCTGGGCCTGATCTGCGATGAGAAGATTTCCTTGAACCCAACAGCTCTGGAGAAATGGAGAAACGAAGAGGAAGACAGTGAAAATGAGGTAGTTTGTGTGCCTTGGCTCTCAATGTGTGTCAGTAACCAGAGTGCATGAAGCTTCACGATGCTCCCCTCGTAGTGGCTGGTTGACTGTGACTGTTGTATTTGCCTCTGGGCTATAATTTGTGCTGCATTTCTTCTGTGCTGATTGTTCCCCAAAAAGCATCTAACCCTGTTGTTTGCACGTTGTAATCCCTATAAATCAACGTTTGCCACAGTGTAATTCCAAAATGAACTGGCTGTGTAGGTGCGTGGCTGTGGTTCTGCTGCCTTATTTCAATGCTGAGGAACCCTCAGTCCCTCCTGTGGGATTGCAGAGGGCAGAGCTCACTTTTGGCTGTCTTTTTTTTTTTTTAATGCCGTTAGAGTTTCCATGGGACATCAGGACTGTTAAAAAATGTGTACCTGGATGCTGATGCTCTGGGAGGCAGCTTTGAATTTGAGGTAAGACCAGGGGCGATGGGATGGGAGGTGACACTGCCCAGGTGGGAGAGAAGCTGAAGGATGAGAGTGCAGGAATGGTGTCAGAGGGTCGATTTTTCCTGTGTCACATGGGAATGAGAACAACCTGGAGCAGGCTGATGGAGAGGAAGGCACAGCAGCACGGCTTGGGGGAGTGTATGGGAAGCCATATGTGGCCCACAGTGGGGGGTGGGTGCTGAAGGCAAGTTCATGTTTGGAGGAGGATGGTTGTGGTTTGGTAGCTGGGACTTGAGGGATCCATCTTTGCACGGGGTGGAGCTTTGTTTCACTCTAAAGAAGGGAAAACTAAAGCTGTGTAGGTGAACCAGGCAAGATGGAAATCTGCTCTTCCATGGAACAGCAGGAAGAGGGTCTTGGGTCACAGAGGTGCCACTGCACTTGCTGTGGGAGGAAGGCTCAGTGAGGAAGAGGCACACTTTGCTTCCACGTGTTTTTTTTTCAGTGAGTGTATAGAGAAAGCTCATTTTCAGCTGAAGTTGCAGTGGAGAAAGGAGAAGGGAACGTCCTCTGGGAACGCTATTGCACTGTCACTCAGTCCTACAAGGATCTTAACGCGGGCTGCACGTGGCCACTTTGTGACAACACAAAACGTGTTCTCTTTCTTCTTGCACTGCAGATAAATCCCATGGCTGAGACACTGAGCATTTAGTGCACCCAGGGCCTTGTGCAGACACTGTGCTTTCCCTGTGCTCTGCCTGTGCTTCCTTAGCCGGGATCAGGCTTAAGATGACAAGGGCACAATGGGAAGTGCGTTGTAAGCAGCTCTGGTGATTTGGCCCGACTGTTTGTGCTGACATTAATCCTTTCTCACCGCTTTGAAAATCCTGTTCCAGTATCTGAAAGGCAAATTAATTTCTTTTAAAGTGTTTTAGAGTATTTGCCTTATCCTTTTCACAGCACACGAAAATTAAACTGTAAAGTGCTTTACTGGAGAACCCATTCAAGGTGCTGGGCAGGATCTGTGAAAGCTTATGCTAAAGTGGATGTGACAAAGAGAGCCCTGACTCTCTCATCTCCAGACAACAAGCACTCTGTGGGGGCCCAGTTCCTCACTGAAATGTTAATGTGTGCAGGAACAAAGAGCTGTCTTGGCATTTCAGTGCCGTGGGGATGGGGCTTCAGGAATCTATTATGGAACGGCAATTGCTGCCCCGACAGCCCGGCTGTTAACCCAGATGGGTGATAGCCTAGTCCTGATAAGATAGCAGTGCCCCACTGGAAAATAGAATTCTTTTGTTGTTCCATGAGATGGCAGTAGAAAAGCGTTCCTAGGAGTGAGCCTCAGCCTACTCCCGAGCCGTTCTCCAGCTTCCTTGCAAAACGGGGGAAAGGGTTTGTGTAGCAAGTCCTACATTGGGAAATCTAAGCAATAATGGATGAAGTAATGAAAAAACTGGCTTCCTGTAGCCTGTGGTCAGGGTTGAATGTCTGTATTCAAAGGAAATACGAGGTTTTAGTGACTTGCAGAGACAGGATGTTGGGTGGAGTGGAGGCAGCATCGGAGTGGCTGGGAAGAGAGGGAGGAGAAGTGGGAAGAAATGCTCCCCTGTCAGTGGGCTTTTCTGGAGCAAGGAGTGGTTTAACTGAGCAAAAGGCACAGAAAATGAAAGCTGGGTGGGATGCTGGAGAGCTTGAGGGGTGAGCTGTGTGCAGTAGTTTGAATGTACCCTTGGAAAGAGGGTCTCTCCCAGAGCTCAGTGTGCTCAGCTGCCTGGGGGGTCAGTTCTCACCTAAACCTGCTTTCCTGCCTTCTGGTGTCCTGGGTCCTCACTGCAGGCACGTGAGACTCTTCCCTAAGATACAAAAGAGCTTGGGGATAGTGCTGGAAGGGACAAGAGAAGAAATAGGTCTGGCAGCACCTCTGGGTGCCTGTGAGAGTCCTGCGGCAGCAGAAACAATCCCCTGTAGCAGTGTTGGCAACTTGGGATCAGTCTCTGGGTAAATGGTGGGAATCAAGGGGAGTCCTTTGTGTTGGAAAATTACCATTCCTGGCTGGAGGGTGAAAGGGAGCTGCCTCTGTACATAAGCACTGAGCAGTACAGCTGGTGTGTTCCCGCAGGGATGTAGTGCAGGAAGCAGTGCTGCTGCTTCCCAGGAAACGCATCCCTAGGATACCAGCACAGGGCTGGCTGGTGAGGAGGGAGGAATGGCTGCTGTGTGTGTAGCTTGGCTGTCCCCTGTGCTGGGGGACCGTGGCTGCAGCAAGACACAGCTCACAGGGAGTTGAGCTGGGAAGAGTCTGTCCCGAGCCTGTCACAGTTGGGTGACTCTCCCAGCTTGGAAGGGTGGTGTGGGGACTTCTGCAAGTGGCTGTGTCACCCCTCCACTAGGAGAACAGCGAGGCAGAGCCGTTGGCTGATGGTGCTGATCCCCTTGGAGCTGACCCCCAGCACCCCGGGAGTCCTGTGGAGGATGCTGGCAGCCTGGGAGAGGTGATGGTGGCTGTGGCATTGCCATCCTGCTTGCACAGTGTCACCGAGGCTTTGCGTGCAGTGGGCAGCTTCTGGCATTGTGGTTGCATCTGGTAGCTGCTTGGCTTGTTTGTTTTGCTGGTTGAAGTGTTATGTGCATGGAGAGATGTGTGAACTTAAAATCCAAGGGCAAATGCTGCCCACGTTAAGTCTGGTGTTCCTGCGCCTTCTCTGTGCCTGAGAATAGCTTTGAATCAGGGAGCAGGAAGGGAACACATCAGCCTTCAAAGTTATTCTCTATGCAGTATGAGGTTTGTTCCTCTTTTTTACCTTTTAAAGGTAGAAAAAATGTGAAATTTCTTGTTGTACTCTCAAGTTCAACATGTTAAAGTGCAGAGGTGGCAGAGTCATCCTGCTTCCTGACATGAGTTGGATTGAATTTTGGTGGCTGCTGTTCATTCTGACTGTCCATATCCGAATCTGATGCCTTTCCCAAACCTGGTCTCTTTGGTATCAATGTGCTTTTCTCCAGACTTATGCAGATCACTGGAAATAATTATTGGTAGGCAGCACTTTCCCATCAGTTAGTATCTTTCAGTGCAGGTAAAACATGTTACATCTTGTGAAAAGATCAGCTGAAGCCAATTATGACCCAAGTGACTTGTCCCAGCTCTGAAATCCATAGTCTGTTGTTGCAGGAGGAAAACCTCCCTCCTTTTGCTGGTGTCTCTGATTGGCACAGTTCCCTCTTCTGGAGAGTTGCATTTGTGATCATCAAGGTGTAACATTAACAAAAGGTTTTGTCTATAGCTGCCATTAAAATAGGATTCTGCCAGCTAAATAAAGAAATTATTCTGGGATGTTTTAGTAACAGAGGTGAACTTGCCTGGAGAGAAACCCTGTTGTGTGCACAGTATTTCTAGTACCCTGGTACGTTCTGTTGGTGGTGTATGTGCACCTTGAAGGGAAGTAACTGAGCACTGTGTCCCAGCATCAAAATCCTGCTTGGTCTCATTTGGGATATCCTGGACACTGTCAGGTCTCCTGGTTGGGGATGTCCTTTGGAGAACTCTAAAGCAAGTCTATCCAAAAGCAGCATAATTTTCCAGCCACCCCAATCCCCAGATAAACAAAAGCGCCATGAGAGCTTCTCTACAGGAGCAGCCCTAAAATGCCCCTTGCACACCTTTGTCTGGGTTCAGGTGTCACCAAGGCATTCCCAGAGCCTCGTGTGGCTGGTTAGTGACTCTCTGGAACCTCTGCTAACCAGGCACCACGCTGGACAGGGGCCACAAGCTGTCACACAGTACCAGGGAATTGCAGGTGAGGCTCGGAGCTGCAGGTTTTTTGGGAAGCACCCAGTGATTAGATTTCCCTGGCCTCTCCAGCCTGATGGATGGCTCTCTCTGCCCCGAGAAGGTCTCGCAGACAAACGGCGTGCCAGGGAACGTGCTGCAGCTCCGGGTCTGGAGCTGACAGCGTTCCAGTGGCACTTTGATAAAAATACACCGTTAAAATATGCGCTCAGTGTACGGTACACGCTGTACGCAGGATGCAGGGAATGTTTGACAAGACACCGCAGCATTAATAAAACAGTGAGAAAGTGGGACGTGCGAGCAGGTCTGTTTGCATACTGATGAGGGAACCTTCCCCTGCTCCCTCCTGGCTATTCCGCTCTCCACAGTGGGTGTTGTGGCCTCTCCGCTGCTGGGAGAGGCAGCTGAACCTTTGGGTGACTAAGCTTTAATCTGGGGTGGTTGTTTTTTTCCCCAGGCCAGTGGGTTCTGCCATCCCTCAGCCTCCTTGTTGGACTCAGAGGCTTGTTCTGAGCTCTGAGGGGTGGCATCAATCAGTGCCCACCCTCAAGTCTGTCCTGCCGGAAGGTGGGATGATGATCCTGCCTACTTAAAATGGGAGGCAGAAATGAAATGTCCAGTGGTGGTCTCTTACAATTCCAATCTCTTGCTGAACAGATCCAATGTGGAGGCGAAAATGGGTCTGCTGTGGAGCGTGTCAGGTGCTCCCAGGGCTGGTGGCCTTGCACAGGCACTGCCCACTCTTAAGAACTGAGACCCTGCACATAAAAAAACCAACAGATAAAAAAGAAAAGTCAGAGCCCAAGAAATGATTGAGGTTATCTCAATGGAGTCCCTTGCCTTGGAATGGGACAGTGTGAAAAGAAGTCAAACAGGTCTCGAAATCACCCAAAGCTTTGTGATTTTGCTGCTTGCTGTAGGAGAGCCTGTGCTATTCCTGACCCTTGCATCCCCCCAGAGAGAATGTTGTGGCTATAATTGTGTTTGACTTGCTGCCTAGAAGGAGTCTTTAAAATCAAGACATGTTGAAGAAGTGCAGGAGTCTTCTTTGGATTCTGATGCTGCGTGCCCTCCATCTCCAGTTCAAATCCTTCCCGGAGATGCTGACAGCAGCCTGTCTGGCCAGAACAAGGAGCACTCTGGTGGGGAACTTGCTGGGAATGAAGTACTGGACAAAGATGATGTTGAGGTGGAAGGTGATGTCCCTGCAGCTGAGGAGCTGCCCCAGTCTGTGGGGGAAAGGAGCACAGCAGGGGTGGAAGTGCCCAGTGGTCCTGAACAGTCTGGAGCTGCGTCTGTGGCTGCGGAAGGTGCCGAGGCAGATCAGCTGGGAAGCCTGGCTGCCACTGCTGACACTGTGTCCTGTGGAGAAAAGATAGTGGATGAACTGAGGGAAGAAGCAGCAGCTGATCCAAAAACAGAGAGCAGGCTGGATGCTGGTGAAGTAAGAGACCTGCCTGCATGGTTTGGGGTTGATGTTGGCTCTTCCCGTTGTCTCGTCAGGCTCTGACTCGGGGAAGCTCTTGGAGCGCTGTCTCATTTTCTGTGAAGCCAGTGCAAGCGCTTTCCTGGTCAGCAGGGTGTTCCAGGGAGGGCACAAGTGCTCTGGATTTCCAGATTGGCATTTCAGGAATCGAGTTAGGCAGTCGTTCTCTCCTGCACACACCAAATGCTGCCCAAAGCCACCGACAGGCAAAACCCTCAACTGCGAGGCGTGTTTTGAGTCTTGGAGGAGAAATAGTCTCAGCTTTCCGTGCTGCCGTCTGTCCTGAGCGAGCAGGTTTGCTGATGGAGCTCACACCGAGCCCAGCTGTCCGTGCTGCTTTGTTTCTCTCCTTCTGTTGTTTCTCTCAGCTTTCGCAGAGCTGGGGCAGGAGCGTGCAAAGCGAGTGCCAGCCGTGAGAGTCGCAGCGGATGCGCTGGGAACTGCGAGGTCGGAGCGGGGAAAGGATGGGAACCTCGGGGCTGGCCCTGGAGCTCTCTCCTCTGAGCACAGGACCTCCCAGTCTGCCCACTCTGGGAGGAGAACTGGCCACAGCCCGCTGCAGACCCGGGAGGGGGGGGTTGGGTTGTGCAGTCTGACAGGAGCCCACTGAGTGTCACAATGGCCTGGCCCCGCAGCTGGGCTGCCAGACAGACACACTGTCTGCTCGTGGTCGTATTCCAGAATAGAATATGGGTTAGAATATGGGATCTGATGAACGTTCTCTTTCCAATCTGGCTGCCTTCCTGCTGATTTGGATGATTTCTCTAGTTCATTGATGCGTAATGTCTGTAAGAAACGATAAAATACAAAGCTGAGCCTGGAAAACATGCTCTGTCCTGAAGAGCTCAGAGCTGACAGCATTGCTTTTCCAAACCCTTACCTGTGTGCTTCTGCACCTGAGTTGTCCTGCTGAAGTTAGCAGGGCCACGGGGTGTTGCCACTGAACAGTTCCATGAGGCTTCATGATGGTGGGAATGTAGCAGCTCTCACTGCTACCTGCACTGCTTAGGCTTTTAAAGTGCTTTTAAAACGGTGGCACTGTTCTGTGTGGTGGGCTGGGAACTGTAAGAGCCACAGAGATCCTCATTGATGAAGAAGAAGCAAATGCCTTTTATTAGGGATATTTGAAGAGCACTTCTTTGCCCTCCCCAGTCCCATCTCCTGCCCCTGACCTCCTGTGAATGTGGTGTTTTGTGTTTGTCTTGTGGGTCACACCCTTAGTGATGTCCAGTCACCTTGTCTCCCCAGTGTCAGAGAGACCAGATTTGTGTTCTCAGTGCCAGTTGTCATGTTGGGAATGCCCAGGTGGTAAGACACCTACAGGCCGTAATGTGTATTCTCCTCTCAGCTTTCGAAGGCATCTGAGATCAGTGGGGAGGACTTGCGTGTCTCCAGCTGCTCCAACCGGGAGCTGATTCAGCCTGTGGTGAGTCACCAAAAATTCCTTGTCCCTTGGATGTGGGGCTTCAGGTTCCTCTGGGATGGTGCAGCCAGGGAATGTTGTGCCCGCCCCTTGCAGTGCCCTTACAGCTGTGGCACAGGCCAGCAGCATCACCTTGCAGATTGGGTCTGTGGGTGAGGTAATATCCCTGGAAAAGTAGGTCACAGAGAGCTGGGACTGTATTTGGGTAATTGCAAGAAAGGAAAATAATAAGCAGTTTAAAAATTGTGCTTTAAGGGACTCAGCAGCTTTTGCTAAGGGGGGGTGTGTATGTCTGGGAGACCTGGCTCTGGAGGGTGCCTGTGGGAGAGCAGGCAGGAGAGAAGCCCTGAGATGGGGGGAGATGCCCATCAGCATCTCTTCATCTCCACAGGAAGCTGCCATTGCCATCTGCCAGTGGGAGCAGAGGCAGCATGGCCAGCAAATGGCTGAGAATGTCATTATTTGTCGGGGTTGGTACAAGCCCACGTTGGCAAGTGGCTCTGCCTTGTGCAGTGCTGGCTCACGGGCATGTGTGTGCACACACTGCCCTGTGCAGTCAAGTGCAAGGACCCCCACAGCCCCTGCCAGGAGGGTGGATTGTCCTGGAGGATGAATAGCTTGTGGCAGCTGACTTTTAGGAAAAAAATATGAGGAAATGTGCAGCAGTATCATAAAGGGGAGCAGTAGAGGCTGGGGGGAGGATGTGTGCCCTTCGGATGTGCCATTTGCCACCCCTGCCTGCTGTGGTTGATGTGAAAGGATGCATTGGGAGTGTGACAGAGTTCTCAGTCCCACACTGTCCTCCCTGTGTGGGACTGATGTACCTGGACCCCACAGGGAGGGCTTCCTTAGGGATCCAGTGGAGGGAACTGCTGCTGACCTGCCATCAGTGGGGTGGGGAGTGGGGATTCCAAGCCATGGCAGGATTTTGATCTCAGGATCTCTGACAAATCCTGTGTGTTCTCATCAGACACTGATCCTTTTCTGCTTTCTTCTTTAGGAGCTGGGCTTCCAGAGCCAGCTTTCTGAGGAGGTATTGGATGCAGGGGCTCTGTCTCCTGTTTTGGACAGCTCTGTGTGCAAGGTGAGTTCTGTGTGGAATCAGGGATGATCTGTGGACAGGCAGGTGAAATACTGGGGTGCGATGCACTAACACTGTGATGCTGTCAGTGTAAAGGCTTGGCAGAGGTGAACAGGAGTGATGTGTGGAGTGTCAGGGGATCAGAGCAGCACTACCAGTGCATTTTTTTTCCTCTGAGGTGCACAGGGTTACATACAGAACCTGAGCCTTGAGGAGGGCATGGCCTCAGGGGTGCACACATGCAGGCTCCCCTGTGTGCTTTCCCTGCCCCAATACAAGTGTCAATAGATGGCTTTCCTGGGGAATGATGAAAGTAGTCTCTATTCTACTTTCTTCTTTTGTGACTATATTTGTCCATTTTTTTCTCTTAAGCAGATAGGAAGGATTGTGTAGCAGAACAAGATACAATCAATGGGAGGAAAAGGAGGTTAACTCCCTCTGACAGATTTTGGTAGAGGGAAGCTTATTTTTAAGCATTTGGTTGTCTTGCCTGCTTTCATGTAGAGGGGAGAACGGGCTCCTTTCAGTGAGGCTGCGTGTGTGTGCACATGTCTGTGCTCCTGTACTGTGTTAGCCTGGGATGTAGCAATGGTTGGGCAGTTCTGACTGAAGGTTGCTGTGCACCTCTTGGATTTATCCTTGTCTTCCCAGCACGTTGCTTGAGTTGGCTTCCTCAGCCCCACGTTCCTCTGGAGCCTTCCTGCTCCCTCTCAGCGCGGTGTGTTGGCTGGGAGCGCAGTGGAGGGCAGGATCCAGCTGGGGTTACTCAGCCTTGAGCTGATTGTGAGTGATCAGCTGCTCTGGAGGAGACCCCGAGTGGCAAACTCCCCACCTGTCCAGCAGAGAAGAGCAATCCGGTTTGTAAGGTTGTGTCTGGAGAATACACCTGTCCTCTTGTGCCTAATAATGAGCATAATCAGATGTGAAGGGAAAACAAAACATATGCCTGCTGTGCTCCCCCTCTCCCTCCCTGCAGCGCAGGCACTGTGCATGCAAATGCTTGTTGGAGCAGCCACGTTGGAGTTTATTACAGCCCTGTTTGGGGAGAGCTGGGTGTGAAATGGTGCTCCCTGCAGAACTGCAGCTGCTCTTTTGTGTCTGTACACAGAGGCTCGGCTGGAATGACTCTGGTTTCAGGAATGTGCCTACTTCCATGTAAGGAGCTTGCCTTGCTTTGAATATATTGGCAAAATATTCTGTTGTTTAGAAGGAAAAAAAAAAAAAAAGACACCTCTGGCAGCTCCATGAGCAGGGAATTAGATGGTTTTGGTTGGTATGTTCTGTGGTGGCTGCAGAGGCTCTGTGGGATGTGTCCTGCTGGACCTGGCTGCTCTGCTGGCAGAGGGAAGGCTACTCCTTCCCACCTTCACTTGCTGAAAGTACAAGATATAGAATCGTGGAATATAAAATACCCTGAGTTGAAAGGGACCCATGAGGCCCACCAGGTCTCCCACTCCTGGCCCTGCCCAGGACACCCCAAAAATCCCACCCTGTCCCTGAGAGCCTTGTCCAAACACTCTTGGAGCTCTGGCAGCCTTGGGGCCATGACCACTGCCCTGGGGAGCCTGTTCAGTGCCCAAACTTGAGGGGCAAAAGGCAAAGCTGTGTCTGAAGTGCTCAGTGCTGGCACCCTGCTATGCCAAAGGGGTGAGGAGTGGGCTGCAGGCATGATCCGAGCTGATGTGAGATCCTCCTGCTGAGTCCCTCGGGATCTGTGCTGTGCAGAGGGAGGAGGTGGCCCATTATCTGTCACTCCTGTTGTTCACACAACCGGTTTTGTGTCCTGAGCATGTGAAGTGTCCTCTGGGGATGGCAGCTGGGCAGAAAACTGAGCTGCTCGAGGTATTGGGACTGTTTGGGATCCTGGGGCAACAGGAGGGGCGAGTATCCGACAATGCTACAGACAGGGCTTAAAATCTGCCCTGTTTCCCTGCAGACAGGTGCTGTCTTCCCCTTCCAGATGTGTCCAGAGATTCCTGCAGCCCATGATCCCCGGGGAGGGGCAGCAGTAGCCCCGTGCCTGGGCTCAGCAGTGGTGCCCCCTGTGACTGCTATCCTTGCCCATTTGTCTGGCTCCTTCCCGTTCCCAGGCAGCGGTGACAGAGCCCATTTCGAGCGAGGAAACATTTGCTGAGCTCCTCGGTTCCTGGGAATTGGAGTCATTAGTTACAGCGGGGCAGGAGGGAGGCTGGGGGTGGGGGGCTGTGGAAAGCTCTGCCCGGGCTGATGTGATGGAAGGTGACAGCACTTGCAGGGAATCCTTCTGCTGTTTGCTCCACTGAACATTTGCATAAATTACTGCTGTTTTAATTCCGTGTTGTTTTGGCCCTGCTCCACATACAGAAGGGGCTGGGCTCACCTGCCGGTTCTGTGGTCACCAAGAATTTATGAATGGGCTGTGCTTTTGGGGACCTGAACTCTCAGCAGGGAGGGTGATCCCTCAGTGCCTCCTGTGGAGCTGGCAGGTGAGGAAGGAAGTCCTTCCCTCTTCCCAAGTGAGCTTTGCAGTGCCTCTTGAGGGGACAGAGGGATGTGGGAGCTGGCAGGTGGGGAAAGAAGCAGGTGAGATACTATTTCACACTCAAATATTTGCTAGTCCTACTTCAAATATTTACTGTGTCGTAAATAAGCCAACTGAATGCTCAGTGCTCTGCTGAGGGGGCTGGCTTCCCTGGCAGCACCCACCCTGGTGTATCCTAGAGTCAGAAATCCCTGGAGCAGTGACTCTGTGTGTGTGCTGCCCTTCACTGCCTGCCCTAGAACCAGGATAGGTTGCAGGACTGAGCCCTGGTGTGATTCTGGTCCCAGCCAATACATCAATTTGCTTTATGGCTATAGCACATTGCCTTTGTGTGCAACATTTCTTTTTTAGGAGATTTTTTTCCCCTACATTTTTCAGGAAGTTTGGTGTTACTTGGGAATGTAAAATGACCTTCAGGTAAAAGCCAAAGCTGTGTCCCAAGTGCTTAGTGCTGGCAGGGAGTTCATCTTCTGTACTGAGAGAGCTGAGCTCCCAGGCATCTCCTTTTGCTTCTGGAAGTATTCCTGCAAGGCATACTCCTCTCCTCAGGAGAGGTGGCTGGCACATCCAGTGTTGTGGAACAGCCTGTGGATGCTGTGTGGTCCCTGGGCTCAGTGCTGATTCCGTGGACCTTCAGCAGAACCCCTGTAATGTCTTTGATGGTGAAGGAGCCACAAACTCCACACTGTTTGCTTTTACCTGCAGGCCCAGGAGCTGGGAGAAGAGGAAAAAGGCCAAAGCAAAGCCAGTATAGAGGAAGAGCAAAGCAAAAGAACAAAAGCTGCTGAGAGGTATGGTACAAACAGGGCAGCTCTAGCTCCTGATGCCTTTCCTGCTTTGTCCTCTCTGCTCTGCTCACTGTCACCTGGGCAAGTCTCCTCTCTACAACACACCCTGAGATGCTGCAGCTTCTTATTAAACCTCTCCCTTCTCCCCCCCACCTCCTCAGCACTGTCTCAGCAGTACTTCTGACTGGGTGAGCAGTGAAACTGCCTGTCCATCACTTCCTGGTGGCTGCCCCAGCTGGGGCACAGCCTTCTGTCTCCCTTACAGCTCCCTCATTGCTCTTGAAAGCTCCAAAAGCCACGTTCTTGCCAAGATGGCCTGAACCTGTTAGCATTGTGGTGTTGAACCATTGGCTGTTGTCTGATGACAGACTGTTCTGGTTCTGAGTCAACCTCCAGTTTCAGCACGGCTCCCCACTGGGCAGAGCCTCTACCTGAAGGCTCTCAGGGCCAGCCTGGGTGCCTGTTTCTGGCACCAGGAGAGTCCAGCTGTGACGTGAACAAGTTCTCCCTTCCAGACCACCACAGGGCTGAGCTGCACCAGGTGCAAGCATTAAGCTGTTTTATATCCTGGTATGTAGACAGCTCACCAGCTGTTGCCCCAAGAGGAATGCTGGCTTCCAGACCCTCAGTTTACCATGAGGACTAGGCTGTCTAGGGGAGCTGTTTTCAGCCAGTTTGTGGTGATTTGTTTAAAACTGTGCTGAGCAGTGAGCTCCCTGCTCCCTTGAGCCCCTCCTCCTTGGAGAGCTGCAGTGTGGCATTTACAGATGAGTCGTGTCAAAGCTCTTGGCTTCCACACAGACTTACATGTTCTCCAGGGCACTGGGAACCAAGGAGCTGTTACCTGTGCCAGGAAAACTCATGAGCAGAAGAAACTGCAGCCCATCTTAATGATTGCCTGAGTGACATGGGATTTACAGCCTTGTTCTTGCAGGAGCTGTTCGTGTGAGGGTTCCCAAAAATGTGTTCTGCCCACGGGAATTGTCTCCTTATCACTTGGTACCTGCTTCCCAGCTGAGCATTCTCTTGTTCTCTCTGTCTGTAAAGCTGCCTTTGCTTGCCTTGTCTTTCCTTTCTGTACTTCCAAGATGAAGTAGGGCTGTAGATACAAACATGCCTGCCAACACTCCCATCTGTAATTTGGACAGCAGTGTGAGTGTCACTGATAGGGCTGATGTACCTTGGGGACATTCTCTGAGGACCTGGAAAAAGGGGACAGCCAAAGGAAGGCATCCAGCCTTTGGAGACTGGCACCCCTTACATCCTCAGCTGCCTGTTAGTCTGGTGTGAGGTGGTGGGAACGGTGTGGAGCTTCTCTGTGGCTTTGGCAGCCATAGCTTGGTGCCCGCCTGTGTCACCTGCGTGTCCCATTGTCCCCTGCCTTGTCCACCTGCTGCAGCCACTAGACTGAGCTGAGCTATTCTGGCCTTCTGTCCCCTCTTTTGTGCTGCAAAGTGAGAGGGATCTCAGTGCTTGTGAGACACCAGAGAAGTGTTTCAGTTTAGAAAATCCTGATGGGGAGGAGGCTGCGGCCCCGGAACAGGAGGAGGGATCGCTGGATAGCCCCATGGATCCAGAGGAACTTCCCACCCCACAGAACGTGTAAGGGCTGTGTTTCCATGCCTGGTGTTGTGACTGTGACAGCTTTTGTGCTTTTGTCCCCCTTTGTGGTGGCTGGGGCTCGCGTGTGAGGCCGGGAGCTGCGGTTTGGTGGGCACGGCAGCTCTGCGTGTGCACATCCCAGCAGCTGTTCTGCTGTGAGGGTGCCAAGTGAACAGTCTGTGCTGGGGAGGGCGAGAACAGCAGCTCAGCCCTCCAGGTCTGTGGCTCGGGACTTTGTGGGAGGAGGAAGAACCATTTACTGTGTCTTTGGGAAAGCCTCCTCTGTACTGGCGTTGCTGATGAGGCTGTGAGAGTGCTCGTTCTCCCTGAGAAAGAGAACTCGCTGAGTGGGGCTGGGATAGGAGGGACAGCAAAAACCCAACAAATCACTCCAATTTTACAGCCACTGGGAACACCATTTGCATTGAAATAATGAAATAACGAGGTCAGAGCTCCTGCCTGAGCCACCATTCTCTGTTGCTGCACTTTTGATGGTATTTGTGGATCTGTACCTGCAGCTCCTCTGTGATAGAGTAGATGTGATTGTGCTGACTTTGCATTCTGTGTCAAATGACACATCAGCAGATACAACTGGAAAAATTAGCCAGTGTCTCTTGGGACAAGGTGGTGGAGAAGGAATCTGTGCTGTGGAGACCTGTGTCTCCCCTGTTCTGCTGGGAATTGTGGTGTTGTGCAAACCCGCGTGTGTCGGCTGGCTCTGCTTTAGAGCAAGAACTGGGGCAAAAGGAAGAACAAGATAAAAAGGTGGAAGTGGCTGAATTGCTCTGCAGAGCAGCCTGATAAAGGACACCTGCTGCAGGCAGCATTATGGGGAGCACCAGTGAAACAGGATTTTTCCAGAACCCCACTACCTTCCTCTGTCTTGTTCTTTTTGCTAATGGCTGCAGAAGTGACCTTTTTTATTCTGACTCGAGGCTGTATAACTGGGGCTGTTATTTCCCTGATTCCTGCCAGAACAGAAGTCACTCTGCCTTATGCTGGCAGTCTCACAGCACGGTGAGACCTTCCTGCTCCAGCTTGCACTAGCAAAGAACGAAAATTTTTCTTCATAGACTAATCTCAATTTTCCCCTCCTTCTCCTTCAGCCTCCCTCAAACCTTCTAATTTTGCTGCTGTCTGTGTTTAAAAAAACGCTTAATTAGAACCAGATTGGGTTTGAATTTTTTTGGAGTGCTGAGGGCTTTCTGTTGCCTGGATTTGGCAAACTTCCAGCACACGTCAGGTTGCAATTGCAGAAAAATACCTGGTCCATCAGAAGCACCAATCCCTGGGCTGGAAGCAGGTACTGATGGCATCTGCTCCTGTGCCTGGCAGCCTGGCAAGGGCTTTGCTGCTACTAAATCCTTCTTGAAGTGAGACTGTGTTGCCCTCACAAGGTGAGCTCTGGTGAACCAAAATTCAGGAGTGCTGCTGGGGCTGGCTGGGTGTAATTTGTCAGTCAGAGCTTCTCTGAGAGTCAGCAAGAGGATCCACCAGTGGTGGGGACCTGAGTGAAGCTTCTGGAGTAGGGGCCTCTGAGATTTTTGGTTTGGAGTTGATACTCTGTGGGGGGATGTTGCTGCTCCTTTTGTATTACTCCGTTTTCTGCCACCCTTTTGCCAGAGGACCTTTCTCTCTTTGATAGGCAACCTGAGAAGGAAATCAAGTGCCAGCAGTCCTTGAACCAGCCTGGAGAAGAATCCCTGGAGGAAATAGCCAAGGAGGTGGAGAGAGAGCTGGAGCAAGAGGAAATTCATTTCTTTCAAGTAGGGGAGGAGAAAATTCAGCAATTCCAGAAGGAGGAAGCAGAGAGGCTTGATCAGCAAAAAGAAAAATCCCTCAGGTACTTTCCTTTTTTACACCATCTCCTCTGAGCCTTTCCAAGCTGTGATTTCATTGCTGCTGGTCAGACTTGTGCTGTGGTAGCCACCACCTTGGAAGTGGTGCTGTTTTGTGGGTAAGGAGCAGGATCAAGGCTCTCAGGGAGGAGGAGGAGCACAGGGCTCTCCCTGGCACGGACAATCCTGTGCATGAGGATCTGCACACCTTGGGAAGGACATTGCTCTGGTGTCAGGGCACAAGCAGCCTCAGGAAAGGGCTCTCCAGCACTGAGAGGAGAGCATCTTCCCATCTGCTGCAAGATGAGCTCTGATTCCGTACACACACAGCCTTTGGAACACAGAACTCTTATGTTTAACCTGGGAGAAGTTTCCAGTTTAGTGCTTGGAGCTTTACCACCTGGCAGATGTTCAGATCCTGGGCTAAATGGTAGTAACAGGACTGGAAATGGGAGCATTAGAGGAGATGAGGTTACCCCAGAGGAACTATCTGAAGCTCTAGTACTGCATGTTTTACAGAGGGACTTCCAAGCAAGGCTTCCAAGGAATAGGGCAGGGATGGCTGTGTGAAACCCAGGATCTGATAGCAGCACGGGGAGCTGTGTCCTTCCCCTGGGGGAATTTTTCTCTCGAGACTTGTGTATTATTTTGGTGGACTTGATGCTTATATTCTTAGCACACTGAGCAGCCAGAAAGAGCACCTTGACATGAGATGTCCTGGGGATACAGTCTGGGTGTGAAGGAAGATGCAGAAATTGCACCTGAAGGGAAAAACGCGTAGTGAAAGGTGTCATATGGAAATATGGAGCTTCCAGATGTACTAATGCATCCAGGTACCTTGCCTGGGAGCCTGCATCCATTTAACAAGAGTTGATTTCACTTACTTGGGGGAAAAAAAAGCCCAAACCTATGATGATATAGCATGCTTCAGAACCACACTGCTCAGGTTTGATGCTGGGGCTGCATCTCCTGTGCCAGCAGCAGGTCCTGCAGCTGTGGGGGAAATGAAAGGTGTGGAGCTGGGCAGGTAAAGCCAAGTGGGAGCAGCAGCTGAGCTATAGCCTTTGGGGAGGTGATTGGAAGATATTAAAGCTTCCTGAACCTTTTTTCATTTTTCTTTTCCTTTTTTTTTTTTTTTTTTCCTGACTGCTTATCTCTCAGGACTCCAGAAGAAGAGTCGACAAAGGCTTCTGAGGAAGAAGAGTTGTGTCTCAGAGAGGAAGAAGCTGAGAGACTCACGAAGCTGAGAGCCAAAATCGCCTCGGAGACCGAGGCAGAGGAGGAGAGGATGAGGTGAGAAGTTCTGCTGCCATCCCTGGGGATACAAACTGCTGGTTTGGGAGGAAGGATCTTGCATGCCACCAGCAGCTGCTCAGAGTGGAGGGCCTGAGCTGTTTCTTTGCTGTGGCAGCAGGTCCTAACCCTGACTATACAGCACTAAATCCTGACTGCTGTGTTCCTGTTACAAACCTACCAGGGCAGAGCAGGAGGCCACGCTGCAGAAACTAAGGGAAGAGTGGGAATCCCAGCAGCTGATGGAGAAGGAGAGCCTGGAGAGGAAGCAACAGCTTGCCTTGGAGGAAATGAAGCTGGAAATGGAGGAAGCCCAGCAGAAAGAGATCAGGGAGCTGGAACAAGAGAAGGAACAGTTCTTGAACGAGCTCAGGGAGAGGTTAGACAATGAGAAGAAGAAGGTGAGATTTTATTACCAGCCGTGGTCAGCCCCGAGCTGTTCATGCTGGCATTGCAATGCTGAATTGTTAAGATTAAATCACACCTATATGTGCTTTAATAACGACTCACTTAAAGCACAAAGGGAAGATGCCAAGTAGGCTGTTAGAGACACACTGAGGAGGGGAGAACTCCCCCAGCTGCTATTACAATGGTGATGAACTAACAATTATTTAAATAGCCACTTTGAATTTGCAGACAAGAGAAAGATGGTCGTGTGTCTTGCTAAGCAAACCAAGCTCTGTTATCAGATCAGAACTAAATGAAATCACTTTATCTGCTCCAAACACCACTTGGGGTACTGCTTTAGTCCTCCAGGGACCCGGGGAGTCCTCGGATGGGGCAGTTTCTAGTTATTTTCAGCACAGCATGCCTGAGATCCATCGAAATCCCCTGGGAGGGGTTAGAAAGCACAGAGAGTAAAGGCACCTTGTACGTGATCCAGTTTGGAAGGGGGGTTACCATTGTTCTTTTTGATGCTGATGGAATTATATTTAATTGCAAATGCATCTTGTACTGGCATGTCCCCACATGTAGAGGTTTCCTAGCAGAATGTTTTTCTTGTGCTTCTGTAGGCAGTAGAGGAGCTGGAGGAACAGTTTGCAAGTGAACTCCAGCAGCTGAAGTCTGCAGCAGAAGAGAAGCATCATAAGGTAAAGATGGTGTCCTTAGAATGTACATTGTTGGGGTTTTTTTTCTCCTCACACTGTCACCAAAGGTGGCCAGGGAGGGTGGCATTAATTTTTTTTCCACTTCCTAAGCGTGGTTCTGGTCTGGCTCAGCATTTGGCCGTGCTCCAAGCAGGGGGTGGTGAGACTGCACACACTGGGGCTCTGCCATGCTGCTGCTTCTCTGTAGGAGGGCACTGAATGGATCCTCTCATAAGGGTGACGAGTCTCTGTGGGTGGCTTTCATGGCAGGTCATTTCCAGCCTGCAAAGCCAGCTAGCAGAGGCACAGAGGAGCCAGGAGGCTCAGCTGCGTGAAGACTTGCAGAGAGCGGATGAGAAAGTGCAGCAAAAAGCCTGTCAGCTGAAGGAATACGAGCGTGAGGTGAGTTTTAGCTCACCTTCTCTCCCTGGGTGTGTGGTGAGGTCTGAGAGCCCACAATCCCCTGCCCAGGGGTGACAGTGGTGCCTTAGGGGAAAGGACACCCCTCAGCATCTCACCTTCCTGGGGTGAAGGTGCTCCCCAGACCACAGCCTGGTCCCACTCTGCATTTCAGTCCTTGGGCTCCTGTGGGAGGTTAATTCTTGGAGGGGACTCTGCCATGCAATGCTGTCATTCAGAGGGGACCTCTTTCCCTTTCATCCCTGCAGCTCAGTGAGCTCATGAGCGAGAAACGGCAGGAAGTGGAAAAAGACCATGAGAGGAGAATGGAGAGGATGCGAGAGGAGCACCGGGCGGCCTTAGCACGGATTAAGGAGCAGTATGAGGAGGAGGTACTACTTTCCAAAGAGTGTCCCATGTGTCTGCTCACACTTGGTGGAGGGCCCTGTGCCCCACTGAGATGTTTTCCTTGCCCCACTCAGGAGCGGAAGCGGAGGATGGAGATGCTGGAAAGGCTGCAGAGCGAGACCGCGCAGCTCTGGCAGTCCCACAACACTGAGGTGAAGGCTCTGCAGGCAGAGCTGGAAGGGAGGCTCACTGACCTGAAGCACAGGCACAGGGAGAAGGTGAGGAGCACCTCTCTGCCCCTTGGCTGCTTGGAGGTGCCCAGGGTACCCCACACCTTGTGCTTTGTGCAGTTTTCTACGCCTTTTTGGGGGCACGAATTCTCGGCATCATGCCCCAGCCACCCTCCACAGCCCAGGGTGACTGGCACGAGTAACAGGTCACACTTCCCAGTCTGTATTGTTCCTCCTGTGGCAGAGCTTTGCTGGGTGAGGGAGGAATTTGTGCCACTCTCTCTTTAACTCAGCATCTCCATGCAGGAAAGAAAAGTGCAGGATGCAGAGAATGAGCTTGAAATACGCGCAAAGAGCCTCCAAGCCAGATCAGAGCAGCTCCTTAGCCAGGTGAGTTAGCCTGTTGGGCTTACCTGTTCCCTTACCTGTGCCAGTCCTTTGGCTGCTTCCTCATGGGGAACTGTTCAGAAATGCTCAGCCAGGGCTTCTGCTGCCATCCCAGTTTCAGGCACAGCTTCCATCACACATCAGAGCAGGGCTAAGAATTCCTGGGGGTGCAGCCTCAGGGATGGTGTTTGCAGTGAAAGTCTGAGCTGTGGGTTTGCTCAGTGCTTTGGGAGGAGACAGTGACTGACTGCGAGAGGGACATAAAGAAAATCTGGCAACAGTCCTTGGGTATTTTGAAAGGGTCTTGAAACCCAGGCCTGAGCTCTGTACTTCAGGTGCTGCTCAGCATCAGCAGTCTCCTGGCTCTGACACTCACCTGATTTCTCACCTGTGCACAGGAGGAGTCCCTGAGAAGGCAAAGGCAGCAGCTGCTGGATGAGAACAGAAGGACACGGCTCGAAAGGGATGTATGTATGGCTGAGCTCTGGTGGGGCTGAGGGCACGACACTGGAACTGTGGCTTTAAAAAAAAAAATAAAAGAAACCATTACCTCTAAATGGTGAGGCTGAAAATCCCTCCCTGCCCCAGTCTGGAGTGCCATCCTGCTGGGAGATGGATTAGCTCCGAGCTGTTTCCCAAAGAGGAGAGGCAGTCTTGTTTTTCCAGGATTGGTGTGCCCTCTGGGCTGTGCAGGCAGCGAGCCCTCACGTGCTGTGTGTGCCTTTTATTTTGGCATCGGGGAAAAGACTGTGAGGGATTTTTTGTGTTTTCTTCTAGGAAGCTGCTTTGGCCTCTCAGCTGCGCCTGGAGGAGAGCAGGAAGGAGCACAGCAGCCTCCTCGAGTCTGTCCGACAGCTTCGCAAGTCTCTGGAAGAGCTGCAGGACCAGAAGGCTGAGCTGGAGGCTCAGGTGGACCTGCTGCAGACCAGGAGCCAGAGGCTGCAGAAACGCATCGGGTGTGTATGAGAAATTTTCCTCTTGTACCAAAAAAATCTGCCCTGCGACCTCCCCTGGGCCTCTTCCTGACAGCTGAGTGTGTTGGGATTGCTGCAGAATCCTGATGGTGGTTTTGGTGCCTGTCGAGGGCAGGGAGGTGATGGGGGCTGGTGGCAGACTATCGGTAGCTCAGATTGCGAATTTGTTTCCTTCCCTCTGCTTGTTGGGTTCATTTGTCTCCTCCACACCTGCCTTGTGTGGTTAATGGGATGCTGTGAAAGGGGCACTGAAATTCAAAGGAGAGATTTGCCCGAGTGGCCGAGCTGCTGGGGAAGGGTGGGAAGCAGTTTGCCATCACCCCACAGACCCCACACTGGTGCTGTCTTACACCTCTGTGGCCCTTTCCCTCTTGGAATCTGGAGGTCACTTTGGACACCACTGCAGCCAAGGATGGACTGCAGGCTAATCAAGTGCCTCCACTGTTGCCTTTTCCTGTGGCAGTGAGCTGGAGGAAGCAGTCAGGAGCAAGCAGGAGACTCTGAAAGAACTGGAGGCAGAAGAAAGTGTGGAATCTCCAAGAAAGAGAGCTGAGCTCCGTGTTGAAGACCTGAAAGAAAGCACTCAAGCTGTGAGTAAAGCAGACTCTGAAGGTGTTTGCCTTGTGAGATCTGAGGTTGTAACTCCCTTGAAAATGCCAGCTTTTGTTCCTTCTGTGTGAAGTCATTTGAGATGTGGGGGTATGTTTCTCTTTGCCAGTATGTTCAGTAGTATTTGCTGATACTTGTCCATTATTAGTGGGTGGAGAGGAGTGTGGGATACGGGAGTCAAAAGCAAGGCTTAAGTTGGGATAGAAATGTCTGTCCTACCTTCAAATGTCACATAAAGAGCATCCTAGGCACTGGTTTTGGATCTGGGCAGCACCACGGGTGATGTCATTCTAAGTTTTTTGCCTCTGATTGAATTCTTACAGGGTCCTGGGGTTCTGTTTGCTGTACACATTTCTTAGTTTTTGAAATGTTTTACCTCCTCAGAACTCTTCCAGAGAACCTGCTTCCCCAGCCTCTCAGAGCCACGAGGAAAGTGACTTCCAGTTTGATCCGTGAGTATCTGTGTGCCAGAAAGGCTTTTTGCTCTGTTTTTCCAAGCAAACATTTTAGCTTGGGTTCACCCACAGCGCACTGACAATGCTGTTGCTGGAAGGAGCTGTGGGAGGGTGTGCAGGGTGGCACAGGCAGCCAGGAAAACACGCCTGCCTCTTCCCTGTAGTGTCCGGAGCTACATCTCTGCGGAAGGGATCTCCCTCAGGAATGCCAAGGAGTTCCTGCTGCGCCAGACCCGCTCCATGAGGAAGAGGCACTCGGCGCTGAAGGCAGCGAGGGTGCAGTGGCGCCAGGATCTGCAGAAGGCACAGGAGGCAGTGCAGGATTCCCACAGCTCCCAGCTCCTGGAGGGCATGCGCCAGAACCTGGAGGAGGTGAGCCCCGAGCTTACTCACATGTGTTGGACATTGGAGCTGCACAACCAATCCCACAGTCCAGGGGATCAATCCCTGTGGTTACCCTGTTGGATGTGGGGTTTGGAAGTTAAACCCCCTTTTTCCTTGGGCTGAACTTGCTTTGAGCCACGTGCACTGCTTGCTGGTGTACACAGCACTTCCCAAGCTCTCCAGGACTTGGGGGCAATTTCACTCCAGCAGCATCATTTCCTGCGCTGACCAGATTGAGATAATGAAAGCCACCCTAACTGCTAACACAGATCATTTCCTGTCCCTCTTGTTTAATTTCCCTCCTCGGCCTGGCTGTTGATCCACTGCAGGAGGCAAAGCACTTGGACAAGATGAAGTCAGCCATGCAGAAAGGACAGGTGCTGCTGCAGAAGAAGGAAGAGAAGCTCAGCCAGCTGGAGTCTTCAGTGCTGGAGGAGGTAAACACCAGCATCACTCCCAGCTGCATTCCCCCTGCCCAGAGCTCTTGGCCTCCTCCCCCAGGCTGCAACCGTGTGGTCCCTGTGAGGGCTGTTTAGCTCATGGCCGGAGACTGGAGTTTGCCAGCAGAGCTGGATTTTGAAACCCTTTCTGTGAGATCACAGGAGACTGTTGAGTGTGTGGCTGCAGAAAGCAGCCTGGAAAAGAGCCTAGAGACAGCAAGGTCTGGGATGGAGTCTCCTCTCCCGACCAAGGCAAGCCTTGGAATTTCTTTAGCTCTGCCTCTGGCCACGTGGCCTTGGGCAGGGCAGCAGCAGATGGAAGAGCACAAGACCTTTGATAGTCAAGCACTTGTCCTTGGTGCAAAAAGGGAATCCAGCCCTGCCAGAGTTCTGAGGGTTATTTAAAGCACAAAAGATGTTGACTCCTAGAAGGGCCAGTTCACGTGGCTGTTGGATTTGGCCTCTTGCACTTCCAGAGCCCAAGCAGTCTCTTGACATTCAGATTTTGCTGTCAGGGACTGAAGACAAGTTTGCCTTCACTTGACCTGTGCCTGACTGTGTGGACAAGCTGTAGGCAGATTTCCAGTAGCTTTTATGTTTCAGGGATGATACAGCAGGTTTTATTTTCTTTGTTTTCCTCCTGCCCAGCTCTCAGATGAGGATACACTGAAGAGTGCTGCATGCAAGAAGATGGTGACTTTTGATCTGAGTGACTCTGAGGACGCAGACAGCACATCCATTGGAGAACTGTGTCAGCCTAAATGTAAGTGCCTGACTGGCTCAATGTGCTGTGCCCAATATTGGAGGTTCTAGACCTATCTTGGCTTTCCCTTGCATCTCTCTGATGTTGTTCTCACTTGTACTCAGTAGGGTCTAAAGCAGATATCTGGTCTCTGTGGTTGGGACTGCTCTGTGTATGGAAAAAGGTTAGAAAAACTTGTTTCCTGCCTGTAGTGGCAGATAAGAGGGATGGAATCTGTGCATGAACTTGCCTTTGAAATCTCTGTGCTTTACCAAACCTGGTTTCAGCTCTCCCCTCTGCCACAGAGCTGTATTGCTCTTCTACAGGAGTCTGTGCTTCCCTTTCCTCACATCCATGGCAGGAGAGGCTGCTGCAATTCCCTCGCTGCTGCTTGTGTGTTTTGTTGGTGTTCAGTTGCCTGGAGCTGGAGTTGTGCAGGGAAAGAGAGGCAGGAAGACAGGAGGGTTGGGTTACTTGCACAAAGGCTGCTCTTGTTAGGGCTCGCCTGCAACCCCTTTTTTTCTCTCTCCTCTCTTCCTTCAGTTGATTTGAGAACGGATTTATGGTCTGTCCCCCAGCTGGACAAGATCCAGCACTTGAGGGACTCTCTGCAGTGTATCACCAGTGAGCTGAACGGGGTCCTGGGTGTCCTGGACTCCCTGAGCCATCACCACACTCCTCTCTTCACCTCGACAGCCCGCGATGGCATCCCTCTTTCCACGTATTCCTCCTTGGCAGGCCTGCGGGCAGGCAGCTCCCTGGGGGACCCTCCCAGGGTGTCTTCCACAGACAGGTGGGCCTGGAGCACGGGGCTGAGCTCTAGTCTTTCCATCCCAGGGCGGTCAGTGGATGACATCTTGGCAGAGAAATGGCACAGGTATTTCCCAGGTGAGCCTCCTGTCCTTAATCCATCTGCTTCCTTGCCTACAGCTTCTGATTTCTCAGCCCTGCCAGTTTTATCTATCTCACCTTTCCAATGCTGGAAGGGTAGATGCACTGGAGTTGTGGATAGGAAGGTTACCAATGGGATAAGGAATGAGAAGCTCGTTCCAGAAGTGCAGCATATGGCTGATCCTGTGATCCTGCTGTTGCAGGAAGAGCTGTTTCTAAAGGAGCAAAAGAGGAGACAGCCCTCTTTGCTGGGAGCCTCCTGTGAGTGGCACATAAGGAAGCAGAGATGGTGATCCCTAACTCCACCATGTCCTGGATAGGTGGCTCAGCTTGTAGGGGCAGTGTGTCCGTGGTACAAGAAAGCAAGTGCACCGAGGTAAAAAGACTGTTGATTTTGGGGGGAGCCTCTGTATTTAATGTCTGTTTTCCAGATGGGATCTCATCAGTCAGTGGGAACACCAAGCCTCTGGACAACAAGCTGGGATACGTACCTGCAGAGTAAGGACCTTCTTCCTTGAGCTATTCCACTGTGCTGCTGTTATTTCTCTGGAGTGATTGTTGGATCAAATACATAGCACGTAGACAACAAAATTATCAATTACATAATAAGTAGCTAAGTTATACTATTACCTATTCAATGCCATGTGCTCAGGCTTTTTGGTAATGGCTTTTTCTGTAACAGCCCATCACTTTCTCATCAGTTCTGACCAGACCTCTTTTTCCCACTTGCATTTTCTCTTTCTCTCACGTCCTACAGTGAAAAAATCCGTCAGTTCCAGCATTCCCGGTTCCATGAGCCAGGGAAGATGAGTATTGAAGGAATGATTGAGAGCAACAAGAAATGGCTGAAAGGCTTCAGGAAGGACTCAAAAGCGTATCCTTTACCCGGGGCTGGTCTTTAATTGCGTTCCTGCTCCCTGCAGCAGGCAGGAGGAGATGGCAGGAGGTGAGTGAATTGGGAGCACTGCAGCATTGAACAGCAATTTTGAGGCCTTGGCCTCTGCTTTACTGTCTGGTTCTGCAAAGGAATGTGGTGTTTAGCAGTTAGAGCATGAGTGACCTGTTTGCTGCTCCTTGAGCTATACTTGACTGAAGGATTCTCCTCCCTTCCTTTCCCTGGTTGTGCTGTGAAGCTCTTTAGTGATGCTTCTCTGGCACAAAAGAGCAGTTGGAGATGGTAATATGAGAATTTAAAAAAAAAAAAAAAAAGAACCAAATAATGCAGACTGGAGTAAGTGGTGGGGGAAGAAGGGAGGGTCTTGCAGGCTCTGCCCTTGGCCATGGGCAGGGTTTGCTGAGCAGCCCAGGATGAGGTGAGGGTGCCTGGAGACATGTGAACCTGGGTTCTGAGGGCTGGGTTCCCCCTGGAGCTCTTCTCCAGCTCCATTTCAAGGCATCTTGCAGAACGAGGTTTGATCCAGAGAGCAAGACCTGTCTGTGCTGTTAGCAGGGGTGCTTTCAGGATGCTGTGTGGTACCAGTGTTGTGCTGGGGCTGTCGGTGTCTCCTCCAGCATTCACTGATAAGCAACAAATCCCTGGGGCCTCCACGCTGTCCTGGGCACAGTGTGCCTCTGAATTCCCTAATCCCCCCTTTAATTCCTGGGATGCAGCAGGCTAAATACAGCATGTGTGCACAAGGCTGGCTCCATACCTCACTACCTGTCCTGTCTGGCTGTGCTCAGGCATGCTAATTCCTGCTGTAAGCCAGGCTTTTCCTTCACCCAGCTGCCAGACCTCTCTTCCCACGGGCACAGAAACCCTCTGCCAGCAGCTCCAGCCCCAGCCTCCTCCAGCTAGGAATGGATGAAAACAGGCAAATTAAGGTGTACCACTACTAAAAGGTGGGATTTCTCTTCTGGAGGGATTGTGGGGGTTCCTGTGCAGTGTCCCTTTGGTGTGTTGGGTCTCAGTGATGCCCACCCAGCCATCACTGCTGAGTCTGTGTGCCTGTGTCCTTGAAAACAAGTCTCATTGCAAGAGCGTGGAGGAAGGAGGAAGAAAAACTTCCCAGGTGGATTCTTCTAATCCTGTAATGTGTCCAAATATACTTTATAGACTATTTAATCCAGCGGTGACATATCAGGGCTTCAATAAATCAACATTTCCCTCATTAGTATTCTAGCAATGGTGAGACAGAGCTGTGAATCATGGAGGACTTTGAGTAACTGGTCAAGGGGGAGGATTTGAATCCTACTGAGGCTCTGCTGGAGGAAACATGTCAGGAAATGAGCCTGCACCAATGCCCAGCAAATGCTCAATGGCAGGTGGGCCATGTGAGCAGAGAGAAGGAGCAGTGGAATGGTGCAGAGTCTGGGGACAAAATCAGGGAATGACAGATTCTGGCTCTTGGGCCGTGTTCTGCTTGTTTGGGGTGGAAGCAATAGGAACTGAGCCAGGAGTGGCTTTCTATGGCAGTGCTGGCCAAGCACTCCCTGCTCCTCTCCGTGCCAGGCTGGCCAGAGCTGCACAGCAAAGCAGCTGTGGGAGCTCTGTTTCCATGTCATGGATGTGCCAATGGCAAGGGGAGCAGGGATGGCAGGAGAGTGTGAGGAGTGTCTGCTGATGCTGGTGCAGGCACTGCTGAGGAGCTCAGCCCCCTGTGAATGTCAAGACAGAGCCCCACCTGTGTGTCCTTCCATGCCCTGGGGAGAGGGAGCCAGAGCTCAGCTCAGCAGCTGGGGGTCTCCTTCCCTGCACAGGGCTGGGGAGCCCTTGGCATCCAGCCTGGAGCCTGGCCTGGCTGCTCCTGCAGGCTCTCCCCAGGGATCCTGGGAGAGCAGGGATGTGAGATGGGCTCTGAAGACTGGAAAGCTGGCTGAGGTGTTGGGATGAGCAGCTCCTGGACCTCAGCTGCGAGATGGTGGCTCGTGGCTTTGCTCACTGGCTGTGCAGTCGTGTTCCTCAGGAAAGGCTGTATCCAGAGTGTATCCCAGCACAGTGGGATGCACAAGCTGGGAGGGGGCAGATGGTGCTGCTCTACCAATGGGGAGGGGGTCAGGCTTTCATACTGCTGAGTGGGAATGTGGTATTTGGTTGTCTTTGTCAGTATTTGCTCCAAGCTGACTCTAAATATTTTATGCCTTAAAAAGCTGCTGAGCCACTTGCCATTTCGCCTGATGAGGACGCCTGCACTTCAAGGGATCCCATCTGTGAAATGATCTTCAAAGCCATTCTCCTGAGATGCCCCTCTCCCTCTGTGCTGTGTGTGCTCCTCGGGTGGGTGATGATGCACAACCCCCTCCTGCTCTGCTCCTGGGTGGTGTGTGCTGGCACACGCCGTGAGCATGGCAGGGAGATGTTTACATGCAAATAGAAATATATTTTTGATGAACATTGTTTTAAAACTCTTAAGAATATCTGTATTTTATATTGGTGGGGTTTTTTTTGCTGGTTTTCTTAGAATTTTTGTAATTACTCAGCCAGCCTTTGCTCTCCCTAGGAAGGGAGGGATCAAAACACGGGTTTCCCATCTGCTGTCGGATTGCACCAACCCCTGACTGTAGGGATTTTGCTTTTAGTTCCCTGGATACTGAGAGGACACGTGGCAACCCTTCCATTCAGGTGTTTTTAGAAGGGAAGACCTATGGTTCTGGCTCGTTGTGGCCAAAGCCACATCACTGAGTCCACTCTGTGTGTTGGGATAAGTGTGGATTAGTGGTGCAGGGAAATGCCTTTTTTTTTTTTTTTTAACAATAACTCTGTTTGAAACATGTTCCTTTTTGCTGTTGAAATATGGGATGCAGCTGTATCTGGTTTTGTATGCAATTAAATCAACATGAGCCTGTTTTGTATGATGGTGATGGTTGTAGCTCTATTTTGTTGTAGCCTTAGATATCCAGCTGTACTTGCCTCTCACATCTTGCTTTTCTCTGGGCTGTCTCATGTTTTGTCTTGTCAAGGTCGTTTCTGGCGGTTTCCAAGACCACTTCAGCTCATTGTGGCTTTATTACCATTATTCTTTTAACTCTCTGGAGAGGGTAGCAAATGCAGGGACAGAAAAAGCTAAAAACCAAAACTACAAAACCAAGACAAGGCATTGTGCTGGAGTTTCTCTCTGGCAACTTGTGATCTGTTAAAATAGTCTAACTAATATTATTGGCTGTTGCTGCTGATTTCCCATGTATTTGGGAGCAGCCAAGAATTCCCCCAGCAGCATGCTGGGCGCTTCTGGAATCCTGTGGTGGGATTGCTGACTAATTCTTGTCCCTAAGGAATTAGGGAGGATTGGTGACGTTCTTTTCTCTTCCCATGGCTTGTTCCTGACCCCCTCTCGCTTCCTCACAGCCACTTGGAGGACTGATGAGGCACAGGGAGAGCAGTATGTGGATCAGCTGGTCATGCAGAAGTGGAAGCTGAATAGTTTTGTCCTTAAAAAGAAAGCACAGCACCACCAAGCCTTGACTTCTCAGTTCCTGCTGTGCATGGTCTGCACTGCTGTGTCTTTGCCTGCTGGAGAGCTGGGTAAGAGCTGCTGGAGGAGCTCTCTCTGATGGCAGCACGTGCTGTCCAAGCAGGCACTTTTGGGGACAGATCCCCTGCCCCACTCACGAGCAGCTGCTGTGCAAAGAGCACAGGGCATCTCTGAGACCCCCCAAATCCCGTCTGGACTGTGGGGGCTTGGCTGTGATCCTGCTGAGGTGGGTCCCCGTGGAGCAGGTCTGAGCCCAGCCTGGGGGTGGGCTGCGTGTATGTGTCCACGCTCACTGCCCTGCCTGTGTACGTGGAGGAGAGGATTTGCTTTTCCTGGAATGCCAGCAGTGTGTCTGTTGGAGAAACTCGGTGATTAGAAGAGCAAAAGGGCAGTGCACTGTTACTTCACCAAGATGAGCTTGAGCTTGTAAGCTCATTAAAGGGCTTGGCCTCTGCTTGCCCAAGGAGGGATGTTTCAGTCCCTGGCTGGTTGGACATCACCGTGCTCTGCTCCCAGAGCTGTGCCTTCCCAGGACAGAGGGAGCCCCTCGGACACCCTGGCAATGCTGGGCACCCTGATGACAGCGCTGTTCTTCGTGGTGCGGGCAGTCAGACAGGTGAGTCTGGGCTGCCCTGGCAGCGGGTGGGATGTATTGCTTCTGTTTCATTTCTCCTCTGTGTAGGGCAGTGGTCTCCACTTTTCCTGGTGGGAATTGCCTTTCTGTGCCTGCTAAAACCACCCTGGGTTGGGAGGTTTGGGAGCCCCGTGACCTCACAATGAGTGGCTCATGGGGGTGGTGCCAGGAAGGGTGTTCTGATCGATCACTGGTGATGCATCCGGAGGAGCATGAATTTCTGTTGCTCTTCCCCTTCTTTCCTGTCCTCTCACCTGCTGCAAACCCTTTCCATGTGCAGCTCGGGACCAACCTGTTCCGTGAGGAGCCCCTGCCTTACCTGGTGTACCAGCCCCTGCCCTGGCAGGTCCAGTGCGTGTCCCAGAGCCGCCGCACCAGCCGGGACAGCGAGGTGAGGGCTGGGGGGGCAGTGCCAGGGCAGCTGGCTCGGGGGATGATGGCACTGCCTGCTGCAGGAGGCAGCTGTGTTAGCCAGGCAGGCTGCTCAGAGCAGAAGGCATGGGCAAGGGTGGGGGAGAGAGGCTTTTTTCTCTGTTCTCCAAAAGACAGAAAATAAGGTAATCTCAGGAGGTGGGATGAGGTGAAAAAACGGAGGAGAGGTATTTGCAGGCAAATTCAAGCTTATTTTTAAGAATGGAAATATCTCCTAGCAGGCCTGGCATTCCAGGAGCTGCAGGTTCATAGTGCAGGGGCTGGACTGGGGGAAGCAAACCCAGCAAGCCTGACTCCTTGTTGGTTTGAAATGCAGATCCAAGTGAGGGATAACCAGTGCCAACATCCATCCCGAGGCATGCCGGCACATCTCTGAGTCTGGATACAAAATTCTTTCCTGCCTCTCCTTGGACGTCTTTTCACAAATGCAGTTTCAATAATCAGTGCTCTTTAAGGGAATAGCAGTAATCATCTTCCAGTTTCCCAAAGGGAATGAACAGGGGAGAGTGTGGTGGGGCTAGTTCTGTCCCTCTCAGAGCTTCCCAGCTGGCCTGAAAGGGACTGTCCTCACTGCCACTGCCTGGGATATAAATTACTTTTTTTTTTCTTCTCTACATTTCTAGAGAGGCAAGAGCTCCCGGAACAACAGCATCTACTCACTTTTTGGAGAGAAAGGTGAGTATGGAGCAGGCAGGGAGGCAGTAAAAAAAAAAAAAAACACCCCACCCAAGAAATGGGAGAAACTCAGGTTTGGGACTGTGGATGCCACAGGAGAGCAGGCACTGCAGCACCTGTATCCTTGGCCTTTTCCTTCTTCCAGTAGTCTGTCTCTGTGGCATTATTAAGGGGTATTTGATGATGAGATAGCTGTTAATATGTGTAGTATCAGCCAGTGAAGGTCCCAGTGATGCACAGCTAAATATATAACTGCACATGTGTGTCTGTGCAAATACCAGTTCCCCTCTGTCCGTGAAACCTGCCCCACTCCCGTGGGGCCATGCTGTGGAGGGGACACTCATGCCGTGTCCCAGAACAGCTCACCTTCCTCTTCTCCCTTTTCTGGCAAACCCACCTGGAATTTGTCCCCCTTTCCTCCTTGCTCTGGTCTCCAAGGCTCTGCCCCTCTGCTGAAGTCAAGTGCTCAGCAAAGAGGATTTTGAGCAGTTCTATTCTTGGTGCCAATCGGATAAGGGGCAGTGGGGGCTGGGTGTGTTGCCGCTGTGACATCCCTCCTGGATGATGGATCCAGGAGCTCTGGGCCAGCCTGGTTGCTGTTTTGGGGGTTTCACTGCCCTGCAATAGGTGCAGGTCCCCAGGCTGACCAGTGGCTGAGCTCCTGGGGCTGGGTGTGTTTCCTGTGGAGCTTTGGGCAGCCCACACAGCTGGGGCTCACCCTGCTAGGCACAGCAGTACCTGCCCCTGTGGTCCTCAGCCTCTGCCCTTGGGTTTGTGCAGCAGGCAGGATTTACAGCTGATGATGTGTCTTGTTAAGCAGGGCAGGAGGGAGCTGGTTCCCAATGTGGACTCCTCTTATTTATCTTTTTACTTTGCAATTTCTTTTAGGCTGTGAAGGGAAATGGGTTCAGGTGACAGTGGTGAGTTTATACAGCGGCATCTGGCCCCAGGATTCCTGATGGCTGCTCGGGGGGTACTTAGCAGTGACACACTGGCTTAGAGGAGCACTGCTGAGTGGCTTTGATGCAGTTCCTGTTGAATTTCACAATACTTCCCTAATGCCACATTAAGCAGGAGTGGGGAGGGCTCCCATTTGTCAACGTGAGAGCTTTATTGCTGTACAGTGCCGGGCTTTTTTTTTCTAATCTTATTTGTGTGTGCAAAAGTAAGTGAGCATCATACGTGGTGATTAAACGTGGGGAAGCTGCTGTCTTTGGGGAGTGGAGCTGTGTAAATAGAGGGCTTAGCGCTGCCAGGGAGGCTGGGCTTTGCTTTGCCTCCTGTTCCCTGCTCCCCGTGCCCTGGAGATGTTTCAGTGAGCCAGTGGAGTTGTGGTTTCCTGGTCTGAGCTCTCCAGCCCCTGTGACCTCCCCAGAAAGGAAAGATGTCCTGTATGGGAGCCTGGGGAATGGGGAGGCCACTGATGCCATGGGGGTGATGCCAGAGCCTTGCCCTGCTCTGTGCAGCCTGTTCAGGGCCACCAGCACTGCCTGTGCTCACTGTGATGCTCTGTTGTCACCCCAGGTGATGTGACCCCTGATGCCAGCAAGGAGAGCAAGTTCTTTAGTGACCCTTCGGAGAGGGCAGCCATCACCATCCAGACCCACTTCAGGAGGTACCAGAAGCAGAAGAAGGAAAAGAAGTAGAAACATCAGCCACCTGTGCCCTGCACTGTCCCTCCTGTTTGTCTCTTCTGTACCCCAGAGACATTTGGGGCCGTGGTGACTGTGAACCTACGCCCTGAAATGTAGTCTTGGTGCCAGGTGTAGGTTCTCTGCCCTCGTGTTGGTCACTGCTCAGAACAAGGTTTCCATCCTGCTCAGTCCTTCCCCAGACAGCATTGCCTCCTGGGCCAGGGCACAGCTGGAGAGGCGCTGTTGGGGACCTTGGAACAGGGGGTGATGCTGCAAGCCTGTCCTTGGCCAGCCCTTGGGTCATGATGAGTGAGTCCCAACAGCTGTGTGGGTGGGAGTGGGGCCCTGCCCAGCTGATGGTGGTTGTGCTGAATGGGCCCTGCCCAGCTGGGGCTTGTTTTGCCCAGCACTAACCCTCCCCTGCACCTCTGCCTCCTCCACTCTGTCTCTGGAGCCCGGTGGAACAACTGCCTTTGTCCCCTGCTCTGGGTGGATGGCTGGCAGAGGTGCCAGCACAGTGTCTAGGAGCCAGCCCGGAGTGGGAATGTCACCGAGGGGATGTGCTGCAGGCAACGAGGGCAAGAGGAGCCAGAGCTGTGAGCTGATCTTACCTTTTCTTGGGGAGAACTGGTTGGGGTGTGTTGGTTCCAGGGCAGGTGTGGGGTGGAACTCTGTCTCCTGAGGCTGAACCTGCTTTCCTTCCCAAGACAGCCCTCTGGTAATGCTGGTGTTTGGGATACAGCCCACCCAGGCCCCCTGGTCTGGCCTTTTGGTGCAGGAAAGCTGAGACCAGGGACCTGCTCCTGGTCTGGCAGGGAGAGGACCCCAGGAGTGTCTTGGGTCTGAAGACCTGTTTCTGAGTGCTGGTGTTTGGAGCTCTTGAGAAAGAGGGAATATGAAAGCAAAGAGCTCTGGGCCACGAGAGAAACAGGAGATTTGCTGTGAGGAGGTGCTGGGGGATCTGTGGGATGGGGGGCATGGAGGGCCTGCTGGCTCAGAGCCCTGAGTGTGGTCTCCAGTGCTGCTTTTCTGGGCCTGCTGTTGAGTCTCCTGTGCAGAGCTGCTGAGCTGTGCCCCAAGAGCCCTTTGTTTTTATTCTCCAGCCATAATTATCCTCAGCTGTTCTAACCAGTGCTCTGTCTCCAGCTGCCTCTACTTACCATCAGCTTGTGAGTGCTGCTGTTTGCTGTCTGGACTTTGTACTTGGCTGTGGTGGCACCCAGTTCTTGTGGCTCTCCTCTGGAGCAGGGCTGGCTGACACTGGGAGATGTGTGTGGCAGGTATCCACATCCAGGTATTCCTGGCTGGAATGCTGTGCAAGGCTGCCGGTAAAGCAGACCTGAAACAAAACTCGGGATTCCTGAGCTTGAGGGGGTTTTGTCCATGTGCTGTTGAAGGCAGAGTTTGGCTGGTGTGGCTTGAATTCATTGTGCTCCTCTAAATCCTGCTGTTGGCAAAGGGCAGTTGGCTTGCTGGGAGGAGGGGGGTGTTGGGGTCTCATGGGTGGGTGAGTGCTGGAAACTTGGGCTGTGTTGAACTATGCAAGGCCAAGGCTTGTGCCTGCTGGGGAAGGGAAGGGGGAGAATCCTTGCTAAGATGTAGAAGGAAATCTGTACTAGCCAATTCCAATAAAGACGTAATAATCTCTGTTAATCTGTCCCTCTTTTTATCTTGCTAATCTACTTACTCTTAACAGCTGAACACGCTTGCCTTTTCTATTTCTAATTCTAGTTTCTCTTCTATTTCTATTCTGAGCCTGGGACTGGCATTTTGGAGGTGCTGCCTGGTGGTGACCCTGCTTTAAGATGGGGCTGGGCACTTGCTTTTCTTTAAAATCTGTACCATGTAAAGGTTTGTAAGTCTAATGTGCTCTGAACTGGTTTTGAAATGGTTACAAAAATGCTTGAGAAATGCTGGTTTGCTGGTCACCTCTTTCCACTGCTCTTGGGGAGAGACAGAAGGGGCAGGATTGGTTTCCCTTGGTTGTGTTTGGTTGCTGTGTGGATCCGTGCCTTATCTGAATGACCTCATTTAACTTCTATGCTCATGTTCTGTTTACAAACACAGTACAAAATCTGCGTATTTCTTCATGCTAGGTTGGAAACTTACCTTGTTTTTTGTCTCCAAACAGCTGTTAAAATTGAATAAATAGGAAAACTCATGCCTAGTACCCAAGGAAAGCTGTACAGGGGTTGGTGGGGGGTGGTGATGTGAGAACACAAGTGGAAAATAGCAGCCCTGGCATTTGGGGCATCATCCCTGATGCCTCCACACCAGCCTGTGTGGGAGAGGTGCCCCTCTCCATGCAAGGTGCTCCTTGGCAGAGGTTGGCTCCGAGTAGTACCTGAATAATGGCCAAAAACTGTAAAAAATGGGCATAAGAAATTGTCTTAACAGCTTGTTTCTGGAGCCCCAGGGGTGAACAGCTGCCAGGCTCTTGCCAAGGTGCTTCCAGCTCTGCAGGATTTCAGGAGTTACCTTAGGAAGAACCAGATGGCAAAGGAGAATCTGCTGACCAGTGTGCCAGCAGTCAGGGAAGGGGACTGCTGCATGTGGAAACTGCAGGTAATGACACCAGTGACACCAGTCACTGTAATTCCATGTGATTTTTTTTTTTTCCTTTGGGTACTTCAGTTAAAAAAAAAAAAAAAGGGGGAGAGATGTTGAAAAAGTGACCTGTGCAGCACTTGATTGTAACTGATGAATTAAACCCTGTAAAGAGGGGGGAAAAAAATGAGAATGGTACAAACCTGTGTATAGATGCTCCAACTGCTAGTTTGAGTTAAAATAGGAAGTGTATCTGTAAGGAAAAAGCTGGAACCAGTGGGTAGCAAGCATGGATGTAGAAAGAGATGAAAACCTGAACTTATAAATTACAGGAAATGAAAGTGCAGTTAGTTAATTAGACCTCAAATAGCACCTGAAGCTTCTTAGGAAGGTGAAAATGTACTCTGGGTAACTAAAACCAAGAATTAATAATGGCTTGAGCTATTTTTGCCTTCCTGGGATAGCAGAGCAGGTAAGGAGGGCTGACAGCCCCTGGTTCCTGCCTGGGCTTCAGCTACTCTTGCTTTCACAACCCCGTATGAAAGGGGAAAGTAGAACCTGCGTCTCTTTGGTGATTTATTGCTGTGGCTGGTGGTAAAAATAAAGAGGAAGCTCAGCACAAACTACAGTGGGGGCTGTGCTGTGCCACAATGCCCTGTGTCCTGGGGCACCTGTGCAGTGCTGTACCATGTCCTGTGCCAGGATCCACCATGATGGGAGGCAGACACATCATGATTCGTGGCACTGTGCTGGAGTTCCTGGGCTCCACAGGGTGTACTGTGTTTTGCCACTTACTGTGCTCAGCAGTGGTGCTGCTTCTCCTGCTCTCCCTGCTGCCACATCACAGGGAGCCAGACCCTGCTGTGAGGAGTTGCTGTGCCTTGCTGGGTGCTGGATACGATGCTGGAGTTGCCCTGCACTTACCTCCGGCTGCCTGAGCTGTGCTGTGGCTCCTGGGGATCTGGGCATTGGTTCACCCCTGTGCATGAGCTGGACCAGGGTTCTGTCTGGCACTGTGGTTCATCCTGGGCTGGAGCTGGACTTACCATGGACTTGATGCTGCTCTCTTGGTGCTGTGCCAATGGCTGGGTTGTCCCATTCAGCAGTGCCATTCTCAGGCCCCTGACCCTCCTCCTGCCCCATGGCTCTGCAGGTTAGTACATGCCTTAGTATTCCTTAATATTTAATCCTGTTTCTCAGTATTCCTTAATGTTTAATCCCATTTCTGTGCATTGGCTGCCCTGGGCTGTCCCTCTCCATCCTCCTGCCCTGCTCACTTAACAAACGCCCAAGTATAAACATAACCTTTATTGCACACAGCGCTGGGTTTTTTTTCATAGAAAAAGGTATTAACACATAAGCATTTGCAAATTGAAGCAACTCCTGCTGTTTTCAGAACAGTAAAATAGCATGCAATGTCTCGGAGACGTTCCTTTTTAAAACCACCAACAAGTTCAGGGAGAGAAAGAAAAAAAAAAAAAAGTCGCTGAGTCTTTCCTTGTGCCCCTTTCAAAATGATGTGAAATATATATATGTTTACATATATATTATATTTTTAAATCTGTAACATCAAATTCTTTGTGCCCTGGTTTCTTTTTCTGTTCGGAGAAGAAGAAAATAGCTTCATTTTTATACAAAAGAGTCCGTTATGTACAAGTTTGTTAATTAAATATAAACGGCGCAGGGAAGGGGGGGTGGGAGGGGTGGGAAACGAGCAGCATCCCGTTGGGTGGCCCTACACCAGCGTGTAGGACTTGGAGTAGGCTCCGGCGCCCTGTTTTTGAGACCTGCCTACCCCTGACGTGCTCATCTCTAGGAGTGAGTCCCTGGAGCCCCCCACTTTGGAGTGCGTGGGCACCCGTGTGTCGGTGGCAGCGGCGACGGGGGGCTCGGCCGGGGCAGGGGGTGCTGGCGCGGCGCTGGCGGCGGGCGCGGCCACAGCGCTGGTCGTGCCAGGCATGGGGAGAGTCCTCTGAGGTAAGGTGGTTGCGGTGGAGGCCGGGGGAGGCAGCCCCAGGGGCTTGGTGCCGGGCTCCAGCGTCATGTGCCGGGCTTGTGCGTGGTACGCCCGGGCGAGGTTCCGGATGGAGGCCTCCCTCGGCGGCACCACCGGGCACGGCTCGTGCGCGTCCGGCTTGCGGAAGAACGCGTCCGACTTGACGTACAGCGGGAGGTTGCAGTAGTCACCTGCCAAGGGAAGAGGGAGGCAGGTGTAAGGCTCTGGAGTGACCCTTCTGCCCACCCACCCCTGCTCGTGGTGGTGTCGTGCCATACGGAACATGTCGTGTTGTACGGAAGATGTTGTGTGGTCATCCCAAAATTGGCCCTACTCTCCAACGCAATGGTTGGGATGTGTCGAAGTCCAGTGTTGGATATACTGACCTACAAGGTATCCTGATGTAATACTATTGATTATATTGTAATGCACAGAGTGATAAAGTGCTATAATGTAAGGCTATTGATAATATTGTAATGTGCTGGATAATAAGGTACTATAAGTGTTATTAATGTAATTACTATTAATGTAAGTATTAATGTAACGCAAAGTGCTGTGGGTAAATACTCCTGCTCTCTCTAACACCTGTTACAGCCCACAGCAGTGTGAGAGATATATATATATATATATATATAGTATGTTATGTGGAAGGTTTTGCTCTGCCAAGGTAAGTAGTGTCTGTGCTGCAATAAACAATAGATTCTGCTATGCTGTGTTATATGGCATCATATATAGTTACTACCTTAATTTAAGGGTTTATGTCTATGTGTGTGTAAGACCCAGTGTTGTTATAGTGTCTCTTATAGGTGTTATATTTCTGTTGTATTACACTACCCTCTTTAATTGTGTTCTCTAGCACCTTAATTTAAGGATTTATATGGTCTGTAAATTACATTTTTAAGAGGCTATACTTAATACACACTATACTATTTAAAATATACCATAAAAGTATGTGGTCTTATTTGCAGAGAAAAGATTAATCCATTATATTGTGTGTTATATAATATAGTCAGTATATAAATTACCAGTTCTCACATATTTATTTCTACTATACAGTGTACACTGGTGTTAGGTATATTGTATCAAATACTATCCTACACTAATGTCTGTGCTACACCCACCAATAAATTATACCCTGCTAGGTGTGTTCTACAGCATTGTATCTAACTGTAATACCTTAATTTAAGCATTTAATGTAAGGATTTATGGCTATGTATGTATAAGACACAGCATTATTATATTGTCCCTTCCAGATGTTATAGTGTTGTACTTGTGTTATAGTGTGTGTTTTGTAAACTGCATTTTTATAATAGTATTATAATGTATTATAATCTCCCTTACAATACACACTGTGCTATTTAAAATAAGAATGTATGGCATATTTTCAGAGAAAGATGGTTCTGTTATCCTGTGTATTATATGTATGGGGAGGAATACCAGAGAACACGGATGAATACTAAAGAATGGGAAAGATTAGTAAAAAAATGGGGAAAAATATCAAGGAATGAGAAAAGAACACTAAAGCTTGCCAAAGAATGTGGAGGAAGTGGAAGAAACACTAAAGAAGGGAAAGGGATTGTAAAAAAATGGGGAAAAAGAGAAAGGGCTGAGGAAAGAATACTGAGGAAAGCAAAGGAATACTAAAGAATTGAAAAGAACACTAAAAAGGGGAAGGAATAGTAAAAGAATGGGGAAAGACTAATATAGAAAGGGAAAGAACTAAAACCGGGGCAAGTATCATGGAAAGGGGAAAGAATATCAAGGAAGGCAAAGTAATGCTAAAGAAGGGGAAGGAATAGTAAAGTACAGGGGAAAAATACAAGGACTGGGAAGGACTATGAACGAATGGGGAGGAAATACCAAGGAACTGGGAAAAAAGTAGAAAGGAATACTAAGGAACTGAAAGGAGTTCTATGGAATACGAAGAATTGGATGGACTACCAGAAGAAATGGGAACAGTATTAAGCAATGGAGAAAAGAATATGAAAGAGGGGGAAGGAATAGTGAGAATGCAAAGGGAATACAAGCATGGGAAGGACTCCAGGGGGTGGTGGGAAAGCCCTGGGGCAGGGGAGGGGACAGGCAAGGGGCTGTACGTACTCTTGCTGGCACGGTGTGGGATGGGCACAGCCACGCTCTTGCCGCGCTCGCTGTCCTGGGGCTTGGGTGGGGACGCGGTGAAGCGGCAGATGCCGGGCTCGGACGGGGTGCTCATGGAGGTCATGCTGTCAGCATTGTCCGTGGTGCCCGTGGTCATCTGGTCGGAGGAGCTGTCGGAGATGAAGC
This sequence comes from Acropternis orthonyx, assembly GCA_035583155.1. NCBI lineage: Eukaryota > Metazoa > Chordata > Aves > Passeriformes > Rhinocryptidae > Acropternis > Acropternis orthonyx. The sequence continues at coordinate 5,923,841 of JAWWEU010000068.1, read as the reverse complement.
ACTCTGTGATCTCGAACTTGGCGTGCTGCAGCTGCTCCTCCAGCTTGGCGTGCTCGTAGGCGCGTGCCAGCTCCTCATAGGTGGACGAGGCGCTCTCCGTGGACACCATGCTGTTCCGGCCTTTGTCTGTGGAGGAGATGGCGTGTCACCTACCTGGGAATTTTCCCTGGCACGGGGAATGCCTTTTTCCACAGCACTGTCATCGTGGGAATGCCCAAGCTGTCCCTGCTGAGATACACCTGGCCATCATCAAGGCCAGGTTGGATGGGGCATGGAGCAACCTGGTCTCATGGGAGGTGTCAACTGCCCATGGCAGGGGGTGGAACAAGATGCTCTTAAAAGTCCCTTCCAATCCAAACCACTCTGGGATTCTGTGTGTTCCCAGAGCTAGGCAGACCCACCGATTTCAGTTCTATTTCTGCAGTCACACTGAACTCATAGTTTAGGGTCACGGCCAATGACCCTGTGCACCCCAAACAGGTGGCACACCTGTGTCCTGCGAGAGGCTGGCGCTGTAGCTGTCGCTCTCGGTGACTGTGATGCCATGCTGGGAGCCCACTGTCCTCCAGTCCGAGGTGAGGGTCCGTGCTGGGGTGGACGCCTGGCACTTGGTGAGGGTCCACTGGCTGGAGTAGCGGTTGCGGGTGCTGTGCGCAGACTTCACGCTCTTCCTCGACACGGGGTCTGAGGCACAAAGGTGACACAGTCACGGTGGGTCCCTCACAGAGACAGCCAGGATGCTGTCCCATCTCCCTGGAGCGCTGCCCCCCTCCTTCTGCCTTACCAGCAGCTGCTTTAGGGCACAGCCACTGCTGGGGAACAGGCTCCCCCATACCTGCCTCGTGTCTACAAGCCCCCCACACTGCTCCCACCACTCACTGGTGCCGGGGCGGATGTCTGACATGTCGATGAGGGGCCCTGTGTTCTGGATCAGAGCAGGGTGATGCAGAGAGACGCCCGTGCAGAAGCTCTGGGGGTTCACTGCCTGACTGAACTCCGTGTCCGTCACTGGCATCGTGGCTTTGTCATCCCCTGTGGGAAGGAGATGGAGCTCGGACCTTTCTCCATCCAGGGGTTCGCTGTAGGCACCTGCTGGCCCACACTCAACCCACCCATGGGACCCGTCTGGCACTCACGGGCACAAGGGGATGGGAGGTTTGGCTGTGCTTACCCAGCTGCTTGATGCCTTCTTTGTCCTCGATGAGGAGCTGCACCCGTGGGATGTCAATGTGCAGTCGGGGGCCTTGCGGGGGACCCTTCACCGGCGTGTCAAAGCTGCGGTTATTCTTGCTGTGAGGTAAGAGGGGACGCAGACCCGGCCATTACCGGAGAGAGCCCCGGCGGCTCCAGCCTAGGACAGGCTGGGGATTGCCACCAGCCAGCCCACCCGGGGCTCAGCTCCACCCAGGCAAGCTCCAGTGTGGGTGTCAGGACCCTCCAAGCAGGCCAGGGACAACAGGCTGGCTGTGCTACAGAGGCACCGACACAACACTTGTAGGTCTGAGCCCAAGAAGGTCTGAACCTGGGCTTAAAAGCACCCAGAATCAGCCCCCACCACTCCCCTGCTTCCCCACCCAGCACCAGCCACAGGCAGCTCTGAGACCCACCTGATCAGCATTTCAGCCAAACTCTTGGCATCTGTGCAAGAGACACAAAAAAACAAGAGGGTTTTTTTTTTTAAGGGAGGTGTTTAGGGCACAACAAGGTGGTTCAGGAACACAGCCTGGTCCTGTGTGCTGAGCCTCTTGAGCCCCATCTCACCTCGAAGCCTCTTCAGCCGCTTCTCCTTCCTCTTCTTGCGGATGATGAAGAGCAGGGCCACTCCCAGCGTGGCCAGGATCACGGGGCAGGCGATGGTGAACAGCTTCTTCACATCATCCCCCTCGCCTTGGGCAGACTTGATCGGGGGGATGGTGCCTAGGGGCAGAGAGCGGGCAGGGTGGGCAATCAGTGCTGTGGGACCCCCCGCCCAAACAGCCCTGCCCCCCCACCCCGTGCCCCCAACTCACTGCCGTCGTAGTCCAGCGTGGCAAACTGCATGGTCTCGTTGCCGCAGCCGGCGCTGTTGCACGCCTTCATGCGCAGCTCGTACCAGGTGGCCTCGCGCAGCTCCGTGAGGAACACCTCGCCCGAGCTGTTGGTGCGGAGGCTCTGCCACACCCAGTTGCCCTTGGGACGGTACTCCAGGACGATGGCGGTGATGGGGCAGCCCCCGCTGCTCCAGCCCTGCAGGTTCAGCCGGGCGTGCGTGGAGTTGATGTGGGTGAAGAGGTGCTGGTCCTTGCTGAAGGAGGGCTCTGTGGGAGACGGGCTGTCAGGGGGGAGGTGGCAGGGAGGGGACTGCTGTGTGCCCCCTCAGGGACACCACGGGGCTGGCTCACCTCTGCCGTGGGTCTTGGCCTCGATGATCTCGCTGATGCGGCCGGCCCCGACGCTGTTCTTGGCCGCCAGCTTCACCTTGTACCACGTGCCGCACTTGAGGCTCTCCAGCTTGAAGGAGCGCTCCGAGGAGCTGATGAACACATCCTTCCACTCCTCGCTGTTGTCCACCGAGTACTGGAGCACAAAGCCTTGTGGGAGCAAGGGCACAGGGTCACCTCCAGGCACACGGGCTGCCAGGGGGAGGCGAGGACAAGAGGAAGGGGTTATGGCACAGAGCCTGTGGGTACCCTGCGCCCACCTCAGCACATCCCATGCCCAAATCCAACTCAGCCCAGCAGCACCAGGGTGCCCATTACACACCGATTTCTGCCCTGCTGTGTGCTCATGAGTGGTGGTGGAACCTGCCTGCTCTGCCCACCACGCAGACCCCAGGCAGGAGCCATGGGCAAGAGGAGCGTGGGCACCCCCAGCACCTCCTGAGCGCTCTGCCAGAGGGCCCCAGCCACACATCGCCCGCCCCCAGTGCCACCAGCATGGCCCCATTGCTTGGTTCCACATGGGAGTGCACACTGTGATTGACTGGTGCAAGGCTATAAAGGGAAAGCCGGAATTAACTAGCTCCCTCGGGAAGCTGCAGGGAAGTTGCTTCTGTCATTGCACGCCGCCTCCTCTGCCGTGATGAAGAGTATTAGGAAGCACACTGTGTCCTAGATGAGCAAACCTGTTACGCTGCCACCAACAAGCCTGAAGATGGCTGGTCTGGGCTTCTCAGGGAGAGGCACGTGGAGCTGGGGGCGGGGGACACAGCACTGAGGACATCAGTGCCCCCCAGGACAGCACAACCCTGGCCAAGCTTTCGTGGTGCACTGACACATCTGGCTGGTTTTGCAAGATATTTTGCCAGTTCTCAAATAAAAATAACAGAGAAGAGTAGGCTTTCTGCCTTGCTCTGTGCATCACAAGCCACACAATGCAGAGCTTGCAGAACCACTCTGGTGCCAGTATCACCCGGGTACCAGCACGGGGATGCCAAAGGACCCGCGTGAAGGTGTTCTGAACACCCAGCTCTGCCTCGGGCAAAGCAGTGCCACACTTCTTGCACCTTCCCAACACCAAGGCTTCCCCTAAGGATGCTAAGACCTGGACCTTCCCAGGTCTGTGGCCACATGATTCCCAGAGGTGTCAACCCCAGCCCTGCCACCCCCACACCGCCCACAATGCCGGGCACCCTGGTGCCTGCCACTGGTTATTTATTTTGTACATGCAGCATGTTTTTAATATTTCTAATCCAATTATAACCAAATTTATCAACAGAGTCCGCTGGAGTGAAAGGCTGCTGGCTGGGGAGATTTGCTTGTAATTACTTTCATGCTTTTAATTAATTGTAAGCGAGGTCTCCTTCCTCGCTCTCTGCTCCCCCCTCCGTGTGCAGCTGTTTCAACGTATAATTCATGAGATGAATCAGAGCAGAAAGGAGGCTCAGGAAAGCAGGGATGCTCCTGGAGCCCTCCTGAAATCCTCAGGCTGCCAGGGACAGGGGACAATTCCTGTCCTAGAGGGTTCAGAGTTGCCAAGAGACACAGAGCAGTGCTGGGGCTGGCCCTGGCCACCCACACCTGAGCACTTACTGATATGCCCTTCATCAGCTACCTCAGTCCCTGCAGCTTGTCCAAAACACCTCACAAACCCCCCATCAGGGCTGAAAGCCCCTGCTATATGCTCAGAAGCATCAACCTTACTCTGAGAGGCATTTTGGAGAGGACGAAACAGGCACAGAGATAAAAACATGGCACAGCATGCAGGGGTGTGCCTGAAAACATGTTCTACGAGCCTCGGCTCCCAGGAGCAGAGGCACCCACAGCTCTGGGATGAGGTGCTGGCATCAGCCCCATCTCCTGTAGCATCCTTACCTCGGATTGAGCTGCCCCCATTGTCCCCAGGGATCCAGGCCAGCGTGATGGATGATGCTGAGGTCTTGGAGACGGTGAGGCGGGGCTGGTCTGGGGGCACTAGGGAGGAGGGAAAGCCCATGAGCACCTCACACACACTAAGTGCCCCAAAACTGTGCCCCCCAAAAGTGCCAGAGAGACCTCCCACTCCACCCTCGGCCAGCACGAGCCGCTTGTGCAGGACAGACCCTGCTGTGCTTCACCCACCAAGCACTGGGCAGCAACAGCACCCTGACACGAAGGTGGGAAGCCTCACCTTGCACCAGCAGGTTGATGATGATGGTGTCGAAGCCCCAGGTGTTGGTGGCAGTGCAGGTGTAGTAGCCAGAGTCCTCGGCTTTCACCGAGCGCAGCACCAGGGTGCCATTGGCCTGGATGAGGCGATGGCCATCCACTGTCACCGGGATGGCAGAGTCCTCGCTGCCAGGAGGGGTGAGAGCACATCAGCTGTGTGTGACAATGCAAGGGCAATGCAGCTGACCCCTGGCATGGCTGGCAGACCCCTCAGTACCTGTCCTTGGTCCACTTGATGGCAGGCACTGGCTCCCCAACGGAGTTGCACGGCAGCCTCACGTCCTTCATCCACGGCGTGGTGACAGTGCCTCCGAAGGAGATGATCTTGGCGGGGGCTTGGGGACAAGGAGGGGGTCAGCTTTGTGGGGGTCAGACCCCATGTACAGACCCCATGACATGTAACTTGAGACCACACATGCTGCACCTCTTCTGCCCAGGGGTCACCCTGGCCATCCCTCCCTGCCGGCTGTGGGGCTGCCAAAGCATGTGGGGCAGGGGACAGGTGTGTTTGTGTCCCCCAGCCTGGCAGTCCCACCATACCTTTCCCTGCAGGCTCGATGGTGACCTTCTCGCTGATGTTGCCGCGGCCGGCAGAGGTGACGGCGGCCACCCAGAGCATGTACTGCTGCCCGCGGTTCAGGTGGGCGATGCGGTAGAAGAGCTGGTCGGGGCTGGTCTCGTACTCACTGGGGGCCTGTGGGGAGGGGGACAGGAGAAGGTGAGACCCTCACCACATCCCCCTCCAGCTTGCACCCCCCACCCCAGCTCCCGAGCAGCGGCTCAGCTCCGCTCGGTGTTTCTCAATGCCGGTGTGAGCCGGCTGGTGTCGTGATTCCTCCAGGGAGCCCGGGCTGGAGCCCGAGGAACAGATGGCTGCGACGGCATGGTTTGTTCCCGGGAAAGGAAAGGACGCTTCCCTGGCACCCGCCAAGCTGCAGCGGGGGCCAGTGTGGAGGCGACCCCAGGCAGCCTGCCTCAAACCCTCTGTGGTCACAGGGAGAGGCCAAGGGGTCCCCAAAACACACGTGGGGTCACCTTCTGCATCACCCACAGCGACTGTCCCAACCCTGCTGTGGCCCTTTGAAGAGGTCTGGCTGTGCAAGTGCCACAGCCAGGCTCCATCACACTGGGGCCAAAGTCACCCTGCTCCAAGGACACCACATGGGGAAGGGCTGCCCTGCACAGCATCTGGCCATCCCACCATGCCAGCACTGGACAGGGATGGGGGCTCCACGATCCCTGTGGCACAGGATGGATGTGGTATTTACATGTGTGACCACACAGGTACCTGCACATTCACTGTCTGCACACGTGTGCCCTTGTGGGGCCCACGGAGGTAAATGTACCCCAAAGCAGACACACCTATATGAATATTGTATAGTATACATAATTTTTTTTTTTACCCAAATGACAGTTTTGACAAGATGCCAAGAAAACAATATCGGATCCCAGCGGTTTTACCAGTTGCTTTGATGAAAAGATTATGTTGCCCTGGAAACCAGAGGCTCAGATAGTGAAATGAGTTTGAGAAGGAGCTTTTGATAAGCACCAGTCTGCAGACCTCCCATCAACCTCTCCTTCACCAAGGAGGGATGGGGCCAGGTTGAATTTCTATTTCATTTTTGGTCAGCTGCTGGCATGTCTCCCTCTCCGGAGCGAGCGCTGAGCGAGGCAGATGCCGGAGGATGGGAACAGATTGACAATGCAACCATACCCTGACGATGGGTGTCCATGGATGCCCTTGGACAACTCTGCAGCGCATGGATCTTCCCACAAGGTGTTTTTGCTGCTGCCTGGCATCAGCCCTCCCTCCCACTCGGGCATCTCAGCATTCCCTGGCACACCGTGGTGACTCCCAGCCTCGCCCCCATGCCCATCACATACCGGCTGCCCCGAGCCGGGGCTGGAGCAGAAGATGGTGTACTTCCGAATGATTCCATTGGGCTTGGCTGGTGGCAGCCAGGACACCACCACGCTGCTGGCAGAGGATGGGACAGCCTTTATGCCAGCCGGGGGACCTGGAACTGAGGAGGAAAGAGCATGGCAGAGCTGGTGCTGGGAGGTCTCCAAGGTCTCTGCCCGGGTTGGAGAGGTGACAGCATCCCACTGCAGGGCTGGCACCCCAACCACACACTGGGAAGCAGATATAATGTTGGTGTCACACCAGCATTGGGGATGTACAAGCAGGGACAGGACTGCCTGTGGGACACCTCTCCATGGGCAGCTCTGGTCCCCCTGTGAGCCGGAGGCAGAAGGGTTAACTGCAGCCCAAGTTCTGGTTTAGAAATCGTGATTGGCTTTTAATGGCCATCTCCTTAATGTGTCAGCCATACCCTGCCCAGCTGCACCTCCCTCCCAGCATCTGGCACTTTGCAGGACACAGGCCCTGGATCGCTCTGCTACCGAGTTAATGGCATTAAAGTAGGGCAGGCGGGGTGTAAATATTTAAATATCCACACTTAAGGAAAAGAAAAAAAAAACAGCGAAAGGGAAATGCCCTGCCCGTGGCTGCCCACGGGGGGTTTCCTCGGTGCTTCTGCAGCCGCGGCGCCACAAGGCTCCCTGGCGCGAGCGAGTGGCAGTGCCACTTACTGTCCTCCTTGGTCTGGATGTAGAGCACGCTGCTGCGCACGCCGTCGCCGGCCTGGGTGTACGCCAGCACCTGCACGCTGTAGTTGGTGAACTTCTCCATGCCCCGCAGCTCCACTCGCTCCCGCGTGGTCGTGATGTTCTGCATCTCGCCCCACTCTGCGGGGACACAGGGCCTGTCAGCCCCCTGCTGCCACCCACCTGGGTCCCCCGTGTCACCTCCCCACAAGCACTCACCTCCATCCATGTAGAGGGACCAGAAGATGACCCGGTACCCCTTGAGCACCCCGTTGAGGGTGCTGCGCGGGGGTTCCGACCAGGAGATCACAGCCACGTCCGAGGTGATGGAGATGGCCCGCACGTTCTCAGGGGGCTGGCTAGGAACTGGGGAGGGCATGGATAAAGAGGACAATCAGCAGGAGAACGGAATGCCAGGCTAAAGGAGATACGTCCCACGCACCCACATGGGATCCCGTCCTGCTGGCTCCTCCCTCGGCCCTGAGCTGGTCCTGCCTGGCAGTGCTCTGCCTCCAACATGAAGCTTTGCTCCTCCCGGACCACTGAGGTGGGTGTAACCCCCATGCTCATGGTGACAGGGAGTCCACCGGGACTGGCTGGTCTTCCCAGGGAGGGGAGAGCAGGATAGCTGGCTGGATGTGAGGTAATTAGATCCCATTGCCCCGTAAGAGGTAACTCTAATTTTTACGAGCATTTAAATGATAATACATCACCGTAATGATCCTCTTTGAAAATGATTATTGTTTCATATTACTTAGGTGCAAAAATATAAGCACCATGTAATTAGGGACAGAGTATAATAAACTAATACAGATAGTCCGTTTGAACAAAATGAAGGTAATATAATTATGGAAAAGACACTATTGCTAAAACAGGGGCCCTTGAATACCCCGGGAGGAGTGCTAATGCAGCCAGGAAACGATCGCGGTTTGACAGGCTAACGAGAGCCTTAATTAAGTATGAAAAACTGCTGAGCAAACGCACTGCAAAACTTTTCTCTCATTGTTTTCCAAATGACAGAGGCCATCAGTGACGTGTCGCGGATGGAAACCTGTCTGGTGCTTTGGGCAATGCCTAAATTCACCTTGAATCCTTCTAATCATGCCAGAAACCCAGTGCCGGGGGTGTCCTGACATCCTCATGCTCCCACCTCCTCCCCAGGGAGCTGGTGCCTCTGGTGGCAGCCACCACCCCAGAACTGCTTGGGATGGGGTAGGGAGTGATTGAACACCCCCCCAGTCACTGGAGAGAAAGGAAACTGCCTGGTTTGGTCTTACCATCCTCCAGCGTGGTGGCGTTGATCTCGCTGGACGAGGGCCCGGTGCCCGCACGGTTGAACGCCTGCACCACCACCCCGTACTGCGCAAACTTCTTCAGGTTGTCCAGCGTGTAGACCTCGCTGTCCCCCGTGGCCTTCATCTCCACGATGCTGTACTGCCCGTTGCTGCCCGGGCTGTTCTCCCGGTACCCAATCTGGTAGCCACGAATAACCCCGTTCTGCAGCTCCTTCTTTGGGGCCTGAGGAGTGAGGAGGGAAGGATGGAGAAGTGTCAGGAGGCTCATGGGGCTCTGTGCCCTGACCACCTCGCCCCAGTGGCCTTGCTCGGTGCTACTGAGTTGTTTCCTCTCCCCACAGCACTTGGGTGCACACACTGAGTGGCGAATTAGTGATAAAAAAAGTCCTGTGGGTCCTTGGAGCCACCAGAAAGTGCTGTCCCCAGTTGGAACAGCTCAGTGGGAAGACGGAAAGCCCCAAGTCAGGCAGCCTTAGAGGCCACACTGAGATCAATCTTAACAATATTTCTCTGAAGCATTAAGAAATCAATAGGGTTGATTGCAAATTTATGTTACAAAGCCAGGGCGATCCATCTTGCTGAAATACTCCTAAAACGAAGTGACTTATCTTTCAAGTGAATCTTACTTTCCATTAATCTGTTTTTCAGTGCTTAAGGGGAGGGGGGAGAAGCTGGAACCCTAAATTTATTGACTTAGCAGTTCATTCCCAAATCCTAACTTTATAATCAATTTTATTTTTCATTAGGCAGCTTTGGAAAAATAAATCCGATTCTAAGTTTTATTGATCTCTGCTCAAACACTTTGCAACCCAGCATCTCAGTTTTTACATATTTATCCTCTCTCCCCTATGGCCCCCCATGGGCACCCTACAAGATAATGAGCTTGTTATAAAACAGGATTAATAAGGGCTCCATGCGAACTATATGCTCAGCCTTCGGGTTTTCATTTTCCCTGGGAAATCTTTTCTGACTCTCGTAATGTTGATGACATGCTGCGTCCCAGGACAAGATGGGAGAGTATCTGGCCCTGCCCAAGCCCCCTTGGCCAGGGAAAGCCATCCCAGCCTCACTCACCTTCCAGGTGACCTGGATGCTCTGGGATGTCATCGGCTGCAAGGTGACATCCATCGGAGGGCCATCGGGAGCTGTGGAGAGACAAACCCAAAAGGGCACGTTGAGAAGCCTCAGGGAAAGGAGCCTCATCAGGAAAATGCTTAAATTTAGGAGAGCTGTGTCTCAGCCAGCTTCACCCAAGGCTGCATCCCCCATGCTGCCCCTGACCACCCCAGTGCCCACTCCCTGAGCCGGGACTGGCACCTGCTTCCTCCGTGCTGATGGTGAGCTCCTTGCTGGGCTCGCTGCGGCCGATCTTGTTGAAGGAGTACATGCGGATGCTGTACACGGATGCGGGGTGCAGGTCCACGATGTTCGCCTGGTTGATGGTCGGGGAGATGTTGCGCGTAGACTGCTTAAAATCCCAGGAATCTGGAAGAGCAGAGGAGCAAGACAGGAGGGTCAGCACCTGAATCCCTTCAGGGCAGAGTCACGCACCTCCAGCTTTTGTTGCCCCAGAGAGGCGCTGCTTCCCTCCCTCGCTGTTGCACATCTGGGTTCAACTTTTCACAAATATTGTCTCTTTTAATATTCCCTTTCAAATGCTCCCATCCAACAGAAATTACCATATTTCACTAATGCTGCTCTCTCCTTTCTTCATCAAAGGAACCGGGATGCGGAATATTCCCTTGGAGGTGCCGGTGGGGCAGCCCCACACCTGCCTGCGCAGCCCAGCCCCAGGACACAGCCCTCAGCCCCGCTGTGGCACAGGGAGGGGACGTCACTGTCACCATACCTGACTTGTTCTTGTACTCGATATCGAACCCCGTGATGATGCTGTTGCCATCAAACCGCTGCGTCCATCGCAAATTCATACTCCGGGCTTTCACCTCGCGGATCTCCAGCTCTGGCGGGTCTGGGGGCTCTTGGGGACACACAGGCAGGTTAGGGACACAGGGAGGGAAGCCCTCTGGGAGCAGGGGGACCCTCACATCAAGGTTTTGAACCTCAGGGCTCATGTGCAGAGGGATCGAGTACCTTGGACAGTGAGCTGGATCAAGCCTCTGTCCTCGCCGTAGGAGTTGATGGCATGACAGGAGAAGAAGACGGAATCCCCACGGTCAGCTGGTTTCAACTGCAAACGTTTTAGGGAGAGGAGCCAATTCAGACTGAGCTACCCTGAGCACAGTGCCCCCGCCTCCCCCTGCCATCGCTGCCTGCTCCCACCACAGTGCTGCTGTTGGAGTCGCAACCCCTCCAGCAGGATTCCTACCACCCCACCGGGCTCAGTTTTGACACCTGGGGAGCTCGGCTGCAGCACCAGCCTCCACGGAACCCACCCAGGACCACCGACACCCTCCCTGCGTGTCCCCTGCGTTGCCCGCTCTCCCCTCCATCACCCAGCAAGACCCCCAGCAGCAGCCCAGACCCCCAGCCCTCACCTTGAGGGTGGAGATGACCTCGTCGCCGTTGTCCTTGGTGGTGATGGCGTAGCGCATGTTGCGGTCGGGGTCGATGACGGTGTCCCCCTTCTCCCAGCGGATGATGATGGGCCGCTCGCCCCGGGCGGTGCAGTTCAGCTCCTTGGTCTGCCCCTTGATGGCGATGGTGGTGTTGGGGTGGGAGGTGATCATGGCTGGGACTGCGGGGAAGCAGAGGGTCACCTGTGTGCCCAGGGGGCGACCAGATGCCCACCTGTTGCTGCCCGGCCCCGGCAGAGCCCACAGACCCCATCAGGGAGGCGGCGGATGTGGGTCTCACCAAGAGGCCACGCAGCCCGAAGCGGAACCGTCTCACTGCATTATACAGCTCAGGATCATAAAATAATGAAGCAGATAAATTTTATAATGCATAGCATTACACCGGGGTAGACAATAAAACGTGAAAGACAAATAACCAAGCGCACACTATAATGAAGAGAAAGCCTCCAGTCTGAGACGTGCGGGTATGAATTATTGACTAAGGTTTTACACTCCCGAGGATGAGAGGAAGAATGTTTTCCATCACGGATTTGCATAATTCACTCGTATAAACCTGGGCAGAATACAGAGTGTGATTCCCCATCAGCAAGGCCGCCTTTGCATTGCAGATGCCAGAAATTACTTCTTTTTTTCCCCCGTAGCCACTCCAATATGCAAACAGGGATGGTGGGGACACCCTGTGCTGTGGTCATCATCCATTCAGGGTGCAGCACCCAGTGCAGCTCAAGCAGTGAGTGCAGCACAGTGAGGGATGGCTGATCCTTGCTGTGAGGATGCTGTACTGATCCCCAGTTGGGCTCTTCCCTGCTCCAAGAGTCAATCCTCGTGCCACTCTGGTGCCATGCAGTGGGCTGCCTGTGGCACCACGCAGGAGGAACGGGCTGGGGGACCGAGGGCAGGCTGGATAAGCAGAAAAAAATGTAATGCATAAACAAACAGCAGTGCTGAGTCCCGCAGTAATGTATGATAATGACAATCCGCAAAGGCAACACACACTGTTCTAATGGGACACAAGAGGCTCTAATGAGCTACGACTTCTCGGCTTTCTGTGGCAATGTAATTCAATTAACAGCGAAGGAAACCTTTCCTTGGGAGCTGCCAGTGTTTGTGGGGTGCAGGACAGTGCCGTGCCCATCCTGGTGCCCACAGCAGCACCTGTGGCAATCCTGCCCTGAGGGAAGCACAGCCTCCCACAAGCTGGCATGGGGATGGCAAAGAGCAGGGATGTTGGGGCACTGCTGTCTGGGCCATGGGAAACCAAGGGTTACAAGAAACACAGCAAGATTTCTCCTAGCTCTGCCCTGTCCCATCCACAGGTGTGTGCTCATCCTGTCCCAGCTCTGACACCTCTGCCTGCCTGCAGCCCGATGTCAGGGACACACCAGGAGAGGTGCAGGCATGGGAAGGACTGACCAAGCCCCAACATTCCACATCCCACCAGGGTGAAGACAGAGCCCAGGGACAGCCTGGGGCTCTTGCACCTATGCCAAAACAGGGCTGAGGGTGCACAGCACAACACAAGGGCGCACACACACCTGATTTTGGGTCTCAGCGCTCCAGCAGTTCTTGCTGGGTTCCTGCCCACTGTCCCCAGGTCCTGCCATGCAAAGACCATTGAGAGGCAAATAGGAAGCCGTTTGGCAGGCAGAAGCACAGCCCTCATTCAGCCCAGGCTGGAGTCACAGAGGGTGTGCATGAATCCAGGTGCCAAAGGGGCAGAACAGCCCAGCAGCTGTGGAGGCACCAGCCCCATTCCCAGTGAGCAGCAGCCCCGGGAGAGGAGCTCCTTTTCAGGCTCTGCTTCACTGAAATGCACTTATTGATGTTTGATTAAAAGCAGCTCCTTGGATGTAAACATAGCAACTTCTCTCAATTGCTGGAGTCCCAGGAGAGCAGCATGCTGTCCAGAGCAGGAAAACAGCACAACAAACCCAAAGAAAACCCCAGGCAGTCGTTAGGACAGCACAGATCAGGGCGCATGGGCAGTGCTGCTTGTGGGTCACTACCTGACTCCTGCCCTGGAGTAGCTTTGCCACTTTCAGAGGGACAGCATTGCTTGGGACTGGCCACAGGACCTCCAAGGATGGCCAGGGGCTGCTCCCAGTCTGTCCGTGACTCCCCTCCCTGGGTGCAGGGACATCAGTAACAGTTCCTGCCCATCAGAGCACCAGCCACAGCCCTGGCCAGCACTCTGGCAAACAGGCTTCCCTCGAGGAGAGCTCGCCTTCAACACCTCCTGTGCTCACCCATCCTCCTGGTGGCCAGCCTGCCCAGCCGCTCCCCTGTGCCCACAGGCCCTGTTAACAAGGCCCCAGCCAGAGGCTGGTCCCCGTGGCTGGACAGAGATAAGCCTGGGAACAAAGAGAGCTGACAGCCACTGGCACACTCCGCTGTCCCACGCAGGGCTGGGGCACGAGCTGCTTCACAGCGCGCTGGTGACAACTGAATGAGAACAGTGACAAGGGTGACAACCGCTGTTCCTGCCTCCCTCGCCCCCCTCTTCCTTGTTTGGAGCTGGCTCTGTGATGTTAATTTGATTGCACCCGTCTCAGCTTCCTTTCTACACTGATTAGCTGAGTTTCACCTGAAGCATGAGATTAATTCAAATTGCATGGAAGCAATCAGTTATGCTCGTGCAGTACGGCAGCGAACTCCACACAGGGCTGCGCCACCACACACGGGCAGCGGCCCCTCTCCCTGCCCCCAGGCTGGACCCTCGGCACCGAGGTGCCTGTGAGGGCCAGGAGAGGAGCCCCCACCACAGTGAGCACTGCCCACCGTGCTGCCACTCCAGCACAGCCAGCAGGACCCCTGAGGACGTGACCCTCCCCATCCCACACACTGCTCTCAGCACCCGGGCAGGTGTGCAGCCATGTGCTAAATGGCATTTATCACGCACTGGTGGTCCCCTCACCTGAGCCCAGCCCAGCCTGCTGTCCCCTCGGGCTCCCATCCTCCAGCATTCCCCACCTTCCACTTTGCAGTACTCCCAGTTGGATGCTGGTGAGTTACTCCCCCAAACAGGGAAGGACAGGCTGCCATAGTGTGGGAACACAGGGACAGCAAAACCCCAGTCCCGTGGGCGACATCCCCGTGCCAGTACAAGCAAATCTGGAGGCTTTCCTTGCCCATTCCCTGATAAAAGCAGTGTCCAGCTCTTTCTGGCACTGCCAAGTCCGTGGGCACTTAGCCAGGACAGCACACACTGTCCGCTGTGTTACCTGACTCACCCCTGGAGCCCATTGCTGTGGTATGAGGGCAGGGGATGTGTGATGCTGGCTGTCTGCAGCACTCCCCTCTCCCCTGCTGACCGCCTATGTGCTTTGTTTGGGCTCTGATTAACTCTCATTTAACTCTGTCCGCAGTGGCCTGACTTTCAGGAAAAGCCAGCGCTGATCTCCCTTTAATTGGGCTGACATTTCACTAAACAAACAAAAACCCCAAAATGAAACAAAACAAAGAGCCCATCTAATGCTTAATTGGCTGTGGCGCTTCGTCTACCTATTCATCCAAACCTTTTCAAAGGCTGTGAGGGCTCCGGGAGACGCAAAAGCACACGCATAATAAGGTTATGTGCTATTCAAGTCAGCAAGCAACCTGTCCTGGGATGCAATTACGGCAGATAGCAGGGACACGGCACCAGTTCGGGCTCCCAGACTTCGGCACGTTCACTCGGGATTAATCGCCTCGACTTTGTACCTGCACCTCATTGAAGTGCCCTGTTTGAAGTCGCTCGTTTTGATTCATCAGTCGGTGGGATAAATTAAACAGCTGACAGGGAGGGGAGCAGGAACCCGTGAAGGCAGAGGCTGGGTGGGGAGGGGAGAAGCCCCTGAGAGAAACGGTTGCCAATGCCAGGAAAGAAGCTCCTGGCTGAGGAGGGGAGGCAGGAAGAGAGCTGCCTGAGTCACTTTCTGCTTATCCCAGACACCTTGGCCAGGACACGGTGGTACTCAGAGGGGGCTGCACATCACACACTGCCCAGGGGACAGCCAGGGTGGTGGTGGTTCCCACAGCTCCACCTGCAGCCTCCATCCCCCTCTGGCATGGGGCTGCCTCATCCTGCCGGTGTATGCAGGACAGAGCTTAGCCCTGCTGAGCCCAGCCCTTTCTGGAAACACAGAGGAGCGAGCATGATGGGGCTAGACTCCCTTCACCACCTCCTTTTGGAGGTTTGAATGCTCAGAGCAGCAAGAAGCCCACTAACTAACACGGAGCTGGCAATTATACATTCTGCTGGTAGCAACAGGAGAGCAATCCAATAACATACACAGTTCAAACACGGTGTCTAACAACACTTCCCGGCCCATCCCTGTCAAAGTAGCCCAGCTATTTCCTTTCCTCCTGTATGATGTTGATTGATTGCTTGGTTTTATTAAAGACAAAGTGTGTTTAATAGCAAAAGGGAAGAGGGTCCCTGGAGGGGAGGAATCAATGCCCTCCCGTGCCCTGCGCATCGATCACGGGGTTGCGCGGTGCCGAGGCCAGAACGCGGCTGCTGCAGCAGGAACCCCTGGAATGGAGGAGGGGGCTGCACCAGACCAGGTTCTGCTGGCCACCACAAGCCCCACAGCCACCCTCACCATGCCCACCTCTGCTGACCCCCCCAGTTACTGCTGCAGCTCCCCCGGCCCCTCAACGATGCCACCGTGGCACAGCCCTGGGTACTTACTCTTGACGGTGAGAAACATGGACTTGCTGATGTCTGTGCCCACGCCGTTGCTGGCCTGGCACAGGTAGTAGCCAATGTCCTCCTCCAGCACGTGGCGGATGAGCAGCGAGCTGTTGGGCAGGATCTGGATGCGGCCCGTGAGAGGGATGGGGTGGTACTGCTGGGGGTTGCCGCTCCCTAGGAGGGGACACAGAGACACAGATCTCAGCTGAGGTAGAGGAGCACTCATGAGGCTCAGAGGTGGGGTGGCCATGCCGAAGGGACTCTCCCCAGCTCACCCCAATGTCCCTACACACTGCCATGTTACCCATCCTTACCTTTAGCGTGTTTCCACATGACTTTCGGAGGGGGGTACCCATCAACAGAGCAGTTCAGCACCCCAGCTTTACCATAAATGCCATCTTGGTTGTTGGGTTGGACCACAAAGCGAGGAGGCACTGAAGAATTTGAGAGAAAAGATGGTCACTGTATCAAAACCCCCATCAGACTCCTACAACTCCCCCTTAACTCTGCTCCTCACCCTCCCACCTGCTTCTGCACCTTCACAGCAGTCTCCCAGCTTCTCTGTGTTTCCCACTGTGCTTCCCTCCTTTGCTGCCCACCCTCCCGAGCCCGCTGGGGCAGCAGCGCCCGGCCCAGGCTGGGATGAAGGTGGCTGGCTGTGCCCTGTGGTGCTCACCCCGCACGATGAGCTGCCGCTCCCGGCTGACGGTGGCCGCGTCGTTGCTGGCGATGCAGGTGTAGTTGCCATTGTGCTTGAGGGAGACGCTGGAGATCTGCAGGGAGCTCATGAACTCCTTGCTCTCGATGGTGACGCCGGAGCCGGACAGGATGACATGCCCGTCCTTTCTCCAGGTGATGTGGATGGGCATGTCCCCAGAGGAGACCACACAGGGGATGTAGAGGAGCTGACCGATGGAGGCTGGTGGGAACTCGAAGGGCTGGATCAGTGGAGGGACTGTCGAGGGGAGAGGCAGAGCATGCTGGAGAGCCCATCCCAGGAAAACCTTCCTCCAGTGGGGGGACGGGATGCATCGGGGCTTGGGGGAGATGCTGTCCCGGGAGAAGCAGCAGCCCAGAAACTAAGGCAGGCTTTTGATTCCACCAGGAACATGGCCAGGGGAGAGCAGAAGGTGCTGTTGAGCAGAGAACAGCAGGAAGACTTCTCCCACCTGGCAGTGCCACCCTGCTGAGAGCGGGAAGGAGAAACACCAACCTCCCGAGCAGAGCAGACCCTGCAGTGGGGAAAGCCCTGGCCACCCCCAGCACGTGCCAACCAAAATTCCACCTCAGCATTTATCTGCTCGCAGAAAAGCCATTATTAGATGGATGCTTTTCTTAAAGGCATCGGATTCAGAACCAGCCATTATCTTTTCTGATAACTTAATTAGGCAACCGCAGCATCTCTGGCAATGTGGGAGGGGGAAGAAAGCGGAGAGAGGGAGACAATTAGCTTAACAAGGCTCAGCACCTGGTAGACGAGATCCTCTTTCTGCAGTCTCCATAATTGAATTAGCAGGCTGCCAATAGTCCCTTCGGCAGAAGGGAGCTGCCCTCTTGTACAGACACGGGGGCAGCTCCCTGTGCCCACCCCCACGTCCCTGGGCTCCCCCCCATGCCCAGTGTCAGCACCACTGACTCATCCCCGAGCAGGGGGCAAGCAGGGCTGTCACTGTTCCCCAGGCACACGCTGCTGCCACCAGGCAGGCAGGTACAGGCAGGGCTTGCCTACCCCTTTGCTGGCTACAGCGACGTGGCTAGAGCTGCCGGAGCCATGGAGCCAGTGCTGTCTGTTTTCCATAATTAATGAATAATTAATTGGGAATGCACTGCAGTCTATTGCAGAGCGGGGATGGGCTTGTGGATCCCCACCTCTCCAAACGTGCCCCTCTGGCTGCTGCTGAGCACCAGGAAAAGGACAGGCTCCCTCGACAGACCCCGCACTCCCTGCTCCAGCTTTCCACAAGCAGAACTTACAACTCTCCTTTCCTTCCTAGATCGCTTCCCACTGTGACTCTCCTTTCTCCAGGGCTTCCAGGCTCTCATGTGGCTGCAGCACCAGCTGGCCACAGCCCAGAGCACCATGCCAACATCTCCCTGCCCACAGTGCCACCGCAGAGCCCATCCCAGCAGCTCAGGTGCAGAGGTGACCCCAGTGAACAGCCTCTACCTTCCCGTGGGGTGAAGCACCAACCACCCCACAGTTCAGCACTGCCAGTTGCAGAGCTGGTGTCAGCACCACGCTCCCCAAATCACCACAGCCACCCGAGCAGAGCTGTGCGAGAGCCCCAGGACAGCACCAAACCCACACGGGATTAATTAAAACCTTCAAAGATGTCTGCAGGAAGAAGGAGCTGTCAGGGCACCTTGGAGGAGGCTGGATGCTGGATTGTGCTGCCGGGGAAGCACAGGGAAGAGGCCCTGGCACTCCTGAGCTGCAAAGCCCTACAGAGAGGGGAAGTTTGAAGCTGGAACCTGGGGACCCTGGGGTCCCCCAGATAAGCAGCAGCAGCTATACCTGGACAGGAGCTTCCCTCAGCAAGAGATGGGGGTGAAGCCTCACAAGCAGGGCTGGGGGCTGCCCACACATCCCCATTCTCAGGAGGAGTGTTGCCAGAGGGAGTTATAAAGTTTTTATGGCCGTGTGCTTAGAAGGACCTGCATAACTCACTGGTGGCACTTCACATGGTCACCAGGCACTTGTGTCCATAAAAGTTTTACGATGCTCCACAGCATCCCACAGTCCTCACTCACTCCATGCAGTTATGTGTATTCACTCCCTGACTGTCCTTCCAGGGCTTTGCCCAGTTTTTTCCACAGGCCTTTCATCCGATGGCCAGCCAGAGGAAATGGAGAATCCAGTCAGCAGGGCTGGGTGTAAATCTCCAGCAGCCAGAATGAAGATGTCTGGCCCGCACCGTGCTCCTGCCTGCTCACCTTCCTCAGCCCATCACCAGCCACTGGGCGAGGCAGTAAATCCAGATTGGGAAGGGTTCACTAGTGGTTTCTTCCCAGAATACACAGATCCTCAGCTGAACTTCAGCATCCTGCACCCCGCAATGGCACCGACCAGCAAATCCCATTATTTGATTGCGAGCGCACATCCCCACACCAGCCTTTCCCATCCCAGTTGCCGCAAGACAAGACCAGTATCTCTAGCCTCTTTTCAAGCCCTGAGGCTTCACACAGACCGGGATTTAAATAAAGTGAGGAAAGCAGGGCTGGCCATGCCCTGCAGCCCCGAGGGGCAAGAAGACCTCCCCACACCGCCCTTAGACAGGTTATCCACAGACAGCTCTTCCCCTTTGGAAAGCCTTGGAGAAGAGCGTTAGCTAATCAAGTGGCAGCATCTCTAATCAGCTTGATGCACTCCCTTGCTAACCTGATTCCTAATAAGAAAATGGTGGCTGGGAGGGAGGGAGTGGGATCAGAGTAAATCCAGTCCGCGGATACCCCGCTGGGTGAGAGGGAGGACGACAATTGGCCAGCTCTGTCCCCAGTGCTGCCGTGTTTGTCTAAATGATTTACTGCAAACACCGAGCTGGCGACGGGCAGAGACGACCCGACAACTCTGAGGACGGGAGATACGGGAGCGCCGCGCGCTCCCAGCGCAATCTCAGCGAGTCACTGGGAGGGAATGCATCCGGCTCAATTCATTAGGACTGATAGCTCCCTCAATGGGGCTGAATAATTGATGGCCTGGAGAAGCTTTTAAGATGTTCTGTGCGCTCAGAAGACTGAGAGTATTATTTTTTTAAAAGCTAGCACACACAGAAAAACATCGGTGAAGGTGATCCAAGCAAAGGTTAGATGTTTTAATACGTTATGTTTACACCATAAATCCTTGCTCCATCGCTTGTAAGGGGAAATGGATATTGCGTGGCTCGGGGTAGCTGCCAGAGCGCAGGCAGGACCAGGGTAGCCACTCTAGCAGGAGCTGAGCTATTTCCTGAGGGTTCCCATCCCCAGGGACTACGGAGCACAGTCACCACCTAGCCATGCAGTTCCCTGTGTGGTGCTCCTCTGCCTCCATCCCAAACACAACCCAGATGAATTCTCCATCCCATACAGGGAAAGCCTCTCCACCTGCTTACCTTTGACCGTGACGTGGACACTCTGGCTGATGGAGAGCTGGGGCTGGATCAGCACGCTGCACAGGTACTCTCCTTCATCCATGCCTTTCTGGACGTCCATCAGCTTCAGAGTCCCATTCTCAAAGACCACTTGGCGGTGGTTATCAGGCAGCAGCAAAGAGTCTTTGTACCACTTGATGGAGTAATACGGGTACCCGATCACCCTGCAGTTGATGAAAGTGTCCCTACCCGCTACCGCTGTTATGTTCTTCATGGCTCGGATGCTCGGGGGACCTACATATTTGGGAGGAAGGAAGAGGCAGGCTAGGTTAATTCCGAAGGGCTGTTTGCTTGCATGCAGATCTGCTGCTATTCCGGAGCGAGCTTCACAGGCAAAGAAGGTAACCAGAACATTTGGGAGCCAGCCTGGTTCGGGTGAGGAGCCGGCACGGGCTCCTCTCAGTGCATGTTGGGGAAAGCCGCTCATCAACTGCAACCTCCAGCTACTTGTGCATGCCTGTGAACAGGGATGTGCTCCTGGGTCACAGCTACACTTCAAACAGCAAATCCCACCCCGGTTTTGCAGCTACAATCCCAGTTCTGCGGAAGCTCAGCTTGCACACACCACCACTGCCTGCCAGAGGAGGGAAGATGGTGTCTGGAACTGCGGTGTGTTTCTGCAACGGGCACTGTGGCCACCCAGCATGCTTCCACCTGGCTCCTCTGCCAGCACCTCCAGCCATGGGAGCTGTGGGAGAGATGGGGGGCATTCCCCCAGCATCACAACCCCTCTCTGCCTCTCCCAGAAGGAAGCTGCCTGCAACGTGCCAAACATCCTTGGCAAGAGCTGCTACAGGAACCTGACTTCCATTGGCAAAAGTACTTCACCTCCCCTAAACCCCACATTTCTGAGCCCCTCACTGCCAATCTGGGTATCCCTGAAAAGCCAGACAGCCACCAGTTTCTGGCTGGCTCCGGTGCTGCCTAAGGACTGGGAAAATGCTGCAGGTGAGCCTGTAAATGAGAGGTTTCATGCATCAATAATTACATTGTTCTCGCAGCCGCTGCATAAAATAGCAAAGTAATCTAAAGATTAACCCTGTCTTGACTCCTCGCCCTGAGGGCATAACAGGATAACAGCTTAACAGACGCTCAGGATCAGCTGATGGACAGTGTTCCTCATTCTCCCACTCATGAAGAGAAAGAGCAGGAAAAAAAGGGAATTAGCATCTCACTCCATAACCATGTCTTGGGCCTGTCTGAAGGACATGGTCCATGCCAGGGAAAAAGAAACCTGAATCTTATCTAGTGACAGCCCATCAAGAGCTGAGAGAGGGGGGGAAAAAAGGGAGACATGGGAACGTCCTCATTGAAAACGCTGCTCGGGCTTCTCACGGCTGAGGGATGAACTTGCTCCAAATTCAGCAGTAAACAGCAGCAAAATTCCGACTCTCCTGGGATCCCAGCCAAAAAGCCACTAGATCCATTTCAAACCTGAGACACAGACAAACACAGCCCTTCAACCCTCGTTCTCAGCAGACAAATAAATGTTCCCTTATCTTGTCTCGCTCCCACCTGTAAGCCTGGGAGCTTTAATTGGGGATTATTAATGGGCAGGGGTTTACACCACACCCCGGGCCTGAGAGCGCTCCCTGGCACACACCGAGCAACACGCTCCAGCCGTAATAACACAGTGATTAACGCGGCCATGGCTTTTAGCAGACAAAGAAAATACAGACATGACAAATCAAAGCTCATTTTCCACGATTTCACGTGCTGCCTCATCATCGTTTGTCATGTAGATCCCTGTGCTGGCGGGTGCAGTGGCTGCCAGGGAGTCAGGATCCTGTTGGGAATGGGGGATGGCTGCGAGAGCATGGGGGTACCTGGGACACTTCTATGCCTGTCAGCACCTTCTCTGTGCTTGGGGACCCTTGGGAGGGGTCTGCCCACCGTATGCAGACCTCAAGGCAGGGGCTTGGTGGGGTGAGAGCAGACCCCAATGCGGAGAGCCCCTCTAAATCCAAGCTCCAGCACTCCAAGTCTCTGGAATTGCTTCCAATTTTGTTAAACTCCCTGCTTTAAGCATCAGAAAGCCCCAACCCCTCGGGCAGGTGTACAAGGGAGTGGGGCAGGACCGGGGGGCTCAGGGAATGAGGCTGGGGTAGCCAGGGAGACCCACACGGCTGGGAAGAGGAGGGAGAGGCGACGAGCAACGACCAGCTGGGGAACAGAACAAAACCAAAAGCCCAGTAAAAGTCCTATTCTGATATTTAAAAGTAGACAGGCACCTCTTACGTTTATTCGCGCTTGGTATTCGGCGCTGCCCACCGAGTTCCGCGCGGTGCACCGGTACACGCCGCCGTCCTTGATCTGCGGGCCGGTCACGTTCATGTGGCTCACGGTGGTGCCGTC
The DNA here is from genome assembly GCA_035583155.1 of Acropternis orthonyx. NCBI lineage: Eukaryota > Metazoa > Chordata > Aves > Passeriformes > Rhinocryptidae > Acropternis > Acropternis orthonyx. Next base: position 5,901,620 of record JAWWEU010000068.1, on the reverse strand, counting down.
CGACATGGTGTACTGGTTGGAGCGGTGCCCGCTGTCCCGCGGGATGGGCTCGTCGTCCAGCGCCCAGGTGACGGTCGGCGGCGGGGCCCCCTTGGCGGCACACATCAGGGAGAACTGCTCCCCGGGGTTGACCACCTTCTCGCTGAAGGAGGAGACGATGCGGGGGGTCCCATCTGGGGGGCACCCAGCGGGATGGGGGTCAGGGAGCAGCAGCCACAGGCAGCAGCAGTCACCCACTGACGGGATGGTGTTGAGCTTCCACCTCGAGTGGGAGCCCCGGCTTGGCCGGGAGAGGAGCCAGATGGCTGCACCAGCATCCCCGTGGCAGGGAGATGCTGAGAGGAGTGAGGGGACGTGCTGGTTGATACAGACACTGGTTCGAGGGGACAGCTCCCTGGGCAGAGCCCACCCCTTATCAGAACACGCGGTGATCTGGATCAGGGAGGGTTGCCTGGTGAATGGAGGGTGCCTTGGCCCAGCGACTGGGGATGGCAAGTCAACACTTCCTTCCCCATCCCAGTCATGCTGTGTCCCTGCTGACAGCACACAGAGCCCACCAAAGCAGGCTGGGAGCAGTCTGGCCCCACAATCCCTGCTCTGGCAGGTCTCACTACCCCCTAGACATGCACAAAGGGTCCCGGCAAGGGAAAAAGCTCCCACCCTGGGAAGCCAGCTCACCCTCCAGTGTGATGATGGAGAAGTCCTGTGCCGTCTGGGACTTGCGGGTGGCGAAGCACTGGTAGGCGCCGGAGTGGCTCTTCTGGGCGGCCGTGATGAGGAGGGTCTCGTTGCTGATCCCCCGGATGGAGATGTAGTCATCCACCGCCACGAGGTCCGTGTTGCGGTACCAACGGATGACGTACTCTGGGGACCCGCTGAGGGCACAAGAGAGGATGACGGTGCTGCCGATGCCTGTTTTGAGCTTCTTTGGTGTGAGGGTCACACGCAGAGGGTCTGTGAGAGAGGGGAGAGCAGTGAGGCATCGGTGGTGCCGGGCAGCACTGCGGGAGGCAGCTCATCCCCACTGTGCTCTCCCTGCTTTCCCTGCCCTGGGAATGCCAGCCTGACTAAGCGTAAAATGTCACCGCACAATAAAGCAGGTGGCCCTGCCACCTTCCTCGCTGCTGACAGCCCCTGCTTTTAACATCAGCCCCAGGCCCCCAGCAGGGATACTGCAGTGAGGTGGCAGGATGGCTGGAAGATGATGTGGTCAGTGTGATGGGGACAGTGCTGAGCAGGGGACATCCCAGCAGGCTGCCAGTGTCTGGCTGGCATTGTGCTCACCAGTGCTGCTCCAGGTAAAGCAGGCACAGTGGCTCTGGTGCCACCAGGATCCCAGTGACAGGAGGAACCCCCGGGAAAACAGCACACGATAAACACTTGGCCTGCCCAGATGGTATTTACTGTTTGGCTAGAGCTTATTTTATGTAAATCAACATAAATTTTATGTAAATCAACAAAGCAAAGCACAGGGGCACCTAACACGTTGGACACATGCAAGACAGTGGCTTCCAGCACACGACACACCGCACCAAAACTCAAGGCTTGTTATTTACACAGCCGTGCAAAACCTTCAAGCCTTTATGCTGACAAAGAGTTTATGTTTCAGAAGGCAGCAGGACTAAGCCCTCCCAAGCACCACGCCCCGCGCTCCTCCCCGCCCGCTCTCACCTATGACCGTGAGGGTCCCCGTGACCTCTGCGGAGCCAAAGGTGTTGGTCACCTCGCAGATGTAGGTGCCGCTGTCCTCCACGCGCAGGTCGCTGATGGTCAGGCCCGTGATGCGCTTGGTCCAGCGGCTGTCGGTGGGGAGCGGGCGCCCGTCCTTGATCCACCGCACGGCCGGGTTGGGGTAGCCCGAGGCAATGCAGGGCAGCTCCACCAGCCGGCCCGCCTTCACCTCCCTGGACTGGAAGCTGTCTAGCATCGTGGGGATGGATTCTGCTGGGTCTGGGTTGGGAGAGGAATTGGGCTCACCCAGCGAAGAGGAGGATGCGAGGTGTCTCCCCCACTGCAACACCGTGAGACCTCTGGCACGGTGACACCGGTACCACCGTGCCCATTTAGCATCATCAATGAGAGGCTGGCTCTCCCCATCCCCATGGGCTG
>JAWWEU010000068.1:5828497-5890934 GCA_035583155.1 Acropternis orthonyx | reverse complement strand
CCAGCCCGGGAGAGGGCTGGTGAGGGATGCTGAGCACCAGGCTGGCCATGCGGGGTCCAGGATAACATGGGATGCAGGACAGCACAGGGAACGCAGTGGACCCACTGCCCCAGGAAGGACACACAGCTGGAGAGTCTTTTCCAATGGCACGACCAACACTGCGGGATTGAGTGCACCCAACAGAAGAAAATATCACACCACTCGTGTGTTATCTCAGCCATAACCTCCTTGTATCTCTGCTCTCCCCAGGGCGACCCTACAGGGTGCCCAGCCCCTCCTGTCCGACCCCAGGTCATGGTGAACACACAACCCCTCAGCACTGGCAGCCCACAACGAGCGACTGTTGTCCCCCCATTTTGAGAAGGTCTGATTTGCAGTTTTGCATCAATTTGCTCCTGATTTTTTAATTGGGTTGTGCTGCCGCTGCAGACATTACTGAACAAACAATTCCGAATGGCTCGAACTAAGATATTTGCTCATAAAAATCCATCACCAATGCTGAGAATGACAGAAATGGAAAATGCCTAATGAAAACAAAGGGGAAAACAACAGGTACACCGGTCCTTCACCATCCATCACCAACCTCAGATTATTGAAAATATGGGAGGGGAAAAAATCCTCCCATCTGCAATCAAATCCTGAGAAATCTTGAAAAGCCAAACACCACATAGGAGAAAATTCTTTACCCCCACTTCAATCTGCAGGAGTTTCGCCATAATTATAATAAGAGTGAGGCTGCTGGATAACACGAGAATTATTTTCCCCACTTACATTGTCAAATGATCATTTTGCCCTGCAGTGAAATCTCAATAATTATAATGCCGAACCGTGAAAGAACAAAGAAATAAAAAAAGCAGTGTTTTCTTCCAGGGAGCAGGGGGAGGGGGGAGCCGCCATCACAGGACTCAAAGTGCATCCTTCGTCTAATTATCTTTCTTGGGGCTGTGCATCCCTCACCTTTTCTTGATGGCCTGAGCACTCTGGTGAGCCTCCCTCAAAACTCCATGGGATGGAGGGGGTCATGTGGGTGGGAGCAGCCACCTCCATGTCCAGTGTGGCAAAGCTTCCCCAGCAAGAAACAGAGCGGGAAGTGTGGTTTGGGTTCCATGGCATCGCCTCCCAACCCTAATCTGAGCCCCGCATCTCTTCCAGGACCTCCCCACAAAGGCTGCCCATGGGACTCGGCCATGGGATGTGGGGAGGACCATGGCAAAGCCAGTCATCACACACTGCCCCCTTCACACCCATCCCAACACTGACAGCCCCTCAGCAGGGGAAAAGCGAGGGGGAGATAAGAGGAAGGGGACAGAAAGCAGGGGGTGGGGGGGTAAAGGAGGCGAACAAGAAAAACAAGACGACAGAACGCTTGCTCCACAGCCCTCGGCTAAATTACAAACCAGTTTACTGAGGTGGAAAGCTGCAGTGAGCTGAGGAGGAATATGTGGAAACCATCTGCAGATTTAAAAATAATCTATTTTACGATCACCCTCGAACATATTCTTTTGCAGAAACCAAATAGGATTTGTTGTTGTTGTTTTGTGCAAACTGTTAGGGAAAAATTACTAGAAACATGCAGGGGGTTTTGCCTTCTTGAGTACTGAGAGGCTAAATATGCCCTTCCTTATGTTTAGAATAGTAACAGTCATCTTAAAATTAACTTGGTCTGCATCAGAGCTTAAAACAGTTGCAATTCAGAGCCTGCAAAAGCAGGACAAACCTGCGCTGGGATATCTAGCGCTTCTAGCTGACAGATGTCTTCCTACATACAGTAAATATAGGTCGTCTTTTCCTACCCAGAGAACCGTAGATCTTAATTAACCAGGCCACTAGCAGCATATGTAATGATCTTTTTTGCAGCTCACTAAGTAAACCTTCCTGTGATTAGATGGAAGGGAAATAAGATGCATGTGAGAGGGACCCATCTCCCACGGCCCGGCTCCCTCCGTGAGCGCAGACCTCGTGCTGTGGCTCCCGTCGTTATTTCACACTATGAGATCTGTCTAACGAGATGGGAAGGGTGTGGAGCCCCACATCCCCCTCGCTGTGCACAGCCCAGCCAGCCCCGTGCTCAGCTCGGCCGACAGCAGCCAGAGGAGTTACTGAGCTTCACAGGCTAAACTGTGCTCCTCTCCTTGGAAGGCACTTGGGGGATTAAATTATCTCCGGGCTCAGAGACAAATGAGCTAATGAAATTCACGCTGCATTATGATAAAGTCGTGCCAAGCCCTCGCAGAGGGGCAGTGGGTGCTGGGGTGGGCGAGGGCGGGTGGCAGAGCCCATCACCCTTGGGGCACCGGGTTCCCACTCAGCACAGCTGGCCTGTGCTGAGGGGCTGAACCCCTGAGGGGCCACTGGAACTCATCTTTACAGCTTCTATGGTGAAGGTGCTGTGACGTGCATAACGGTACCAATAGACTTGGGTCACCCCTAAGCAACTGGGAAATAACAGACCTTGGTTTATTTGTGTGAATTTCAGGATTTAGAGGGGAAGGAAAAAAGTGGCTAAAAGTAAAGGTGGCCAAATCCCAGCCCAGGGTCAGGAGGAAGGCAAAATCTGGGTGAAGTTTTACAAGACAGCAGCTGTGCACCACCTGAACAAGGGCATCCAGCCCTCCCACCAGCTCTCACACATAGGATGCTCTGAAGTGCAACTGATCTTTAAAAATCCCTTGAACTAGAGGGAAGGGAGAGCAGAGCCCAAGCCCACGGCTGCATCCTGGTACAGGCTACATTTCTACATCCAGAAATGCGCTTGGCAGAGCAAGGACAGCATAGAGACCTCTGCAAAGGGCAAAATTGGTGCTGGGGATTCTCTGGCTCCCCAGAAAAGGGAGCACAAAGCCACCCAGAGCCTGTGGGAAGACGCCTCAAGGCCAGAAGCTCCCACTGCAACATGGAAAACTGCAAGAGAGCCACACATTGCCGCCCTGCACCAGCTTTGAATGAATCCTGCCGAAGCCAAGATCTTGTTTTGATCTGACAAGGAAAACCAAGAGCCTCACAAAAAGGAACTCCTGTCACTTGAAAACTCAGGAGTGAAGTGGAATGATCCCACGCTGCTGTGGTCCCATGTGTCCACACAGACACTCGTGGTATATCCCCTCCTCCCCCTCCCTTCTACTCGCTGGGGAAAAGAAATCGGTGAACGTGACTCGAACAAAGAGCAGAACTTCCTCCCTGCTCATTAGTGCTGGAAAAGCAACACGAAAAAAAAATCCCCAGGACATAACCTCCTCTTCAGCTCTGAAGTCTGAATGGCTTGGAGAGGGTGGGCTGGGTTTATTCTTTGCCTTTCACCTCACTCCGAGTTGGTCTGCACGCTTTGATTGCGGAGAGGAGCCCATGCCAAGAAAGGAACCCCAGAACCACCCCCCCTGCATGCTGGCTCTGCACAGCCACCCTGGGGCAGACAGATTCTCACACACAGGGTTTTCCCGCTGGCACAGCCCCATCAGTGCCTGGCTTGGGGGCTGGAGGCAGCTCACAGCAACCCTCCCCAGCCTGTGGCACATTCCAGTCCTTCCTCTCTCTCTCCCATCCTTCTAGAGTGGGTGACTCCAGAGGAAAACCATCTTTCCTCACCTTATCTGCAGCCAGGAGTGCTCATGGGGGCTGGTGGTGGCAGAGGAGTGGGCTGCTGGGTGGGACAGGGGCATCAGCTTTCCTCCCCTCCTGCCTGCTCCCCACCCACTGCAAACAGCAAAACCATGAACTGAAACGTGGGTGAACTACATCATCCCTTTGGCAGGGGGTGAGAAGGGAGAAACTTCCCCACAGCCACAAATGCCACCCATGGGTCACCACAAGCCCTTCTCCATTCGCCCACACTCTAGTAGTGAAAAGGTTCAGGGAGCTGCAGGGGAGCTGCACACATTCCCGGGGGGAAACAACCCTTGTGTTCCTGTTCCATCAGCACCACTCCCCTGACGGAGCTACGGCACAAATCCACTGCAGAGCATCTGCCACACGCAGGGGCTGCACCAGCAGCTGGGGGGAGGAGCAGCCCCTTCCTGCACCACACATGATCCGCTGCAGCTTATCAATAATTATTAAGACAAGGCAAATGTATGTTGACCTAGTTAGAGGTCCAAGAAGAAAACCAGCTATGGTGGGGTTTGTTTAACAACCCGGCAGCTCTGATGGGGACAGGACTGGCTGGTCAGCACTCACAGGATGACACTGCTCTTTGGTAGAGAGGGATGGAAGGGAATCCAACACCCAGGGCAGGAGGAGTTGGGGTGTCTGGGCTCTGGGATCTCACTGCACACCCCCTGGTTGTCTTCCCCCTGTTTTCATTCAGGGGGGCTTGTGAGAATGCCAGCAGACTCTCAGAAGAAAAGCAGTGCCTCCAGGATTGGAACCTCAGCTGGAAAAACAGTGATGGAGAGGGACAGTCCTCACAGGTATCTCCCTTGAAACAGGGTGCTGAGACAACACAGTGGCAAATGGGGCATCAATCAGGAGGAGGGAAGTGACATCCTAACCAAATACAACCATTGTACCAAATTATTCAAGAGTATAAGAAAATCCGTACTGAGAGTAACAGTTTTTGCTTCAAAGAGAACAGGGAAACACTCCAGATAGTTCACAACAGGATCACAACAAAAAAAAAAAAAAAAAAAAAAAAAAAAAAAAAAAAAAAAAAAAAAAAAAAAAATCAATCAGGGCTAGAACAATCCGTTAGGTGCTGTGGGATGCAGCACAACCCCCAGCACCCATCTCCGGGCGGTGCCATGGACACCACAAACACAGAGAAGAGAGATCCCGTGTCCTCCCAACAGTGCCCCTGGCCCGGGAGCTCAACTTAGGCAAATCCAACCTTGCAATAAGATATGATTTCCTAGCAACAAGCAATGAGACGCAGGGGCAGCTCACCAGGAGAGCAGGCAGACTCCACATGGCTCCAAGTCTTTAAATGAGATGAGATCTTGTTACAACATGCTTTCATCTGCCTTCCAGGTGTCCAGGGGACAGAGTGGGCTGGGGGAAGCCCTGCCCCCTGACACAGCTCTTAGTATCCTCAGGTTTAGCCTGGGGAAAGCCAGGAATGGCACATGAGGGGCTGGCACCCTCGGACATCGCCACCAGGTTGTCTATTATTTTTGGAAGAGGAATATCCATTTGTCGCTACAATGGCTCAGAGACACACTAGGACCCTTCAATATACAGGCTGTGATCCACTCAGTTTGGGATGACCAGGGATCTGGGACCCTGTAACTCTCCAGTGACTCAGAACGTGTGACCTCCTGCACATCTCACTCACCCGCCACACGCACACATACGAAGCTTTATCTGAGACCTGAGCTCATTCTGTCCTGCTCCTGCCTCCACTCTGCTTCCCTGCAGTGACATGCGGGATGAATCCCCTGATCTCGTGCAAACACAAAAGGCTCTCGAGGTGCCCCCCTGACCCCTGCCAGGTCGGAGCGTGGCTCAGGGTGAGGGAGGCAAGGGCAGTGTGGACGCTGGCATCGCCGGCCTGAGGGGACACCTCCTCAGCCACTGGCCTTCTGCCCAAGGCTCCCTCCTGCTCTGCACGGTTCAGTGGTGCCTTTACAGCGTTCTCTGTGCCAGGACAGCCCGAGGCCTCAGCGCCAGCATCAGCAGGCATGGCTGGGCTCGGCCGAGCCGGCTGCCACGGACAGGCAGCAGCCCATGCCGGGAAGCCACCACGGCTGGGTCACCCCAGGAGGGCAGGCACGGAAGGGAGGCATGAACATGGGGGTTCAAAGACACAGCATGGCACAGACTGGAGAGAGCCTCCCTGGATGGCACACAACACTCAGTCTCCCATGTCGGGCTCCAAAGGTGACAGACCCCCACAACAGGACCCCCTGGATACAGCCCTTCTGTCTAGGGCAGGAACACAGACCTCGCTCCCTTCCTCCCTCCCCAGCCTGGGAACGCTCAACACTTCCCCCCCCAGCCCAGATCCCTCTGTCCCTGCAGCACTGCAGCCAGATCCCGCCTCCAAAAAGCCTTTCAAAACTGACGGGATACAAATTATTCCTCCCTTTCAGCTGCTATTCAAGCCTTGCTGGCCACCGCTCTGAGCAGCTGCTGCCTCGCACACGCTCACGCCTCTGATGCCTGCGTGGGAAGGGTGGGCAAAGGGGTGGTTTTGGGAGCAAGGAGGGGTAAGCACAGCATCCCACCACAGCCACACAAAGAAGTTCCTCACCCACAAGCGACGAGGATGGCAGAGCGAGCGCAGCGTGCACTGTGGAGCAGAGAGCTGTGCGCTGTCAGGCAGGATGAGCTTTCACTGCAAAAGGCTGAGCTGTCCCAGGGAGAATGACATGGGGACAGGGGCACAGGACAGGCCAGCGATGCTCCTCACTGACACACATTAGTGGGTGCACAGGCTAAACCAGCAGGACCTATACCCAGCCAATTCACAAATGTTTTATTCATAAAAACACTGCAAAGTTCACTCGCGTTCGCTAATTACTCAACCTGCTCCTCTGTCAGGTGAATAATGAGGGGAAAAATAATCAGCAATTTGTTCAAAACCACATGGAGAAATTCCGAGAGTGTTATTGCAGTGCTGTGCTCTGCATACTGAAACCTGGAGCTGATGTGATGTTGCAGGTACGAAAACCTGGGCACACACCAAAGAGCAGCCCCTACGTAACCAGTGCCCACCATCAGCATGAGCAGCACACACACACTCCCAACACGCAGCCCCCCAAATTCCAGCCTCTCCCACACAGCTGGGAACCATTTCCAGGGCCTCCAGGCACAGGCTGAGCCAGGGCTGTCACAGCTGCACCTCAGAGGAGAAACATCTTTAAAAAGCATCGAGGAGCTCCTGCCTCCTTGGAGCACTGGGAAGCCCAGCCAGGCCCTGCTCTCTGCAGCGCTGCTAATTACCATGGCTTTCCAGAAGGCAGGAATAATTAAAACACCTTCCCTTTCCCTGGAGAGCAAGAGCAGGAGCCTTAGTGGATGATACAGGGAAGAGAAACCATTTCCCAAACTTCTTTGCTTTCCTTAGGAACTGAGCCTGGCAGCAGGGCAGAGCATGCGCCACCCAAGAGAAACGAGAAGCCTCCTCAGGGGATGCTCCTGTCAGCACCCACCCAAGGGGAAGGAATTAAGGAGCAAGGGAAAAGCAGACAGCACGAGAGGGCTGGATGCAAAATCGCAGGATTTTCAGCTGAGGAAGCACTGAAGATCTAGCATGTCTGCTCCTGAGGAGCCGCTTCAGCCAAGGGACTACTGCCTTGGCACACTAATTATTTTCAAATAAAACCATCCACTGAAACAGTGTGAAAAAACCATCATAGAGCACTAGCCCTGGAATATCCCCCCTCCTCACCCAAACATCCCAACGTGCTGTACCACCCTGCAGCAAGAGTCAACATCAACTTTCAGACACGGACTCTGCCACTCCAGCAAAGTCCCAGACAGGCATTGGCATCTCTGTAGCAGCAAACTGGAGCGTAATCACAGAGAGGTGAGGGGAGGGTGGAAACAAAAAGCAGCAATAAATCACTTCCCTGCTGCTACCCGAGGAGATATAATTAAGTTTATGCCTAGAGTGGCACTGCTGACAGTAGTCCCGGAATGAGATAAACATACAGCATGAGGTTAGGCTGCAATAACACCAGCACCGAGTGGCAGGTGACACGTGTGCTCGGGGATTTCCTCAATTAGGGAGCTGCAGCCCCCAAACATGAGCTGGAGAGGGGAGAGCACCAGGAAATGTTTGAAAAAACTGCACACTGGACGGCGCAGGGCAGTGAGGCACAGCTGGAATGGGCTCTACAGCCTCTGGCGAGGTGCCTGCTGCTCAAACCCACCCCATCCCATGTGTCCCTGTCCAGGGCATCCCACCTTTCCCGGGTCCCCAGTGCCCGCCATCACCCACACATGGCACAGAAGGTGGCACACAGGGGTGTGCCACAGTACCCAGCTCACCAGCCTGCATCCTGCTCGTGCTTAAGCGCAGGCTTAAATTTAAGCACAGGCTTAACTTTAAGCCCATGAAATGTCCACTGATCTCCAAAGGATTATTTGTGGGCTCAGCTGCACACACGGAGGGCTCTGCAGGCACGGGGCTGGGATGTTCAGTGTCACACCCCAACACAAAAGGCCCTGCAAATGGGGGTGTAACCAAAAGAGAGGAGGGACCCATCCTGCCAGCTCAGCACGGGACAGTCACTGAGGCTGGACACCAAGCTGGTCCAAAGCTCCTTCCAAAGGCCAAGAACACTGTGGGCACTGCAAACCATCTTGTACTCAAACACACCTGTGCGTTCTCTAATGCTTTCCCTAACTCTCTTAAGAAAAAAATCCACAACCCTGTGTTAAATCTCACTTATAGAAAAGAAGTCCTTTTGGGTTAATAATTGAAGACAGTCCCAAAACAGGAGCAAATTTTCCAAGTAGCCTGGTCTTGCAATGTATTTCAAACCTTCCTTATTTTAAAGTATCTGTAAAAACCTCATTCTGCCCTTCCCCACAAGTCTGATGAACGCATTTCTGCAGAGCTCCGTGGATGCCATCCCAGGTGACATTGCCTGATGTCCCCTTCACTAAGAGAGAGGTCAGACTTAGCCACCTGCAAAGCTCAGCTTTAGCAACCCAGGCCAAGAAGCAGAGGAGGACACCCCAAATCCAGCTAAGCATCGTTGTGGTGGCATCTAAGCAAAAGCCTCCTCCAGCACGGCACAGACACTGCCACGTCCATCAGCATCCCACCTCCAGCCCCTGATCCCACCCCAGCCAGGAGGAGCCTCCGAAAGCCAGAGCAGGGCCCAGCTCAGCTGAGAGCCTCCAGCTGCCATCTGGACGGATCACAGGATTTTTTTCCATGCAAATATGAAAGAGGGGGTGGGGGAAGGCTGAGGAGAAACGAGGCTGCAAAATGAATTCAGCATCAATTATTCTAAAATATGCGTGTTAATATGGGAAGGGCTCCATGGCTGCATCCATCTCCACTTCTGTTCATTTCAAGCAGCAAGATGTGACCCGGGAAGATGACAGCATCTCGCGTCTCACTTACACAAACACGAGCTGGGCAAGGGGGGATATTAAAACGGGAGACAATGCTGCATATTAAAATGCCACAGATGGAGCTTTCTGCAGCCTTTGCAGTCTGCCTCGGAGATTATTGCTGGGCCATATTGTATTAAAAATGGGGGGTGGGTGTTTTATTTATTTAATTTTTAAACAAATTCCATCTCCTACTCATGCCGGATGGATAAAGTGAGCTCTTGAGCTCCAGCCAGCTTTGCCGGCAAACCCACATGAAAAATGCATTTTCATTAATACAAACTGTTTGCAGTAGGTAAATTAATTCTGGAAATGGTTTTCATACATGGCAAATTATACGTTCAGTGAAAACACTAGATGACACTCCACAGTCCTAATAAAAGCCCTGCGTTCCCTTTAATGAGGCGGGATTGCCAGGTAAAGGCAGCGAGCTGGGACAACTAAACAAACAAGTAAGTCAAGAGGTGAGCAAAAGCTGAGGAGCTTTGGTGGGGTCAGGAGGTTTTCAGGCTGCTGCGGCTATCCCAGGATCCAGAGCATGATCCTGGAGTTTCCCAGAGAGGAGCAAGGGAGAAAGCAGCAGCCCATGTCCCTTGCCATCGCTGCGGTGCGAGGGCTGAGAGTCCCACCAAGGAAGGTGCAAGGGGCCATGAAACCCAAGAGCACAGCGGTGACCAGAACAGCACAGCTGGCCAAGGAGCAAGGAAAGGCCCTGCCAATCCTCCCTCACCACCCAGACAAGGAACAAGCACAAAGGTTAACCTCTCTCCTCACAAGTTTCTCTTCTGCTCTCAAATCTTTTTATGTCTCCTTTAACAGTCCCGTGTTTCTGGGCGCCTGCTTATGGCGAGGGAAGCGATATATAATTGATGAAATGATGATGTGCTACGGCCCCAGCCCCAGCCAGAAGACATCTGTTCTGCACGTAGACTCGCTCAGGTGCTGTCACGCTGCATTTACCGCAGCGTATCAGCGCCTGGCTGCGGATGTTAACGTGGGGCCAGCCCTGAGCCGTAACTCTGCACGGCTCCGGGTGTCAGGACCTAGCAAGACAGCACTGTATGTATGCATGCTATATCCCGCTTTCCAGGCTTGTTTCCACAAATTTCCCTCAGTGGCATTGCTGCACTGAGCCTGCACCCAGTGACCCAAGCTGCTGGGTGCTTGGGGTGATGGCCCTTCCTTGCTGCACCTCTGTACCCACAGCCCCTCTCAGGTAAGGTGCCTGCTCTTACCCACTGCCTTTCCCCCCCACAGTTCTGACTTTTAGAACCTTAGGCCAAAAGGCAGGCAGGCACAATGCCTTGGAAGCGGAGGAACCCTCTCAGAGTGATTGGAAGAGCAGAGCAAATATCCGTCCCTGCATTTGTCACGGGGAACCGAACACCACGGAAGGAGGGGGCAGCATTTCATAACAGCCTGCCACATTAGAAAACAAAGAGTGATAGAGAGTCTTTTAGTCACCTCTTAATTACATATTCTGGGTACATTAAGAAAGGAGAAATGTATCTCAGGTCACTGCCTGTCACCGCGACAAAGGCCCGTGATGAGTTCTGTATTCAAAATATTTGCAGTAATTATCAGCACAGTTCCCCTTTGAAAGTGCTCAGAGGGAAGGATGGTGTTTCACCCGAGGGAATCAGCTCGCAGCCTGCACTGGTTTCACTGCACTACAGATAAATATACTTGTGTGTATATTTTTACCAACGTGCCCGGGTATGTATCCATGGAGAAAAACCTATAAATGCCTAATGCTCCTCTTGTGGGGTTGGGGAGTGGGAGCAGCAGAAGAGGGGCTCTATTCCTCTCTCCTGCAGAGCCATGGATGAGACGTGATGACCTCCACTGGATTTCCAGAGGTGGGAGTGGGGACTCTCACCCCAGGGCGACGGCTGCAGCCACAGCTTGGTCAAATGGAAAACAACCCTCTGCCAATGCAAATGCCCAGGGAAGGAGAGAAGTGCGCTGAATGCAAATGGGACTGACCTTTAATTAGTGCAAAAGGAGGCACAAGGGGAGAGAAAACACCAGAACTTCCCTAGGCACCTTCTCTTCCTCAAGCCCAGCAGGAACCACAACATTTCCACACCAGTGACAAATTTTCCAGGCAGAAACCCCCACAGAACATCCTTCCCCTCTCTGTCCGTGCTGCTGCTGAGCCACTGTGCCAGGAAGACCAAGAGGAGGGTGAGGGATGGGCAAAGAGGTCCCAGGCTCCCACCATGGGTGCTTACAGGATCTTGTAGTAAGGTGAGGGTCAGCTTCTTCTACAAGGCAGCTACTGACAGGATAAGAGGACATGGCCTCAAGCTGCACCAGGGGAGGCCCAGGTTGGACATCACGAAGGGTTGTTAAGCATTGGAAGGGGCTGCCCAGGGAGTCCCTATCCCTGAAGCTGTTCCAGATGTGGCACTCACTGCTCTGGTCTAGTTGACAAGGCGGGGATTGGTCCCAGATTGGACTCAATGATCTTGGACGTCTTTTCCAACTTTTAAGTGATTTTGTGATCTTACTGTAAGTGTGCCACTTCTGGGGCACATCCTGGTGTCAGTCTTGTGGGATTCCTCATTATTTCCCTGTTGGTTTTCAGCCAATAACCCACGCCAGCCCTCCCAGAGCACTCGGTCTAACTCAGCCATACGTTACGGAGCAACTCCTTTTCCTCAGCAAGCATTTAATCTGAGTGGACAGGAGCAAAGCCATGTAGATATAAATGGGGCAAGGAGAAAATAGTATGCTTCAGGTTCCTCAAGAAAGCATATGGGGCCAGGAGACTTATTAATAAATTCTTCTTTGTTCTGTATTGCCTGTGATAAATAGCCACACTCAGCATCAATAACCACAAACATCCTTGGGAAAGAGAGACATGCAGAAACTCATCACGCTGCTGAAAGCAGAGAATGGATTCAATTTCGGTTCTGAAGGCAAATTTCACAGCCCTAAACAAAATTATCTGAGGGGGCTGCTGTGGCCACACATGCAATAAGTGTAAGGTTATGGCTACTAAACCCGCAGAATGTCTCCCAGGAGTTGTAACATCTTAAGCTAAAGGACAGGAAAGAATAGCCCCATTCAGGAAGGTGCCTTTGGAAAAATAACATTTATGTTTCTGGATAAAAAGTGTTTTTATTAAGGGAACAAAACACTTCTGGAATGTTATTGCCCTAGAGATTACTCAAACTCCCACCCCTTTGCTGGCATCCAAAAGTAAATTTCCACGAGATTTTAAACACTGCTGAGACCTCAATAATTTGGGAGTAGGAGGGAAAAGAGAGCAGTAGCAAGAGACATTCCTAATGGTGAAGACATGAAAAACGCAGTTTTATTTTTTGATGATTGCATTAGATTTTTTTTTTTTATCACAGAGATGAAAAATGAGCAGCTACCACCTCCTAATTCACTGCCTGGGGACCGGATTCCTCTCTGCTGCCATATGAGGAGAGGCACTGAAAGCGGCACTGAGCAGGAAACGAGTTATACTGAAGAAGAGCCAGCTCCATTGTGGAAAAATAGTAGGCTGGTGCAAAGTGCATGTACTGAGGGCATTAGAAAACCCAGGCCCATGCTTAGGATGGAGAATCACATAACCATTAAGGCTGGAAAAGCCCTCTGAGACCATCGAGTCCAGCTGTTAACCCAGCACTAAACCATGTCCCCAAGTGCCACATCTACATGTCTTTTAAACACTTTCAGACTCAGTCATTCCATCACTGCCCTGGGTAGCCTGTTCCAATGCTTACCACCCTTCCGGTGAAGAATTTCCCCCCCAGTACCCAATCTAAACCCATTCCGGTGCAATTTGAGGACCTTTCCTCTTGTTCTGCTGCTTGTTACTTGAAAGAAGAGACCGATCCCCACCTGGCTCCAGCGAGAAGGTCCCTGCGGCTCCGGTCAGGACCGGGGACAGCGCCCGCCCAGCTGCATCCCTTAAAAGACGGTGTTTTGCCTTATTTATTTACAAGAGGGCAAGCAACGGGTCCTTCACGCCCAAGATACCCCTGAGGTTCTCGGCGCTGTGGGCTCTCAGCATGCCAGCGCGGCAGAGGAAGGATTCAGCTTCTCATCCCTTCCTCCCCGCAAAAACCTTTCAGCTGCCAGCATGAATTCCCACCCACAGATCTAGTGACTTCCCTGGGAAGCCCCGAGGAGTGGGAAGTGCCATCCAAGGTGGCCCGAAGAAGTGTACAACCACCCCAGCACACGCACATGGATGTGAGGAGACACAATCAATAGTTTTCATTTTCCTAAACAGTTTCTCCCCTGAAACATCACCTGGATATAGGCAAGAGGACAAGGAGAAATAGTTTTAAACTAAAATAGGGTTGATTTAGAGTAGATATAAAGAAGGTTTTTTTACAATGAGAGTGGTGAAACACTGGGACAGGTTGCCCAGAGAGGTGGCAGATGCCCCATCCATGGGGCTTAAGGTCAGGTTGGACAGGGCTCTGAGCAACCTGATAGACTCAAAGGTGCCTCTGCTCCTTGCGGGGAGCTGGACTGAATGACCTTTAAAAGTCCTTTCCAACCCAAACTATCCAATGATTCTAAAAGCCCACCAGTGGCCACAAGCCCCAGGCCAGCTTTGTACCTGCAGGCACAGAATATCTTTCCTCCTGCCACCTGAATGTGGGGCACTGTAAGTTTGTTCACACAACTGTCATTATTGGCCACATCTGACCATAGAAGCTCTTTTCCAACAACATTAAAAGCTCAGCACTGCTGCTAACGCTCCCTTTGGGCAACATGAGCAAATTTCAGACTGTTGTCACAAAAATGAACATGTCTTGCTGGATTTTAACCTGACTGAAAGGCACAAGTGCTCAAGAAAGCTATTTGCACAGCAGCCTTGCATCAGGGCTTCTTTCCTGTTAATCCTCTGCTCTGTAACCACTTTTTTCTCATGCTTTAACTTGGAGCACCATGGGTTTGAAAGGATGAAGTGCATTAAGAGTTTTAATGCTGAGGAAGATATCAGCCTGACATTTTAATAACACTAATGCTCTAGAATTTGCACAACTATCACTCTAATGTGTATCTCAACACCAATCCCTGCACCGTGGTTAGTACAAGCCCTATACCACATTAAACGCCATAGGTAATGAAATCCGTCCCTTCTGTGGTGGCCAAGACATTGATTTTTCCAGTGCCATGTGCAGAAACATCCCAGGCATTACCACCTTCTCCCCCATCAGGGTGTAGATAACTGCTCCTCACCCTCTGCCTCCTGAAGAGCTGAGCAGTGACAACTAAGGCAATGATGTAGAGATAAAGAAGCTGATTCTAACGGGATTTCTTTTGTCTCAACACAAACCCAAGCCCTTTTGAACACCAGTTTCCTAGTCTGGATCTTCCAGAATCATTCCCAATCCTTGATTACACACCCTACAGTTCAGTTCAACATTGGTTGAATTACTTGGTCCTTTGCCTGTGTAAAGCCTGAAATTCATCCTAAGCCAGTGCATGTAAACCAGCAAGGATAGGATGCAGTTTAGATGACGCAGCGAGGGACAGACGAATAGGAGGGACTCTCTTAAAAACAAAGAGGACCGTTCCTGTCCACTGGAAAACTGGGTGGAAAGGCACCAAAATTTTGGGAGCTCAGGGAGAGACGGCAGCTGCCCTATTCCTGTATGGAAGGGAGTGAGTCAGCAGCACCCACAGCTTCACCTTCCCCCTGCTCTCACACCTTGTGCCAGCAAGAGGAGTGGTAAAACCATATAAATACAGCAGCAGAGACAAGCAGTGAAGGGAAATGCTTGGGTTCAAAACTGAAATTTGCCCCCATCTGTATCTTCTGGTGCCTCTGCTCCGGAACACCAGCAAAGCACTGGCCACAAAACACCCGCTCAAGCCCTAGTTCTGCTTCCTCAGAGGAAACCAAGTCCTTGCACTTTCTGCCCCCCCTTCTTTTATGTCTGAGTACCAATGGGCTACAAGCATCAATCAAATCTGATGTGAAAATGTAGATGCCTTAAAAAGTTATGAGCCCACAAATCCATAAAAAAAAAAAAAAAAAAAAAAAGAAGCTAAAATGCAGCCAAAGCCCAGGCATTTTGGAAAGTTCAGACCTAGTGATGGGAGGGCAGAAACTGCTTCCTCTGCTGTCTTTGAAACACACACACGCTGTTCCGCAAAGCCTAATGGCAACAGGCACCAGGGGACATTTTTGGCTTCCAAACCCCACTCCTGTGCATGCAGCCCACACACTGGGACTGGGCTTAATGAGCAGGAATTTGAAAGCCGAGTTCAACAGAGGCTAAAAATGAGCTTAAGTTTCACGTGCAAAGTCAAATGCAGAAGTAAGTAAGAGGCAGGAAGCCCTAAGAGTAAATGAGACTGTTACATCTTGTGTCTAATGAGTGACACCAGGTAACGCTGGCAAATTGCTCACCTAGAGACAGCATCACTGAATTTCTGATGGATGAACAAGCCTTTTTTTTTCCCCTCATCAGCTCACATCACAGTGAATGATGGAGCATGTTTTTCTGATGGTGCTGGAGATTGTCACAATCATTTGCTAAATCCAGTTCCGCTAGGTAACACTGTGGTGGAAAAGCAAGTGGTGCTAAGTCAAATCCTCGACTGACAGAAGCTGGAAAAGCTTCCCAAGGGTCAGCCAAAACCAGCTGCGTGGCTCCCACCCTTGGCTTCTCACAGACACGATCCCAACTACGGATAATCGACGCGCACAATGGAACTGCACTAATGGGCAATATGAAAGCACTGGAGGGGCTTAGAGAGAGAGAGAGACAGAGAGACGGTTCCGCACAAGAGAACAAGCAGATCGTGGCCATTCTGCAGCCAGAATCAGGCAAAACGACTCAATGTTTTGTGGGTGCTTCACCCAACACAGGCTGGCCCCAGAGTCACGTCCGATACCGGCGCCGGCCCGGGCCAGGCAGCGAGCGCTGCCCGTCACGTGGGGAAGCCTCACGGCTGAGCTGCGATGCGTAAAAGGATTTACAGATGTAAAGCCACATCTCGATAACGCTTGGAACAAATCCCTGACATTCTTCACACAGCTCTGCACTAACAGGTTAGGCTCTAGCAGAGTGGAAACGGCAGCTCCCCACTATTTCCACGTCTCCATTCCCGTTAACTGTTTGAAGCCTTCTCCCCTCGGAAGCAAGGTGGAGCTGGATCGGCGGAGGCAGGACTCTCTGTGCTGACAATTATTCCTCCATTCAGGACTAGCCATTTGCATGCAGTTCATTTGTGATGCAGAAAAGCTTGAACCTGTCATTATTGCTTGGCATCAGTACAGTACTGTGAAAAGACACCGCTCGGAACATGCGCACAGTGCTGCACCCTATTTTCTTTAATCTAGGCTAAAATGACTATGAGAAAAAGCAGGAGGGAGGGAGAGAGGAAGAGGGGAATGGGAAAATCATCTTTTCCACAATCAAGAGTGACTCCAACGAGCCAGGCACAAATATTCCATGCAGAGCTCCAATGGTTTGTCCAGGGATGATCACAGGGAGGCTGAAGCAAGGGGCTTCCCCAGCATGTATGGGCAGTGCATGCAGATGACATTGGTGTGGTCCCCAATGCACTGCTGCAATCTTTTCAGCGGAACTATCCTCTGGAAAGGCTCCAGGAGCCACCATTTTGCTGTACAATACACTCTGGCCAAGCAGGAGATGCCCAGGGGTCCTCCCCAACACATACACACGGCCAGTGCCTCCTCCCCCCTGTTGTCCCCAGGCACAGCGAGATGGGGATGGCAGTAAACTCAGGGGAGCAGATGGAAAGCAAAAACACTGTGAAAGCTCTGCTCCCCATGGCTATTTCCTGTCTCTTCCCAACAAGCCGAGATCACAAATTCCTCCTCTCCAAGGCCAGGCTGGCACAGTGTGTGGGGACGCAGCAGTGCCCTCCTTGCTGAGGGGAGCATGGATGGCCTTATGGCTGACACCTTGAAGAGGGCCTGGGGGACAGCGGGGACACTACCAGGCAGCTCCAACTCCCAGCCCCTTCGTTAGCAAACACTCCCAGCACCCCCACGTATGCTGATGATATTTGTGGCCATCTGCATTCTGGACAGTGCCAGCACCCACCCACCCACCCTTCTCAACACCCCTTGCCTCTCCTCACATCCAGCACCTGACACCAGGCACAAAAGCACAAGAAATCCCAGTGTGGGCAGACATGGACTAACACGAACAGTCAAAGATCAGCTCAATCCCTGCCTGTAGCCAAGGCTTTAACAGCTCTGTCAGAACGTCTGTCAGTAACTGTTCTCGCTCCTCAGCGTCTCCCTGTCATGTCAACATCCAATTGCTTTTGGCTAACAACTCGACCTCCATGACTGCTTGTGGCAAGATACTCAAGATCCCGACCACAAGTGGTGTGGAAAAGCATTTCCCGGTGCCAGTGCTGACCTGGAAACCCTTTGGTCTGTCCTGGCTCACCGAAGCAGACCTCGCTGTCACTGTGGCTCTGGGCTGGCCACCTCCAGCCCAGCCTGTTTTGGGAAGAGGCAGGACTGTGATGTGCAGGTGATTTAGGACCCCAGATCCCATTACGATTCACTGCCAGCAGGGAATCTAACTCCCTTGTTACCTTTCAAATGAGCAGAGCTACACATGAATATTAAACACCACCTCGCTCTAGTCCCAGGGAAAAAAAAAGCCAGTCTTTGAGAATCCCTCATTAAGATGCACTGGACGCCTTGCACAGGGAGCCCGAGAGCCAATTAAACAGGACTGTAACAACCCTAAAACGAAGCTGCGTGCCTAGATGGGCTCCAAGCTGTTGGTGGAGCTGGTGCGGGTGCTCTTCCAACAACGCCCGAGCCACGGATGCTCCCAGACCTGCTCCATCCCAGCTCCATGATGGAATACAACACAACACAGCCACCACAGCCTCTTGCCACCTCCCTGCCACACATGGGGCTCTTCCCAAACCCACCCTCCTTCCCGCCAGCCCCTCATGTCCCTGCTCTGTTTCCTGCAGAGAAGAAGAACCTTCAGTAAAGTTTACTTGCTGACTTTCAAACACCATTATTTCCACACTGGATCGCAGGTAACATGAACAGACCAGCCTCACATGCCTTCTGACTCTGGAGAGACTCTCTCCTCATTCTGTACCTCAGCCTCATCCTCCCTTCCTCTATCCAACCCCTTCTGCCAGCGCCAGCACCCCCTGCTCAAAATCAATTTCTATATTTCAGATACAAAGGTTGTTTTACTTGAAAAATGAAGCTGCCCTTCACAGAGGTAATAGAGAAATCAATACTAGTTACATCAAGTTTCCTAGTGAAGACAAGGAACTGCTGGCATTTTTCTCCTCCTGATGCAGCCAAGTGGGCCGAGCCCGCATCCCAGACCCAGGTGGATGCTTGGGCTGGAGAGTCCTGGTCCCCAACAATCCCCAGAGTGGCTCCTCAAGGTCCCCTCTCCCTGCCAGCGACAGGAGGGGGTGGCGGGAAATGGAAGAGAAAATTGTGGATATAATTTATAATGCCTCATTAATTTGACAAATGCCACTTCATGCGTGCTCTCCGTCAGCCCGTCACTGTCCCAGAAGCCACTAGATCAGCAGCTACTTCAGACGGAAAAATCTACCTGCAAAACCTGCTGTTTAGAGGATGGATTAATTGCCACTGATTCTCATGGTGGCAGCTGGAGTTGCCCTGGCTGGTCCTGCCCTGTGGAATGGGACAACTGCACGGGAAGAGTGACTCCAGTGAGGGATGCAAACGGAGATGGAGAAGGCAAGTATCACAAACAGCTCTCAGAGAAAGCATTTGACCAGCTGTAATAGCTCCTTACCAAGGCTTTTGTATAGAAGCAATCCCATAGGAAATACTTCTTCACCAAAATGAAGCTTTTGTGGAAACTTCTCATTTCAGTCACGCACTGAATTCAATTTTGTCTCCATCTGAGAGAAAGTTTCCTTTCTTCAATTCTCTCCTTCCCACAGACTGTTTCTCTACTGGAAAAGCAGTGAGATGGAAAGGGGGAAAGCACACCTTCTAGCCCAGGTCAGAAAGCACTGGGAGAGGGTGGATACTGCCCAGTACACTCCTTCAGCCTCCTCCTTCCCTGAGAGGGTTCCATCAACTCCCACCAGAGCAATATTTCAGGCAGAGCCAATGTGAGAGGCAGAGTTCACTCAGGAATGGAACCAGTCAATCTTTCCTCAGCCAGGCAGCTCCAGCTGAAATCCTGCTGTGCCAGACTGAGCCTGTACCCACATTAATGGGCACCCAGGATTTTAATCCCATAAGGAAAACAGGAGAAGGAGGAGGTTGGAGAAGATGTATGTGCATAAGGCAGTATTAGCACAACTGCACTCACTCTGTGTTAAATAACTCTTCCAGGGCATGAGTTAAATGGCAGCACTGAGCAATCAGGGGACAATAAATCCCTGGTTATAAATTCTGGCTCTAGACTGTAAGATGATAATCACCATCCCTGGCCAGCCATGACTGGCCCCCAGCTCAGGGAGCAGGAGGACACAGAGCAAGCCAGGAGGGAGGAATGCCTGCTCCACCGAGAGCCTCCCAGCCCCTCTCACCTTCCCCAGAGACTGTTGCTCACTCTGGGTCCCACTCAAGGACTCCCCAACATCCCCAGCTGCTCCCCAGGGTGCTTTCAGCACAAACAGAGCGTGAGGTTCTGCTTGATTCCCATAGCAAAGAGCTGGAGATCTCTTCCCAACCTCAGAGCCCCACTCATTGTCCTGCTGGCCATGGCCTTCTACTCACATCCTTGTACAAACACCAAGCCAGGGCATGATGATCTCCTAGCCAAGGAGACAACACATTCCCAAAGGGCTCCAGAGAGAAGGAGGCAATAGAAGGTGTCACCGATTTACCTCGTTGCATTTCAGCTCTGCCTGCTCGAGCCGTTATTTCCTGCAAATATATTGCACTGTGGGATGCCTGCGATATTTTATAAAGTTAATAACTTTTTTTAATTGGATGAGTTTATAGAATCGTGCGAGCAATTAACAATAATTACGTTTAAGACACTTAAATTCCAGGATGCACCACAAACACTGGAATATTAAGCTATAAAAACCCTCGATTGTACATTCAAATTACATTAAGGGTCTGTTGGAAGGAATACACTCTCAGTTTCAAGAGCCCCACTCTGTTCTGTTTATACAATGAGGTTACATCAGCTGTTGCAGCAGCAGCTCTGCCTCCATCCTCATATAATGTTTGGGCACCACATGGATGCCTGGACATGCTGGGCCTGGCTAACACTGCCCAGCAGCCCTGGACTCTCTGGGCACAGGGCTGCACAACAGTGGTGAGGACCAGGATCCAGGGAAAGCATGGAATGGGCTTTCCGTGCAGACATGGACATTGCAGCACCGGCGCCACTCCGAAAAGGGAGTTGGACCAGTGCTTATTTCATTTTAATCACCAGGTGCCAAACTAAATTATTGATGTGGGTTCTCAGTGACAGGTGAGGCATTTTATCACTGTGCCTTTAATAATGCAAGAGTCATGATCCTCCGTGCTAAAATGTCAAGTAATTCTCAGGTTACCCTTGCCACACGGACAACTTTTCCCTGTCCTACCCTTCCCTGCTGGCACAGAGGGCTCAGCACCAGTGCCCATCTGCTCCACAGCAGACGGCACCCGCAGCGCTGTGGGGCAGCGCCCCAGGGCACGGTCACACTGCCCTCCCTGTGGGACCCACCCCATCCCCAGGTGGCATCCGGACCAGGAGCCTGGCTGGCAAGAGATAAAGCAGGAACGTGGCCAGGCAAGAGAAGGGACGAGCAGGGCTTGGTGGTACTTTGAGAACCAACCCCAAATGCCCCGTTGCAGAAGGCAAACCCCTGCTGATGAGCGCGGGAGGCACGAGCACACTGCCTGTGCCCCGTGCTGCAAACACACTGCTGATGGACCCATTTCATGCATCCTACCCACCAAAAAAAGACAGTTTTAGAGCCATGAGGGCTTCAGGCTGAGGAACAATACCCGGCTAATGTCTCCATTTTGAGCTGTGCACACGCAGCTGGTGTGTGCCTCCGGGAGGGAAAGGGCCTCTCCAGAGCCGGCACAGAGGGGGATTCTGTGGGAAGCAGGGCATGCTCACACAGCGGGATGGCAAAGATCCACACATGGGCAGCACCCCAGAGGGAGACAAGCACTGTTGGCAAGGGGACCTCAGGAGCCACAAGCCACAGCCCACCCAAGACAGGCTCTGATCCAGCTGAGAGGGGCAAGTCCCCACGAAGCAGGGGAGCCAGTGACCAAACTCAGGTGACACAAAGCAAAGGGGATGCAAGAGCCAGCTCTCCCCAGCGCCAGGGATGAAGGGACACTGCCAGCACCTCCCAGGCCAGGTGCAGATTGGACTTGTGAGGGTCAGGGGCTGGCTGAGCAGAGGTGGCCAGCATCCTGCCCTGCCTCTGGATCCTCGCTGAACCTGGCAGGGTTTGCTCCAGCCCTTGTGTTCCAACAGCACAGCCTGACATTTATAGGGGGAAGTTTTATTCCTGCTGTAAATAACCTCTAATAGTGTAGGTCATTACACTAATTACAGAAGATAATTAATTTTCTGATTCTTGTTAGGCCGCTGCATATTCCAAGAAGAGCGCAGTTCATTATTTTCCCGTGCAATTATGACCTCCCTCTCCTTCCCCTGCGAGCCCCGCCTTCAGGATTTCAACACTTTGTCAAGTTGTTTATCATGGAGCCATTGAGCTGTTGTGAAGAAGCTGAGGAGGTGCAGGGTGCCTCCCACCCCACAGACCCCTAGGGAGCTGTGTGTGCTGCACAAACACCTCTCTGCCTTGCACAGGCTCTCACCAAAACTCCTTGGTCACTGATTTTCCAGCAGGATCACACACCCTTCCTTGTAGTTCCAACCATCTCCCTGAGCCACGTGGGATTTTCCAGCGGCTGAGAAAGGTACAGCCCCACCAACAGCAGGAAAACTGTTCAGCCGCTTGGAAAGCTTCCCCTCCAAGAGCCCGACCTGCTGGTGACTATTAATCTGCAGCAGATTGATGATGGTTCTCCTGACACAACACTTGCTACCGAATCTGGGAGCAGGAACATCTGCAGGACCTCTCCCGCCTCAGGGCTTGGAGCAGAGGCAGCCACTGCCTCGCACGCAGATGGAGGAATAAAGACAACCTGGCACCAGCAGCTCTTGTAGCTTCATCATCCTCACCCTGCTCAGGACCATAAACCACGGCAGTAAAACACTGCACAGTGTGGGAGCTGTGGCACAGAGCTGGCTCTGCTCACCCTGCAGCCCCTACAGCCCCACAGGACACACCAGAAGCACAAGAAGAGCAGTGCCAAGGGAAAAGCAGCTTCACCCTGGCTAAGCACCTATGGAGAGACAGCTCTGGCTAGAAGAGTGTGCCAGATCCTGGCTGCTCAGGGCTGGAGACTGCCTGGCTCTCCAGCCACGCTGTAAATCTGGGTATCAGACGGGTTTTAGTGATAATCAATTGTAATAACTAACATGTATCCCTTGACCAGATAAGTGGAATATTGTAAGTCCAGCTGCAATTAGCAGAGGCAGATGGATGGGGGCTAAGGCAGCAGTCAGGGTGTTGTCCCATCCCACCAGCTGCTCAGTGCAGGGTGCCCACGATGCCTTTCCACTTGCCTCCCCATAGATTTACCATCAAAACCCCACGGTCGTCAGGACCCGGCTCACCCTCTGCCAGGGGAGTGCAAAGCCAACAGGGAGGGAGGTTGCCTTCACCTGGCTCAGGTGACCTGCAGAACTCACTGCAGCAGCACACCCAGAGGGTCCCAGAGCGCAGCCCTGCATCAGAGGGGCCTGGGCAGGGCAGCTGATAACACACACACACCTGCTGTTATAGCAGAGAGAATGAATTTTTAAAAGGCATATAAACCCCTGATGCTTCAAGGCATCAGCTGAGCGCTAAGGAGGATTAGCGGGAAATATCTCCTGTGGAAAGCTTATTCCACATGAATTCCACTGAAGGGATCCTTTCATCTCCCCCTGGAGCATTTCTTCCCCCTGGCCTGATGTGCCTTGGCACTTGCTGAGCTCCTGTAATACACTGGCGGGCGGATCGCTGCCCGCAAAGGTTGACAGCTGTCTCCGTTGCGATGCTGCCTCCTGACTGATGCCGATGTGACAGGCAGCGTGACACGGCACAGACAGGACAGTTATCCACCCCCTGCAGGACAGATCTCTGTTCCTGAGGGGACAGCCATCCCTGGGACATGCAGACACGGCGTCTGGCTCCAGGCAGGTGAGGTGGGAATGTGCTTCGCTCCCTGGCTGGGTGGCACAGTCAGGATATATAGCTCGATGTGCAGCCACCAGTGCAGCAGAGGCATCAGGGCTCCAGTGGAGCTCTCCTCTTCCCCACCAACTTGGAAAGGGAATAAAAACCTAGCCTGGGCATTCCCTGGCAACTTTTTCTGCCCAGCACCTCTCAGAGCACTCGTCCCGCGCTGCTGTGCTTACAAGAAAGCATCAACTGACCCTCAGAGCCAGAGGAGGGGAAAGGGTTAAAAGGAATGACATCTCCCCTCTCCTTTGCCTTGGAAGGAGACGCACTGAGTGCATTAAAAACTGGGTTAAAAATGGCTCTGCTCTACCTATCTTATCTTCTTTGTACTAAAAGCCCTCAAAGAGCGGCAGGTTTTCACGCAGAATTTTCCTGTCTAATCCCCTTTTGTTAGCTCTGATACTGGCATTGCAATACAAACCTCGTCCAGGCGATTTAGGAGGGATTACACGCCCTCAATCCTACAGCATGTGGGAGAAAAATGTTTCCTCAAATCAAATTTTACACAAACCGGTATTTGAAAATAATCAAAGCGCAAATCCCCGCTGTGGGGATTTCTGGAGGGAGGTGGGTGGGAAGCAGCAGGGAGCTGGTGCACCTAGCCCAGTGCCATCAGCACCAAGACACAGTGCCAGGTCACCCTGTGCCCTCAGGTCCGGACTGACACAAACTCAGAACATGCCAAAAAGTAATCCACATGGCCCTGGACAGGTTCCCAAGGTGGAGGGACACGAGATGCGCAGAGACACAAGCAAAGCGAGGGGGGCATCTGTGCTGCTCCTCGTCCCCTTCCCATGCCAAGCAGGCTGCATGAGGGCATGGAAAACCACGTGCCACTAAAGCCAGGCAGTAACTCTGTCTTCTACACGGCCAAATGTGCTCCACAGGGCACCGCACGCGTGTGTTTGGCTCAGCTTTCCCGATGAAATATTGCCGGTGCCGCTTCTGTAATATATATGTCACAGATGCAACCTCATTTTATTGATCTCTCCTAGCTGCCGGGATATCCATGGTGGAATTAATACGTCTGTATCACCACACAGGGAGGGGGGAGGGAAAAAAAAATAGGAAAAAAAAAAAAAGGTAAAGCCCATCTGACAGTTTCAATTAAGGAAGCGTGAAAAGCGATTTGCGTAAGAGGCTGGGGCTTGGCGGGGGAGAGGAGGGCAGCCCGCGGGCAGCGCGGCTGTACGCTCGCATCTGGGTAAGTGAAGTGATTTCCTACAGGAAGCGATGGAGGCCAGACCCAAGTCGGGGCCGGGGCTGTCTCCGGATGACGAGCCCCCCAGCCCACCCTGTGCCAGCTGCCACAGCGGCATCTGACCCAACACAGCAGGGCCAGTGTCCTCTGCCCGAGCAGGGCACGACCCAAGGGACACGCCACAGATCCACTGCCTCCCGTTACCCCAGGGGAGACACCACAGCTCCAGGACCTTCTGTGACAACCTCCAAGAAAGTTGCATCCAAACTATCATCAGACAGGTGGAAACTTCCCTGAAGTGCTCCCTGGAGTGTCAGAGTCCTCCTTCCCTGTGCTGCACAGGAACTCTCAGCCAGCCTGAGCATTCCCAGCATGCAGCCCCTCTGCCAAGTACCAGGAAAAGCCTGGCAACGGTGCCAGGGGATGCCCCAGGTGACACTGCTCCCCCTCCCCAGGCACTTCAGGAAGGGCAGCAGGGAGCAGGAGGCCCTGGAAACGTGGCACTTGTCAAGCAAAATTATACCCACATCCATCCGCTCCCGCCGGGATTGCTGTGAAATATTCATGTCTTCTGCCACTCAGAGGGGAAGGCGCCCTCAGTGCTTCCCCTCTTCTCCTCACCACTTCAGAGCAGAATCAGGGAGGGAGAGGGGAGGGAGCCCTGCCATCTCTGTGCCCTTCACATCCAGGTGGCACCAGATGCTCTGGGTCCATTCCACTGTCTGACTCCGTGCCTGTCACTGCCCTGCTCTGAGGCAGAAAGGAAACCTTGGAGAAATGGGATTTGGGGCATTCCTGCCATACCCAGTCCACTCCAAACCCGTATCAGCTCATTTCTCTCCCCCTGATTTGGGGCAAGGCTCTTAACTCCACCATAAAATTAAAAGTCATGTGTCCGGATAAATCAATTAAGACCTTGTTTGCAACACCTACAGCTAAAGTCTCCCCAAATCCAGGGTCTGGCCAGCTGTCGGAACATTTGGCTCCTTCCCAGCAGGACGCACAACAACACAAGTGCTTAAAAGCACTCATCTATAAAAGAAGTAAAGCCCCTTCCTAATCCACTTCCCTGCTGAACGTGGGGCTGCTGACCCCCAGCCGAGGGGAGAACAACCTGCTGCCTCCGAGAAGAGCAGGAAGAGCAATGGGAGCTGCTGGGAGCCCCCCTTGCCCAGTCGGGTTGCCTTTGAAATCTGCAGTTCCCCCAGCTGCCCCAAGCACCCTTTGCCTCTGGCCACCTCCTGCCCAGCAGCACCTTGGCATCTCTGGCAGGTCAGATGATGCTCAGTGCATCAAAAAGTGCCAAAGTGGTGAGCCCAGACACCATGGGTAGGAAAACCAGCCCTGCTCAGCCTGGGCTGCCAGCACGAGCCCCCTGCGGTACTCGGGGCTGTTCATCGCCGCTGGCAGACAAGGAGAAATAAAGATGCAGGTGAATTAGAAATAAAACCCCAGGTGGAGCTTGTTGGCTCTCCTCAGGCACAGCAAATGAAGATCCCCCTGCTTACCCCGGTCTCCTGCAAACCGCCAGTGGCTGCCCCCCTTACCAGCACCCCCCGCTCCTCCTCATCATCCTGCATTCACAGCACACCCAGCCTGTGCTCACCACAGCTGGGGCTTCTGGCTCCAACAACATATTTTCAGTCACAATTACACAACATCTTATTCTTAGGGGTAATTACTGTAAAGTGTGTATATTCCAGTCACACTCAGAGGCCCTGCCTGGAACCGGGTGCCAAACACACCAGGCACGATGGAAACCCCACGCAGCCACAGCCCTGCCCAGAGCTCCTCCTGCCCCGGGCACAAAGAGACCTGGAGCTACTGGCCAGCAGACCCTCACTCAGGCAGGCACAGTGAGCAACCTTGTGTGTACACACCTTTCAGTGGAGTTTGGGAGCTGGAAATTCAGACATGCGAGCACCAGCTCTGCCAGCCACTGCTCACACCATCACTCGGCTCGTGGCACTAGAATGCCTTTTCACATCCCAAACCAGTGCACAGATCTCATTCCTACAAACCATTCTCCTCATTAATGCTTTTGGGCTGTGTTAAAGCAGAACAAAAAGCCCTGGAATTGCACAGTGCCAGGTGTGGCCTCCTGCCCATTCCAATACGGATCAGAGGTGCCCACAGCCAGCTCCACACCCGGGTACTGCAAGAGCCAGGGTCTCGATGTGCCAGCTTTCAGAGTCAGCCTCAAAGCTTTGACTTTAACACAAGCCATGGACGCACAAGATCCAGCCCTGCTCCCTCCACTCTTTCCTTAAACCCACTATTAAAACGCAGCTTTACGGCTTTAACACTTCCAGAGAGTAAAGCAATATCCTCCACAGCCTGGGGCTATTCCCAGTGTCCAGTCACACCTCCCCTGGGAGCCCAGCTGCTCTAGCCCTCCTGAAGTGCTCCCCTGGCAATCTCCACACCCCTCCAAGCCACTCCACAACCACTTGGGACCAGGCAGCTCTTTGGAGCAGGAGGAAACCTTCTGTAAGTAAGGGGCTCAGGGCATCCCCATGCTCCCCAAAACAAGACGGGTGGCAACATCCAGGGAGCCTCACACAGCTCTCCTTTCCAAAGGAGCAAAGAAACAAACTGCCTCCGAGCTGCCAGGCTTGGGCAGCGTTCATAGGAAAAACTGAGCCCAGAACACCTCTGCCAACCCCTCCCCACAAAGACATGAGCACAGGACTCACCGTCTCGGGTGCCATCGCCGCGCCAAGGAGGAGAGCAGAGCTGGCTGTGGGGCAGCAGCCCAGCTTTTGGCAGCACAGCCCCTCCCACCCCACCTGTATCCCATCAGGAGAACAACGCCCAGCCAGGGACGGGTGATTGCTGCCCCCTCAGCACCTGGAGTCTAATTAAGCTTTTTCTCTCTGGATGCAGGTGATGCAAAAGCCCAATTGCTAAAAGTCACCGTAACACCCCCGTGCTGTGGAAGGCTGATCTTGTCCACAAGGAAGCAATGCTGCTGGTTTCACACCACTGCACAGTACACCCGTAAGAATTCAGTGACTTAGTTGCAACAGTTAAATCTCCTTCCCTTCTCTCAAGTCCCTCAGGTGAAGCTTTCTGTGTTGAGCTTCGGGGGGAAAAAAAAGGAGGGAGAAAAGGTAAAACACAAGCACAAAAAAATCCCACAACTAAACAAAACAAAAAAAACCCCACAACAAACTACGTCCCTTCTAGCAAAACCCAGAGCACCGCTTATACAACATCTTTACTCGCTCCATTATTTATAGTGCAACTGAAACATTTATTCCTACACGGAACTACTCGGTGCACCGGAGTGTTGGTGAGTGGGAGCAGGCACTTCTGTGGATCCCTGGCATCAGCTTGTGCCCGGCTATTCAGACCCCTGTACCAGGGGGATTCCACCTGGTACCACAAATCCAGGGCCACCCCACATCAACTTGTGCCTTGGGCCATCAGCTCAGACCCACAGGAGGCTCTGATGGGAAGATGCCCAAAGCCAAACCAGGCCTGCAATGACAAATAACATCCATGAATACAAGAACGGAAATCCTCCTGGAAGAGGTAACTCCAGAGTGAATCAATAAGCAGGGCAGCAAAATTGCTATTAATTATGCTTGTCAGGAACTCTGTCCTGCCCCAGCACTGCCTCTGTCTTCAATCAAGGAGAAGAAACGTTGGCTGCATAAAACAAGTCCTATCCCCGGCACTGGTATGAAATCAGTTTCAAAGTCGAAGGCATCAGGTTCCAGAAATTCAGGTCCAAAAGCGGCTAATCCCAAACCCTCAACACTTGTATGGTCATGATTTGGAGTTGGTTCACAGGGACAGGAGGGCCCTCACATCAAGACTTCTCCTGCTGAGCTCAACCCCTTCCAAAGACATCAAGTCTGACCCACCACAGAGAGACCCTTGGCTTTCCTAGTGACCAGAAAGAGCAGCCAGTGACTCTTGGCAAAGTCTGGGGCACTGCTGTGGTCTTATCAACAGAACTGCTGGGTGCACTCCCAGTCCCACAAACATCTTTTCGTGGCAACGCATCTCACAGAAGGATGAAGCAATTACTGATGGATTACGGGCAGGCTGAAGCCATCTCAGAGCCACAAAAGGCTAATCAATAGCAGGTCATCAATAGTCCAATCAATCACCTTTACTGGGAAATATATTGCAAGGAGGCCCAAATCCCATTACCCGTATCTTGAGTCACAACCCAGCTCTGGGTCCCCGAACACGCAGCCGGATTAAGGGCAGCGTAATCTGCTATTCGGAGCACACAGCACACAAGCCTCGTGCCAGAGCTCGCAGCTGGGGCTGCCCTGCCTGCGAGGAGGAGAGTTAAATACGAAATTAAATTAATACAGGCCAGGAGCCAGCTCGGTGTGGGCTTGGGGAGGATGCTGAAAGCAAGAGATGTGGAGAGTGGTGCAACTGCAAGAGGGGGCAGCTCCCTCCCTGAAGGACACAGGGCTCTGCTGTGGTGTCAGGCAGGGTCAGAGCCATGTGCCCTTGAGGGACGGACCTTGCTCCCCCCTCCTGGACAAGGGCAAAGGCATCCCTGTGCCCAGGAGCTGCACCACCAGCATCCTCCTCCCTTCCAGGCACCGGCCATGGCTGTAGTCCCAGGACCAGCAGGACACACCATGCTGGAGGTCTCCCCTGCTTTAATAGGATCTGTCGTCTGGCAATCTAATTTGATCGAGGAAAACTAATGAAAACAGGCCCTGGTCTGCGGCACGGATTAGCCCAATCAGCCCAGAGTGGCTACTTTATTGTTCAGCTCCCTGGCACCAGCTGTGCCTGTGTGCAATCAGCCCTAAGAGCCATCAGGCTGCATCCGCCCCAGCTGCCCCGGCAGCCTCCAGTCCCCAGCGGTGTGGGGGCATGGAGGGGGTGCTCCAGCGTGGGGCTTTTACACCCGGGTGTAAGTCGGACACAAGGGCGAGCAGAGGGATCCCACAAATAAGGAAGCAGTCTGCGCTAACACACGTTTTCATTAGCTTTTAAGGGATGTCCCTGGGTTAAAAACAAATCCCATTACTTAGGAGAACAGCATGTCTAGTGCTGACTGCCTGCATTGTGAGGGCACAGCAGTACTAATGGGGCAGTATGTCCCTTGGCAATGCTCATCTGCCCCCCTCCAGACCCCAGCGTTGGGTCCCCAGGACTCAGAGACACAGAGATGCATGGCCCGGGCACTCCTGACCCAGGGCAGCCCCCCACACAGCACCACAGAGTCACCCCAAAATGGTTTGGGAGGGAAAGGACCTTAAAGATGATCCCCGTGCCGTGGGCAGGGACACTTTCCATGTGACCAGGTTGCCTGAGCTCCATTCACCCTGGCCTTGAACACTCCCGGGGGCAGCCACAGCTTCTCTGGGCAACCTGTGCCAGCATATGGAGGAATGGGGTAGAAGAGGACAGGAGAGTGAAGAAAAGTGTAGAAAACACCCGCACTGTGGCAGTCCTTGTGAGGTTGTTCCAAGACTCCTCATCTGGGGACCTCTTGGCAGCACGAGGACAGGTACTGTGTGGGGTGCCTGCTCAGCCTGGCACTCAGGGAGGCAGAGGAGCAGCACAGGATGGGTAAATACCTGCACCAGCGGGGATTATCTCCTCCTGCCTGCAAATATTTGCTCACCAGAGCAGATACAGCAGACGCGAGTCAGAAGTTCAGCCCTACGCATGGAATCACACGCGCTCCAGCAGCTTCAGAAACCGTGTGGGGACCAAAGGTTGTGGGATCTGTTTATGGCCACAATCCAATGGGTGCTGCACACCTGGGGTCGGGAACACGAGTCCCAGCCCCTTTTACACACACGGGCAGAGCAGGAGAGAGCGATGGTGGAAGGAGACACTGTGGGGACTTCCCCAGGGCAGCACCTTGAGATGTGTCACCAGGTGTGACACCATGGGACACCCCAGCACTGCCACCTCCAGCAGTGTCCCAGACTGGGTGGCCTCAGCTCTTGGGACTGGGGTGAGTCCCACAGCAAGGGCCAGACATGGTGTCAGCTCAGCTGGGTTTCTCAGCCTCCACCCAGCCCCACGCCAGTCCTCTCCTGGTGTACACCCAGGACAGCAAAGGGGCGGGAGGGTTTAACTGGCACGGAAGAACCTCCAAGCAAAAAGTACTGGCAAAGAAGTGTGAAGCTTTAGGAATTACGGCACTGAGCCACCTGGGACATGTGCATATTGACTTAGACCCAAGCCTTTAATAAGGCAGCTAACAGCATTGCTTTTACATTCATCCCTCTTACAAGCTGAACATGCCCAGGACAAGTTCATGTTCCAGCTACAGCACTCGCCAGGCTCAACTGAGGGATTACCCAGCCTTGTAGCTACAGCTCTCCTCCTCTCCCCTTTCTTCCCTTTCTCTGTTCTGCCTTGGTGTCAGGTCAAACAGCTCTTCCCTCTCCATGTTTTGGCGTGTGCTTTGCCTGCAGATCACACACGTACCTTGGGGTCGCTCCCGACGTGCTGGAGCCCAGGTGTGATGCTCCTGCCCCCTCCTTTTGTAGCTGCTGAGGAGCGGGGCACACAGCCTGACTCTTTTCAAGTCATTTTAAAGGATTCACCCGAACGTCTCTGTCACTGGTGGAGGGGTCTGGAAAGCTCCCCGAAATTCTGCACCTGCACTCCTGAGTCACTCACACTGACACTGCCAGCACAGCTCAGCAGATTAATGTCACAGCCACAGCACACAAATGTCTGGTGACGGAAAAGCGATGGCAAAAGGGCAGGAGGAGACTTCTCACGGACATTAACAGGGGCTGGAGTACATTAATATTATCGACAGGCTGTCAGCGAGGCTAAGGAGGCTGTGCCAGCCCTAAGCAGGGGATGCAGGCACGACAGCGGCGTGGGGATGTGTGGCAGCCAGGGATGGGGACCGTGGGATGCTGTGCAGGAGGGGAGTGGTGGGCGGCACTTGAAAAGGGTGGCCCTGGGAGCTGGGGCTGTGAGGATGCACAGCAGAGAGCCCGGAGGAGAGGGAGGCAGCCGGAGAGTGCCCTGACCCGTGAAGGAGGGGCCCCAGGAAGGCCCCTCAGCCACCCACATGCTCCCTGTCATCTCCACGCAGGCCGGTGCCCTGATGCCTTTGCCTCCCCCTGCGCCTCTCCCCACGGGTGACAGGGGCTGGGAGAGGGGAAGGAGATGCTCGGGCACACCGGCACGCTCAGGGGAGCACCTCCCCATGCAGGGGCACATGGCACCCCGCTCCTGCCCTGCTGCAGGGCATCCCGGGCTCTGTCCCTGGCAGCCCCAGCTCCAGGCGACGGCTCAGCACCAGCGGCAGAGCCCGGCCTCGCAGCCCTACGGCTGCGCTGAAATACGGCGGTGGGAAGTCCCCTACTGCTCCCTGTGTAGCATTTTATCTTAATAACATTTTATCTTGGATGACAAGCCTGTATAATGTGGTTTAAAAGCCACGGCTACGCTGACACTGGAATGGGGGAAAGGAAAAAAGCTCTTTTCCTCCCGTCTAATACATTTGCTGAGGTCACAACTTTCAAACCTCTCGCTGTATCTTGCTCGCCAAGCCGGGAGCTGCTTTGTAGAGCAGCTCAGAGAGAGCAGCGGGAGCTCAGCCCTGCTCCTCCCTCCCGCTCAGGGTTCCGGCTATAAAGGCTCCGGCTTTAGCTTTCCTTTGCAGTTTTGGCTAGTGGAGGTCTTTTCTTCTTCCCCTCCTCCGTGCAGTGAGTGCTGGAGGCTTTGAAGGGGGAACTGTGAGGCTTTGCTGCATGCCAAGGCTGGTGGGAGGCTGAGTCCCACCGAGTGACCTGCCTGTCCCACCTGCAGGGCGATGGAGGAGCAGGTAAAGCCACTTGCACCAGTGCCATAACCCTTGCACGGCCCACATCAGCTCCAGCAAAGCCAGCTGGGCTGTCCCACACCACACCAACTGTCCCAGGGCCATCAGATGGATCAACATTCCTGCAAAAGCCAGCTCTTCCCCAGCCCCGCAGCACCCAAATTTCCAAGGGATCGGGTCCCTGCTGCTGTGAGCACCGCAGCAACGCTGCTCAGCACATTATCATTAAGGAGACAGCTATTCTGGTCTAATTTCTGTGGTTCACAGAAAACATGGCAGTCTCTGCCTGCTCGTAACAGAACCATGTAATCACCCTAAAGACAAAGGATGCCCAAAGGAAAGAATAAAAATAGATATTAAAATAGAGAGGGGACAGAAGCAAGCAGCCACGTTGACTTGGGGAGGGAGGAGACACTGACCCAGCAATGAGGGTTAAGCTCTTCTTGTGAGAGCTAATTTAAGGTCAGGCAAATCCTGCTGACAGATTATTTTTCACCTAAAACGTTCAGATTGGTGGCTTGGCCACCGCAGCACAGCAGGACCTGGAGGACAGCTGGAGGAGCTGCTGGAAGTCCCACAGCCCAGGCTGGAGAACAGGACAGCCCTGTCCCTGCCGGAGACCAGGGTGAGCACACAGAGAGAGCCCTGCCCAGCTTCCTGGCACAGCAGCAGCACCAGCCCAGCAGCCTTTGCCAAGATCCAGGCCAATCCCACCCTGTGCAGCCACTCTGGTGGTGCCTCAGGAGGGACAGGAGTCTCCCCCCACCCCAGCCTGTCACTCTGTCACCTCTGCTTTGCTGTGACAGACAGACAAGCCCCAGCTCGCACGACCATCAATTATTCACACGCACTATTTCTGAATATTGATGTTAAAAGCAAATTCCCGACTTGCCCCTCGTCTGCATTTCCAATGGGATTTTCATGCCACAAGGACCCACATTCCTGTGGAGCCATCGGGGGTGGGGAGGAGGGGGGGAGACACAGAGGGAGACACGGAGGGACCTCCACTGCCACCAGTGGGTCTGCTGGCACAGGGTCTGGGTTCTGAAATTCAGGAGCAGGACAAGAAGCCCCTGGGGCTGGGGAGTATCCCGTCTTGTTCCAGAGGGACTCAGCCTGGAAGGCTCAGGGAATGAAAAGATGTGTCAGCCAGAGACAAAAGAAGCTTGCTCTCCCCCTCGGTTGTTCACAGGGAAATATTTGTAAACAAACGCTTCTTGCTTGTGTTTATACAACTTTAAGAGACTTCAAATGGAAGCGTGCTCCCCACACTGTATCATTACCCTTCATTATTGCAATTTTCCAGGCTTTAGGTGACTGGAGAGGGAAAACAGGATAATGTGCCACTCTGGAAGTTGCAGAAAGTTAAACAGGGAGAATAGCAAGCCCAAGCAAGTCCAGTGGCACCGGGCACATGATGGGCACTGGCCATGCAGACCCAGCATAGTTCCTGCATCCAGGTCAGAAGACCCTTGTTTGCTCTGAAGAGAGGTGGTACAGAGGACAGCAAGGAAGGGTAGAGCAGGGAACAAGGAGTTTGGTACTGCTGGATTATTTAGGAACCACAACGACCCTCCCGAGGGACAAAATGAGCCCTGATATACCACAAAGACAAGTGATCATGCTGGGATTCAGAGAAAGAACAATTCTGACCCTACATGCCAAGGAAGAACGGCAAAGTGCCGCAGCCACAGACACCCTGGACCTCTGGTCACTCTGTCTGAGTGTCCATCACACACAGACAGCTGAGATTTCTCTGACTTGCTTGTCATCATCAGTAGGTGCTGGAACAAAGATCAGCCAATGGGCAGGGAGGGACACTCTTGTAAGAGGGAAGGGCTCCAAAAAGAAATCTCATTATTTGCAGATCATTGCCTTGATACCTCAGCATTTTTTACTTCACAGTTCTGTTTTATACAGCTTCTTTACTGCAGTGGTATCTCATCGTGCAGATTCATCTCAGATCGTGGTTAAAGTGCCTCCCCAGCTTGCAGAGATGCCTCTGCTCGCCATAAAACTCTTACGTTGAAATTTCAGATTAATTAAAAGCTGTAAATTGCAAAGCCAGGTGATGTAAATCACATCTTCATCCTTTCAAAACAAAATTCACCCAATTCTCCCCCCCACCCCCCCACAAAAAAAAAAAAAACAAAAAAACAAAAAACCCCGCTTGGTTTACAGCATGGCCTGTCCCCTAAGATGCTGCTGAGTTCAGCCCTGTGCCATGTCACTCCATCCTCGCTTCAACCCAGCCAGTACTCATAAGCTGAGCACCCGCTGCCGTCGAGGGCCCTGAGAGACACCTCTGACGTGGCAGAGAGTTACACCCAAAAGCCAGGGGTGTTCCCACCTTTCCCAGTAACACCACCCCGAGACCAGTGATGCTGCTGCTGCTGCTCGGAGCCCGCCCGCTCACACACCCAACACGCAGGGAGAGGCGATGCTGCCAAGGGCACTGTGCCAAAGGTGCCCTGTCCCCCCGGGCAGGAGGGGAGCCCCGCAGCCTCCCAAACCCATCTGACCAAGCTCTGCTCTCCCTGCGAGCCGCGGCCACGCCGGCGGCAGGTGGGGGGTCCTGCCCCACCGCCCGCTCAGCTGCAGCAGCGCGGAAAGGGGACAGACGGGACCCCCCCCCCCAACCCCAGGGCCGGGGACGCTGCTCCTCGTGCCCAAGGACATCCACGCAGCCGTGACCACCATCTGCTCACTGGCAGCACGAGCCAGCTCGGGCTCCAGCGCAATGGCATCGCCTCAACGCGGGCACGGGGGTCACTTACTGCTTCCCTGCCTTCCCTGCCCTGTTCCAAATACCGCCTTCCTGGCACGCCACTAACCCTCCTAAGACCACCCTGCCAGGAGGAAGAAGGGTTGTTCAGTACCTCCAGCTCCTCCCAGTTTCCAGATGCCCACAGCTCCCCTCCAGGCACAGTGCCCAGTTTGACTGGTGCTCCTCCCGTTGCCCTCATCCCATCACTCCGCAGGGCAGTCACAGGAGAGGGGCAGGCAGCAACATCCCTCCACTCCTGAGCTCCCACTCACTGCAGATCTCTTAATGCATTTCTTGGCCAAGGGTGAGGAGATTAAACACTCTGTAGAAGGCGAGCTGACACAAGCTGACAGACCTGTATCTTCTGCACATGCATAAGTGCCAGTCCTCATCACAAGGACGCTCATTTGCCAGCCTCATACCTATCACTTGGGCTGGGAGTCAATCTAAATAAAGCAAATTCATTTGTTCTGATGGGTAGAGGGAGTTGCTGGGCTGTCATAAGGTTGAACTCAGCTGGCATCACTCTAAAGTGGAAGGTGCTGCAGGAACAGAAAACACAGGATTTCCAGCCTCCCAGGAGCAAGAGGAAGAGAGTTTTGCTTTGCTTGAAAGCAGCAGTCAGCCCCAGGCCCATGGCTGTGAGGAGATGGGCTGTGGAGTCACAGAATCACAGAATCATTTAGGCTGGGAAAGACCTCCAAGATCATCGAGTCCAACTTTTGACTGATCACCACCTTGTCAAGTAGACAAGAGCACTGAGTGCCATGTCCTGTCATTTCTTGACGACCTGCAGGAATGGGGACTACAAACTCCTGTCAAACTCCTGATAAGTGCCAGTCTCTTCCTCCAGGGGTGGGAGAGACCCCAGAAACTCCACAGGAACACAGGTTTCTCCCTCAGCAGGGAGGACCACCTTGTGTGCTGCTGCCTGCTGGGGCTCAGTCTTATCCATCCCACCCTATCCATGGGCCAGAGGGGAGACTGGAGCAAAGCCTGACAAGTGGCTGACTCCTCCTGCCCACCAGAGCAAGTCCTGCCAGGACACCAAATTTCACCTTATTCAATTCCAATACAGAGCCCAGACACCCCACAGAATCCAAGAATGGTTTGAGTTGGAAGCGACCTTAAAGACCATCTTGTTCCACCCTCTGCCATGGGCAGGGACACCTCCCACTAGACCAGGTTGCTCCAAGTCCCATCCAACCTGGCCTTCGACACTTTCAGGGACAGAGCATCCTCAACTTCTATCCCTCTCCTTCCCTCCTACCTCCCAGTACTTGGCTGCAAGGATTAAGATTCATTTCCAATGAAGTTTTCATTATTTTCTGCTCTCCTTCTTTATTCCCCAACTCATTTGCATTACAAAAAAATTAAACAAAAGCTGCTTTTTTGAATCTCCACTCATTACTCCCATTACATTTGTTAACATCATTATCTTCAGCTGAAGATGGCAACTATTATCAAATGTTGCAGAGCTGCTGCAGACCTCTTGCTATATTACTCTGGAAAATTGCTTTAATGCTTATGCTTTTAGTGGTTTGAAAAAAAACAGCTATAGCATTAGAAGTCATAAAGAAGATAAAAAAGTGCCTCATTCGATAATATGTGCGTTTTCCCCCTTTACACTGAAATATAAATATACAGTGGTAATGCAGGATGCAAAAGCTTTTCCTCCCGTACATTGATCCACCACAGACCCTCAGATCTGACCCTCAGACTCACTGTCTCTCTCTCCACACCTTTCTTCAAGAAAAAGTGTTAGAATGAAAGCCGGGATCAAAAGGAAAACATGCCAAAGATGACACAGTTCAGTTTTTCCAGCTTATGGAAAAGTATTTCAGAAAAAGGAGAGACAGCTCTAACAGCTCAGGGCACGGGTGCTGAATCCCTGGATTTATGGGGGAAGGAAAGCCCTGAGGGACTGAGCTGCACAGGGAGCAGGGCAGGCTGAGGTGGCTGTGGCAGAGGGAAGACGGTGAGGAGGGGTCTGTCACCCTCTGCAAAAGACACAGATGCTGCTGCTGCTGCCACGGGGAGTAGTGGAGCAGCCCAGGGATCCCACTGGCGCTCCAGTAGGGAAGATGTGTGGAGTGCCAGCAGTCCTTAGGCAGGAGGGAGCAGTGCTGGGACAGCCTGATTTTAAACACAGATTACAGAATGGAAATCTTCACTATAATTAAATGCAAACCCCTCCAAGTCAGAGCTCTGGCTGCAACCTCAGGGGCTCTCCGAATGCGAGACGGGGGTTTCTGTGGGCCTTGTTTAGAGCCAAAGAAATCCGACAGCAAAAGCCTGTTCCCACAGCAAGTCCCAACACAGCCCACAGCAGGAAACAATGTCATCACATTCAATACCCAGCAGCACCTCTCCTGACAGATCAAGGAGAGTCCTGTTACCTTTGTGGGTGCACCTCTGCTCCCGTCTAACAGTTCAGTGGGTCTAATGACAGGGATATGTCTCAGGGTCCCAACGCCTCTTGCTTTCAGCTGGAAAGCAGCAAGGGTGACCCTTGGAGCACCAATAACATCTTTGCTCAGATGGCTGGAATGGCATCTTAACCAAGAAAAGAAGACTAAAACAGAAGGAGCTAAATACAGGTGTGCAGAAGCTGAAGAGGCAAGACTTGGAAGGGCAAAAAAGAATTTGGATTGGGGTTTCCTAATCTCCCTTCCAAAGAAATGATGTGTTTCCAGGGTCACCACGAAAACAAAATATACAGAAGAAATTGTTCCCTGTGAGGGTGGGCAGGTCCTGGTACAGGTTGCCCCCATCCCTGGAAGTGTCCAAGGCCAGGTTGGACAGGGCTTGGAGCAACCTGGGCTGGTGGAATGTGTCCCCTGCCCATGGCAGGAGATAGAACAAGCTGGTCTTTAAGCTCCCTTCCAACTCAAACCATTCTGTGATTCCATTTTAAAGGCTTCCAGACAGAATTGCTGAGGAGCAGAAGGGGCAGAGACCCTCATAGCAGAGGTGAAGAACCGGGGGAGGTGAAAGCGGAATAGGAAAAAGGCGGGAGTGAAGGATTCACTGTAAAACATGGAAACTGCTCACACACCGCAGCGCAAAGAGATGTTAAACACACGCCTGAGCAGGCACAGGGAGTGGTGCAGAGACCAGGTATAAGAGACAGGAGAACACAGAAGCCAGGCCAGGACTGTGCTGCCTCTCACCCCAGCCATTCCAGCCTCGAGGACGTGGCAGCACAGACTGTGCACAAATCCCACTCCACCGCGGCCGGAGCTGATTTACGGAGGCTGCAGGAGAGGTCAGATCTCAATAGGCTTTCATCGATCAGTTAATTAAACTGAGGCAAAACAAACATAATGAACGTCAAAATTTACAGCCTCTGCCATGGGTTCAGGTGCAGTTAGAGCCCAACACACCCATCTTCTCTCCTAATAAGTAAGCCTGGACAGGCTGGGCTTGTGGGGAGACCCAGGCAACTCCCCAGAGCAGGCAGGATGTGTAGGGACTGCACTCCTACCTGCAGCACAAATAATACTACCAGTAGTAGCAAACTGCCAAAATTGAGGCAGCACACAGGTGCTAAAGCCTGCCAGAAAGGAGCCAAAAGTGTGTCTCTCCCCAGACACAGGGCCCAGCACGCTCAGAGGGCGACACGTGAAGCGTGACACCAAAATGACCCGCTTTAACCATGCACGAATGCAAAACTCACACAAGCCTGTGCTGTAAGTTCACGCTTGGTCACACAGCCCACGAGACCCACACAAAGAGATTTAAATTATCACTGTGTTTTCCATCAGGCTTTCCGTGTTGATTTAAGCTGCCCAAACAAATAATTATGGTCTTATCTCCATCACGCAGCAGCATTAGCCACAATTCATCATTTTTAGCTTGTTTCAGACACTGTGTATATACGGATAAATAAAGAAGAAATTCAGCCATTCACATTTCCCAGGACCTGGGATTGCAAGATGCCAACACGGTGCAGATGGGCATTTGGTTAAATCTGCTCTTGACTAGAAGAAAAATATAATCTCAAAAGAACTCTTCTCTGCAGGAAAGAGAGACACGTGTGTGCTTTTAACAGCTTCTGGAAATGAGACAATCGTATCTGCAGAGCTGAGGTGTGGAAATGATGCTCAACAGGGGCACACATAGATATGGTCCGTATTTCTGGGCCACAGACCTCAGCTCCTTCCTTTCCCCAACCTTCAGGCAGGAGACTCCCCCACCAAATTTCCAGCAGATGTAATGCAGCTGCAAACTGGAGCCAGCGCCCTCAGCACTCAGAGCACTGGAGGAGCCAAGTGGCTGTGCTGGATAGCACAAGGAGGAATCCTGACACAGGCACCACAAAACCTGGCCCACCACCAGGCTCACCCAGGGAGCCAGGACGGAGTTAACTATAACTCACACGCAATCCCTAGATAAGACACGACAGGTTATGCCAGAGCTCTGCCAAGAAAGATCAGGGAGATGATTATGAAGTTAATTCTTGACACCATCGGGCGCGTGTTGTACATCTATTGTATGCAATAGCCATAGCTCTTGTTTAAACAACGGGACGTGCCAGGATGTCGGATCGATTATACAACAGCCGAGCACAGGGAGCAGCACTAAGTACGTGGAAGTCGGCCAAGAGGCAGAGGGAGTTCACCTGGGGAAGCCAACCACCACCTCCCTGGAAGGAGCCGCGTGTCTCACACCCCAACCGGCGGGGGAAAGGGGAAAACCCAAGCTGGGCACCCACCAGCCAGGCCCCTGCCACCCAGGTGATCACCAGCCCTCACCCAGGGGCTGCTTCCTAAGTCCTGCTCCTTGTGAACGCTCGTGCCTTTGCAGAGCTTTACTACTGGGATATGTACGAGCGCGAAAACAAGATGTAGAAACATTAACGCTTCCAACGTGCTCAGGAGGCGCCTGTGAAACCGCAGCGTTATGTGAGGCTGCAATGCCAGGCTCCCGTCACCACGGAGCTCGCAGCACAGCCCTGCACACACAGCACACGAGCTGCAAGCCAAAGGGACACTAAACGACACCAGAGGAGCATCTCCAGTGGTGGCACCAGCTCCTGCCGCCCACAGCGCTGCTCTCCCCGATGCAAATGAGATTATGGTTTGCAGGGAGAAGCAGCTACAAGCAATCAGTCAGGGTCTGGTGAGTGCAGGAGTGACGACCAGCATGGAGTTTTCATCTCAGCCATGATCAAAACTCCCCAGCAACGGGGTAACACAGATCCCGCCCTTCCCTTATACTGACACCCAGAAGATCTTTGATGTCTTCATGGGTATTTCTTCCCCAGACCCATGAGAACATTTACAGCCCTCCACAGTGCCCAACACTGAGCACCAGGCTGGCTTGGGCAAGAGAAACCACTTCTGCACAAGCCCAGGCTGAGTCTGCCTGCAAGGGGTACCCCTCACTGGGGATGCCCAGCATGGAGGGAGAAGTGGGCACGGAGTGGCTGGGGACATGTGACAGCACCCAAATGGGACCCAGCTGGTTGTGACATGCTCAGCCACAACAATTGACGGCTTTAAAGCTGCTTTCGGTGGAAAGACCCAGAACAGGCAACGGAGGCTCTGGAAAGGAATATTAAACACTGCAGAAATAAAAGGTATTGCTCAAGAGAAAACATAACAAGACTGAAGCCCAGTGTGGTGCAGCCTTCAGATGAAATGGAGATGAGCTGCGAATGAATTGCTCCCTCTTAGGGGAATTTCTGGCTTTTTAAGAAGGGAGGGCACACCCGTCCTTCCCAAAGGGTGAGGGTGGGATGCAGCCCAGGGATGCTCTCCAGGATTGGAGCAGCAGCATGCAGAAGCTCTCTGTCTGACCATGCCATGGAATGCAGCTCCCACCTGGGCCCTGCCATCATGTCCATCACCAGGAGAGCCAGCTGGGCACCCATCCCACCCCGGAGACGGTCCACATGCAGAAACAAGAGAACAGGGCAGGCTTAGGTTGGATCTCAGGAAAAGGTTCTTCCCCCACAGGGTGGTGGGCACTGACCAGGCTCCCCAGGGCAGTGGGCACAACCCAAAGGCTGCCAGAGCTGCAGGAGGGTTTGGACAACACTCCCAGGGACAGGGTGGGCTTGTTGGGTTGTCCTGTGCAGTGCCAGGGGCTGGACTGGATGATCCCTGGGGGGCCCTTCCAACCCAACATATTCTGTGATTCTATGACCCCCCCCACCTACCCCCAATCCCTCCACGGGCTCCTGCTGTACCCCCAGGCCTTTCCACACGCCCCAGCTCCCAGTGCCATGTGGTTATACGAGAATCTCAGTTTCTAGTTAAAAATAACACCAGTTTCTAGCCCTCAAAGGTGCAGAAAAACGTGACCTCTAAAAATCCTGAAACTGAAAGGCAAAGCAAATGAGTCCCAAATTTGTCTACGCTATAAACGTCAATTTCTTTTTGAAAGAAATGAATGTTTTTGATGAATGTTTTCTTGAATGCCTGCTTTTGGCAGTGCTGCCATCTGTGAAAAATCTCTGCCACGCTCGCTATTAAGATTTCATTTCCAAGAAGAGCTCATAGCTGCTTTAATAAATGGTTAAAAGATTGTCAGGAGTGCAAAGGGCCAGCAGCTTGTTTACCACAAGTGGCTTCTGTCACCAAGTAAAGCACCTTTGACTGATAAGCTTAGAGCCCTCCAGACCACATGCAGCTTCCTCGCAGCCCTCTAACAAGGGACACTTTCAGAAGCACTTTAGCTGTGTTGGGCACTTAGGAACCTAATCCCTATCGACTCTGAATGAGATTTATAGCCCTGAATGGCCAGCTCGCTTGTGAGAGGTCCCCGGGTCATGATGAGCCTTGCAGAGGTTTCACCCAACATCCCCCCCATCAAGTACTGGCGTTTTAATACCATTCGTCAACAAAAAGCACAAACCCTCACCCTGGCGAGCCCCCAGAGGAGACCTCTGGGCTCTGCAGCAGCAACCATGGCACCAGGCACTGCCAAAACCCTTCAGGAGGGGCTGAGGACACATCCACCAGCCCCAGTCTGCGCTGTGCCCACCAAGCTGGCACCGGGGAGCCCCTGCAGACAGTCCTGGGGTGGCACAGAGCAGCTTTAAGGCTGCAAGCCCCTAAGACGCATCCATGTCACAGCAGGGATGGCAAAGGGCAGCGATCCGAGGAGCCTTCCTTCAGCGTGTCAGCACCAAGGCACCACGGCTTATGAAATGGAGTCCTGAAATGGCTGGTGTATTTGTAGATCCTGTGCGTGACTGAATCAAGAGGAACCATAAGATCTTTTCCCAGATTCGGCAAACATCAGTATAATAAAAAAAAAAATTAATTATATGCTTGAACACATGCACCAGAGCAATGCCCTGTATTTTCTCCTAATTGTTCTCCAAGCCTTACAGAGCCACATTTAAATAAAAATGAAGCAGTTATTTAAACCGCAATTAAAGATGGAGCAATTTATTTTTAAACTTGAACTATCATCAGCAGAGCAGGAGAGGAGGAAGGGGGGCTGCCCTGGGACCCCCCAACACCACTGGAGCCACACTGCCAGGTGCTCCATGAAGGAAGGCGAAGGCACAGAGCACACACTTCCACCAGCCCCTCCAAGGAGTGTGGGCTGCATCCCATTCCATGCCCCATCCCACAGCTGCTCCTCACAGGCACAGACCACAGCAACCTCCCTGCCCCAACCCAGCCACCTCGGTGCTGTTACAAGAAGGAAGAGGATTTGGGTTATAAGCCCCCAAGAATGTTTATCAACCCTCGTTCCACGGCTGGGATCAGCTCCTCTCCACCCAGCGGGCAGCCTTGGAGTGTGCCAGGGCCAGGCACTGCAGATGGTTTGGGAGGCATCTGCACCACT
This sequence comes from Acropternis orthonyx, assembly GCA_035583155.1. Lineage (NCBI taxonomy): Eukaryota > Metazoa > Chordata > Aves > Passeriformes > Rhinocryptidae > Acropternis > Acropternis orthonyx. The sequence goes on along the minus strand of JAWWEU010000068.1, from coordinate 5,848,121 downwards.
GGGCTCGTTTTACTTCCAGCCAGGTTCCCATCACCGCAACCCCAGGTTCTGCCCCCAAAATCCACCCCTGGGAAAGCCCACCCAGGGACTTCAGCCCTGCCCGTCCCAGCAAGGTGACCACCAGACAGCATCCCACACCCGGAGCAGGGAGCATCCTCAGCAGAAAGAGGTTGCTGAGAGGGGGCTGGGAAGGGAGGAAGAGCAGCAACCACAACAAAAACCCACCCTCTCTTTTCATAAGACAGCAGAATTTATCAGCCTGCAGCCCTTCACATCTGTCTCCTCATACAAAATGAAAGAGGCTTTGAAAAACAGAGGAGATGAAATAAAGCCGTCTGTGTGAGGAAGCTGGCATCTCTGCCACTGTCACTGTCACCATGGCAGGAATAATGACCGGGATTGTTTCTGCATCTGTGGATGTGCGCGGGTGCACGGGGAGGAGGGGGGAGGGAGACGCACACCCGCACCACCACCATCGCCCCTCCCTGCCCACAGGCTCCCAGCCCTGCTCTGCCCACTCGGGACCAGCATATCCCACCCTCCCAGTGGACACATCAGTGGTGGTGGCGGCACAAAGATGTGATGACTTCAGCTCTGCTACACGCTCTCCCCTCCACAGCCCAGCACGGGCCCCAGGGGCAGGTGGCTCAAGCTCACAAAAACATGTGGTTTGAGAAGAGGTTTGACCTGTACAGCTCTCACATCACTTGGCTTTGCTGTAGCAATTACTGCTGGGTAGGCACCGCTCCCGGGGGAGACCCTGGGGGTGGAGGACAGGAGCCAGCAACATCTTCACTCCATTAGGTGACATTTAAATAGAGGCATAAAAGGAGGAAGATTGGGGTTGGGTGGAGAAACTGAACATGCCAGCAAACCCATTTCTCAGAGCTGGCTTCAGCATTTTCTTGGGGTGATTCTGGGTGCTGTCCTGTGCAGGGCCAGGAGTTGAACCTCGGTGGATCCCTTCCAGCTCAGGATATTCTATGATTCTATCCAACTCTGTGATTTTTGAATGGATTTTGGTGCCTTCCAAGCCCACCAGGCTGGTAGCATCCTGCAGAGTGCTCCAGGCAGAGAGGTGGCTCAAAAGGACCCCTTGGGCAAGGTGGTCCATGGCTGAGCATGGGTTGCACCCCTGTTCAAACCCCCTGAGCTCCAGCTGGGCTGCAGCCCCACTCCCAACATCCACACCATCCTGCTCAGCACATGGAGTGGTGATCACAGCCTTAGCCTGAGCTGCTCCAGTGCCTCAGAGAAACTCACCTCCCCAGAGGTGAGCTCTCTGCCAGCAGGAAGATCTTTAAAATGCACAAAAGCATTAGAATTTAACAAGTACCTTCTGAACAGGGAGACAACACCACTGTCCTTGTAATTCAGCGAGGACCTGGATCCTCCAGGCTCGGCACTGCAGGCAGGTAGGAACAGTGGTGGGTTCAGCAAGGTGCAGAAGGCACATGTAGCACCAGGTTTCATTACACAGCTCAGCTCCACTGCGAGCTGTGCCCCGTAACCTCCTCTGAGGGCTGTGCTCAGCAGAGAATCCTCTCTACAAGGATACACAGAGGGGTCTCCGAGCTCTCCCTGGGAAGCCCAGACACCTTTTAAGGAACACCACAGGAGGTTAATTAGCCTCTGGCTGCACCTCCAACCCCCTCCTGTCCACGTCACTCCCCTTCCCCACATGCCACCAGTGGGGTGATCCAGGGGACTTCCCCCTTTTTCCCCAACTTCTTTGCCATTTCCTGCAAAACCTCAGTGAGCAATTGAGAGCACGATTGGAATGATGTATCCTGGTACGTGGAGTCACCCTGGGACTTGGGAGAGCCCAGACATGCATCCTTCTGGCTGCCCCCTGCAGACCCTTCCTCCTTGTATCTCCTCCAACTGATTTCTTCCTCCTCTTGCTCTTTGCACTCCAGGAAGAGATTTACAGCTCACCTGCCTCCCATGGGATCTCCAAACCCTCAGCCATCCATCCCACCCTCTTCCTGCCATTCACCCCTTCCCAAAGATTCACACTTACAGGTACACCAAGGGATGGCAGCTCCAGGAACCTCCATTTAATGCCTTGGAGCTTCCCACGCCACATGCTTGGCTTGTTCTCTGTCGTGCCCCAGGGCTTGGATCAAGGGCAAGGGCATGGTGGGAGACAGGGATGCCAAACGTGGGATCAACAGTCCCTTTCCTTCTCCAAACCCCTCCCCATCCAGTGAGGCCCTGGCACAAGTTGCCCGGATAAGCTGTGGCTGCCCCATCCTTAGAAGCGTCCAAGGCCAGGTTGGACAGGCCTTGGAGCAACCTGGGCTAGTGGAAGGTGTCCCTGCCCATGGCAGGGGGTGGAATGGATGGTCTTTAAGGTCCCTTCCAAACCACGCTATGATTCCTTGCTCTGCTCTCAGCCACAGCTCTCCTTTCCTACGGAAGCTGCCACAGAGCAGCAAAAGCCGCCAACAGCTTTGGTTCAGGGCAGCCCGAGCTCAGAGTCAGCAAATCCCCATTTGAGCCCTGCCACAGGGGTTAGAGTGCTGGGAGCCTGCAAACCCAAGGCACCAGGAGCACGTGGTGACACGGAGAGTGGGGTGGCCACCTTGTCTGCTCGGGGCAACCTGCAGTGCCTGGGCTGTTCACAGAATCCTATTTACTTGTTGTGGTCCCTCCGTGTGCTCTGTGTGTGTGTGTGAGATTGTCTCCAACGTGACTCTGCATTATCAGGGCTATAATGAGTCCTTGTTAAAGTGGATTTGATGGAATAATTATATTCCAAAAAAACCTGCGGGAAAGCACTCTCCCCTCTTAAAGGGCAGGATCATCAAACGTTCTCGCCACATTATTTGCAGTCACACCTTCTGCTGCATCTGCTCCTTTTAAAATCTCTAACTCCAATCTGATCTGAATATATAAATCTGAATTATCACAGCAAAAGGAGATGTGCTCACACCTTTTTTTATCTGTTGCCATGGCGATTAGATAAAATTCACGCCAAGTCTCTGGGGAAGGATGAAATGATTTCAGACAGAATCTCACCCCACTTGGTGAGAATAACGCCTGGAGCTACTTCCCTCTGTAACAGGTCTGGGCACATGTCGAAGCCAGAGAGGGCGGCAAGGGGTGGGGGAGAAGCCAGGACACCTTTAGAGATCTCGAGGTCGACAGGGGAAAAGGTTTTGCAGCACCCCCAGACAGGACAACGCTCGCTCCGATCACATCAGGCGGCTCCAGGCTGCGAGTCAGCCCGTCCCAGGCAGGAGTGACAAAATCCTATTGAAAAGGCCAACTCCTGGCCAGCCTTTTGCCCAATGGTCACAGCACCTGTCTTGGAGCTGCCTGTGTGGATCACTCCCTGCAGGGCAGGCAGTGGCAGCCCAGGCTCCCTCCTCTCCACGGGAAGCAGCAGGTCACAGCCACCAGTGTCACACCACCCGTGCTGGTGACAGGGGACAGCGGGGACAGGGCAGCAGGGCAGCCTCGTGCCCAGCACGCTCAGACCCGCAGCCTCCTGCTTTGAACCAGCTGGGTCATCCCACGTTCAGGCCAAACCAAACCAAAACATCAACAGCTGGACAAGACCCTCAGTAACTTCTGTCTCCAGACCTCTCCATGATGACAAACACATAAACAAGGGCAGCCTTTTGCCTCACCGTGTTTATTCTGCCCCAGTTTCCAGCTTTTCTTCAGGAACAGGAGACTTATGTCCTCCAGAATAAGCCTATTGACACAAGGACAATGCTGAATTATCCAGGTCCTGGCTTTTCTGCCCCCTGGATCATCCCTCCGCACCCTGTGGCATGCAGCACCCGGTTGGGAGGGAATGCTGTGCCCATAAATCCAGTCTCATGCCTCATCCCAGGACTCACCATGTCCTGGGATGGATTGCAGTGGAATTTGCGTGTGGTTCCATTTCTGCTATTTCAGACCCCAAAAAAATGTACCAATGGTGAGGTGCAGCAGAGGAGAGCAAACATTTTGGGGGGATTGGCCACATAGAATCACAAGTAATCTGCTGTACTTTTATTTTCCACATCACTAAACAGCTGCTGGGATGAGTTTAAGAGCCCCAAAACCAGCCTCGGGGGCAAGAGAGGACAGGGCAGAAAGGGCTATGTAGGTCAAACGAAGCTCATATCTGAAACACCACAACAGATTATCTCAGGTATTTTGGAAACTCCTGAAAGGCTCAACCTATAACATACACAAAAACACATCTAAAACTTCACAGAACTCTTTTTTTTTTTTCCCCCAGCTCCATCCTTCTGGCAAGCTTTACGTTTTGCTTTCCAGAGAAAAGGCTTTGTGGATAACCAATGACTAAGTACATCCTCTTCTCAGCAGCCCTCAGAGGATTTGTATTAGGCTGGTGACAAAGGCAGCACTCTCACAAACGGCAGTACCTTGAGGAGTGCTCTATTTAGATTTTTCCAACACAACCTGTCAAGTACATGACACTGAAGAAGCAAATAACAGCTCAGCTCTGGCTTTGCCAGGCCAGTAATGCTCCCTGCCTCCAAACCCTGCTGCCCTGGGCAGTCCCAGTGCCAGCAGGCTGGGCAGGGCGGATGCCAAGTGCTGTCAGCTTTCCCTTGAGCTGACACAACGCTGTTACACCTGAGAGCACCGCAATTTGCTCTCCAGGGACACCACAGAGAGCCACCCAACAATGCCAGACCCACACCCTCCAGTGACACCCACGCCTCAGCTGACCACACAACCCCCCTGAGGGCAAATCCCACCCCCCTGTTGGGATGTGCCAGTGCAGATGCGAACCCACAGGCAAAGAACTGGAGCCCAGTGACAACACATACCCACCCCCAGGGCCGTCCTTCCCGTGGGCACAGCCTGGATGGGTCACTCATTTGTGTCAGGCAAGGCGGACCTGGGCATACTGACATCCCTGAGTCAGAGGGGGAATGGCTTCAGTGCAAGTGCACAGGCATGTGTGTGCTCACAGGGTTTCAAGAGCCAAGCAGTGCTCAAGTGAACACCTTGAAATAACAAAGGAGGGCCTGAAATTGCCCAGAATTCCACTCTCTAGTGATTTGAGTAGTTCCTGATAGAGTTTTTGTAAGCTGCAGCTGGACATGCACCCCAGGATTGCACACACACGTGGGATCCACGAGCACTAATAATAAAATAAAAGCTGTTTATAATGTTGAGTTCTTAAACTGGCTTGTAGCAGGATTTTCTCACTCTTTTCTCATGGAAAAGGGTGAGGTGTGTGTAAAACACTGCCGTGCTCCCATCCCTCCCCTCAAATACACATCAGGACTCAGCAGTAGCAGCCACGTTTTGAAATCCCAGCCTGTGAGTGGGGCGTGATTGTCCCCCCAGCCCCTCTCCAGCCATCACTGCTGCTGCCCTCCCATACACACACACACCTACATGAAGCACCACAGCCCAGCCAGCGGGGCTGTGTCTGCAGCAAGGCTGGGAATGCGAGGCAAGATTGATTCTGATGCGAGCAGCAGCAAAGCAAATGGGTTTTTGAAAACCCTGTAATTTCTCCGTAACCCCTGACTTCACTAAACACACAGCTTTCGACGACAGCACGGTCAGGTGGGCACTAAACAAAAATGAGCTGCACTAATGATGATTTATGTGAGGGATAACCTGCCATAAAGAATTTATCTCTGATTTCGGGGTATGTTACGGTGTTGCCAAGTTAACCAAATAACACAGCTCGCCACCCAAGGCCAGTGAGGCAGGGCTCTCAGCAGCATGGCACCCCCCAGGCCCTGCACCCACCAAACCCACACCAAAAGAGCAGCAGGGCTCGGCTGGAAAGACACAAGAGGTAATCACAATTAAGCATAAAGCATCATCAGTCATAGAATCACAGAATGGTTTGGGTTGGAAGGGACCTTAAAGCTCATCTAGTTCAACCCCCTGCCACAGACAGGGTCACCTTCCATCATCCCAGGTTGCTCCAAGCCCCATCCAACCTGGCTTTGGACACTTCCAGGGATGGGGCAGACACAATTTCTGTGGGCAAACTGTGTTAGGGCCTCACCACCCTCACAGGGAAGATTTTCTTCGTAGAATCCAAGAAAGCTCACAAAAAGGTGACCCCAGCCACAATACAGAGCCAGGGGCTTGAGCTCATGAGAGCAGCAGCCCCAGGGGAAACGCTTGCTGCCCCTTCTTCTGAGCTACAAATTCTTTGGTTTGGTTGGGGAAAAGACATTGACTGTGAAAACAGTCACTTAAAAAGAGTTTTGTGCCACAGAGAAGTCTGGGTGGAGATTTTCCCTGCTCTGTGCATCAGGACTGTTCCTCCCCTGCTGCATCTTGACTTGCTGGGAAGATGCCCAGCCTTCCACAGGGAGCACTAGAGCGAAGTTTCAGGGAAAGCAGAGAGTTTGGCACACTGAAGCCAGGAGAGAACACCACATTACGCAGCCAGCTGTGAGCACAGCTCAGGTGCACTGCTGACAGCCCTTCCACGCACCTTTCCTCCTGCTGCAGAGCCTTGCTGTGCAAAGGCATCGCTGCGACCGACGGCGGCTGCGGGGCCTCTGCACCACATCCCAGCTCTCCTCACCTCCATTCCATTCCCTCCAAACAGCAGGGATCCCTCCTCCTCCCCACTCAGAACCAGGACAGAAGCAGAAGATCAGCAGAGGTCAGGAAAAGTGTGTATTTTTGGTAACAGCAAAGCCAGTTTTAGCTCTAACACACCAGCAACAACAAAAAAAATAAGCTTCAGGCAGATACTATATTTGTAATCTAACGGCACAACATGTTTGCTTGTGTTGACTCTGCACTGTAACACAATTTATATGTTCTGTCTTTAGGGTAATTATTGCTTTAGAATGTTAAAATCGTTCCACCCTAATTAAATCATCATATTAAAAAATCCACTGCCACAGCAAAGTTGGGAACAAGTCTGGTTAAGATCATGCAAGTGCACGGATGCTCGGTTGGCAAAATCATTGCCGAGCCCACCGGCCACTGCTTGGCTTCATCCTGCAGAATCCTGAACCACCAACTTCCCAGGAAGTGCTGCCAGAGCTGAGGAAACAACACCTCGGGTTGTCCTGCGGATGGACCTCGTCTCCCACTCACTGAACAGCACAAGCCCGCAGCGGGCAGAGCATCACCCGCATCACCCACGATCCATCAAGAGCATCATCCAAGCACCTCACTGCCCCACAAACTCCTCAGCCCCATCCACCACACGGGAATCCACCTCTTGTTCCCCCAATCCACGCAGACACAGCCATTTCCTGGACAGAAAGGCTGGCAAGGCCAGTCTGTCCCCCTGCCAAAGGCAGGGAGCACCACTACCCTTCGCCTGCCTGGGAGCGCGTGGGCTGCGCTGAGTCAGCAAGCTGGCTGCACTCAGGAGGCACAGCCCACCAGCAAGAGCCACCACAGCCCTCAGGAGACCATGTCAGCCCTCCTCCAGGTGAAGCGCTTTGCTCCTTAAGGAAGAAGCATCCATGCCAGAGGGATTAGAGCAACAGCCTCTCCTGCTTGGTCAGCGCAGCCCCAGCCCCGCTTCTGGTGGCAGCCCCGAGACCCGGGAGGAGCATTGGGACTTGCTGACCTGTGAGCAAATATCAAGCGCAGAGCACTCACTTTGGGCCAAATCCTTTAATTCTCTCTGGATCCCCAGGGGAAAGCAGTATTGATTGCTTTACTACGAGCTTACACATGCCGTGCCAGGCAGCCAGCACTGCCATCAATAGCGGCTCCACGGAGGAGCCAAGAGGTCACCCCCGGACAGGGGGATGTGGGGACAGCCCCACGCTGTGCCAGCACCTGCTCACAGCCCCCTCAGCACCTGTGCCAGGCCAGGCAGGAGCATCTCCCAAAAAATCACAGGGAATTATCCAGGGGCAAAACACCCAAAACTGCAAAGTCCCTGCACAAGATGGGGGGGTTCTGTCCCTCTCCCAGCCCCTTTCCCACAGACAGAAGTCAATACTGAGCAGGACACATCCTGGACTACAAGGCAGGAACACAGGATAGGGAGGCCAAGCAGCTTCCAGCATAAGAGACACAAAATGCCATTTTTACTCAAGTTTCTTTCCCTGTGGCCAAAACAGTTGCGAAAACTCACAGAACAAGCTGGAATGTTGACTTGTGCATCATCCTGACAACATGAACACCAGGTTGAGGCTGCAGGAGTCAGGACATGGACAGCACAGGCAGGTGCTGTTGTCCAACCCTGTTGTCCAAGTCCTGATAGCAGGTACCCAAAGTGCCAGGCAGAAACCAAGACAGGGCACACGTTTTGCCACACTGACACTGAGCCACACCTACACCCGACCACGGCACCCAGGAGACCCTGAACACGCCACATCTGCTCACACCAGCAGCGTTTCCCAGCCCGGAGCTGCAGGATCACCAACAAAAGCCTCAGCACAGGCACAGACAACGAGCCAAAACCAGACCATCCACGACAAGGCTTGTCACACATGGCAAAGCAGGTCAGATTTGCAAGAGAACAGGTGCTGCTCTCTTACCTGGGATGATAGAAACGGTGTCTTTCTCCCAGGATATAACGCTAACGTATTCCTGCACTGAAGAGGGGATGAGGCACTTGAAAACAGCCACGTTTCCACGCATCGACCTTTGGTCCTCCACCCGAACGGTGTACGGTTCCCTGAAAACTGTGGAGAAAAGCAGATGGTTGGTAGCATGACAGTGCTGGAGGAAAACACACACTTCCTTTTGCTTTAATCCCACGTTTCCCAAACAAACCAACCCACCCAGCTTACACACTGCTTCCAATCCAAACACCTTCCCAGGGAAGGAAGCGGGCACTCTCTTGGGGAATGGAGTGCTGTGCTCAACACGCAGGGGGGTGCCTGGCCCAGGTCCTCCTGCTGGGACCCTGCCACAGCCCCCACCATCACCCAAACTTGCCAGATTCAGTGTGGGGACCAAGGGTATTTTGTAGCTGTAACATTTGTTTCACCTCTGGATGCTGAAAATGCAGCCATGAGGCACCTGGGAGAGACACAGAGCCTGGCACCCTCCAAAATCCACCAGGGGAATATTGAAGGAAGCAGATGACAATTTTCCAAGCCATGTCACATGTCCCCACCATGTGCCCCATTCCTCAGGGAGATGAACAGCTCCACGCTGCTCCCTGGACCAGCAACAAGGAACTCCCCAGTGCCACAACATTCCAGGAGCACTCGCTGGGTGACATGGAGGCACCTCAGCCTCTTCAGCAAGACAAAAAGATGCCACTGTAACACGTGCAGACACCATAAACTCCTCAAGTTTAAGTACGAAATGCAGTTGAAGGCAGGTGCCTCCTTCCTGTGAGAATGACTGTGCCCTGCAGGACATGGGCACAATCATTACCATGAGAAATACACATTCACTTTGTCATCTTAACAACACACTCCTTGGCCAGAACAGAAGCAGCCCAACAAACTCCTTGGCAGCCCCAGAAGGGAGGTGTTTTCCTTGAGTGAGAAGTTCCCTCTGGCACTGCATCCCACGCCTCGCACAGACAAGGCAGCAGCGAGAGGGTGACAGCGTTTCCACCTTGATTTCCCAGGTTTTCAGGGCACCCTGCTCAGAGATGAGGGTCTGTGCCATGAGGGCAGAGGGAGAAGCCGACACAGAAAGGGACTGCAGAGCCAAAGCAGATTATCCACCAAAAGCTTCCTTAATCACCTGGAGCAGAGGTTTATTCACAGGCTTTAAAGGCCAGCAGGGACCACGAGCAGCATCCTGCATGCACCCTGCCACCACGACAAGCCCAGCCCAGAGCACACCCTGGCCATGGCCCCCCATGCTTGCCCCTGCATCCCTGACCTGTGCCAGCCCCCGCAGCCAGGGCTCCAACCTTTTCCTGCCACCAGGAATAACCCCCATGAGGGCAACACCTAGCCACAGCCAGCACACTTGGAACTTTCACCTGGCTGTAGAGATTTGCTCCATGTGCTCAACAACAGCTTTCCCACGGCTTCCAGAGATTTCTTCCCCCCCTCATATTTTCAATTTCAACTGCATTTTATTGAATCGCTTGCTTTCTACAGCTGTAATTGGCTTTACATGCTGCACTGCCATTACAAAGCACTGGAGAGTGACTGGGATGTGGGATAGCCAGGAGAGAGCAGGAGCACGGGAGTGTTTCACAACCATTTCTAATGTCATAAAGCCAGAGCAGCTCAAGCAGCTGGAGCCATCCTGGTGGCCCTCAGAGCTCCCACTGCACATCCATGTCTCCTGCTAGTGGGGAGGGATGCTGAGCCCTGAGCTGACACTCTACTGACAGCAGGGGTGCATTCAGCCCAGGACTGAGAGGTATGAGAACCAGAACTCCCTGTAATCCCATGGCGGCACATGAGATCCCAGCAGACCAACTTCATGGGGCCTGGCACGAGGAAGGGTTTACTACAACCCATCTGCTCCATCCCTCCTCCACCCAAGCTGTGGTTTATAGGTAACCTGATGGTGCTGGTAAATAATTCACCCTGGAGAAGGGGGTTAATACCAATTTACTCTGCAGTACAAGGTATTAAAATAAAAAACCCTGTAGTCACTTCTGTCACGTTCCCTCTGCTAGCCCCACTTTTAATAGGTTACATAATGAAGCCATTCCTGGGCTATTAGCCCTCCTCAGCCTGGTCAATAATTTACTATAATACCCTTTGGAATAAGCTCTTTGCCATATTCCTCCTTTTTTTTTTTTTTTTTGTTTCTTAATAAGCCTTGGCAAGCTGGGGCTGGATGCTGCAGTGGGAACAGGGCTGTGGGACACTGAGGGGGTCTTCCCTCATGGACAGATGTGGTCCAGCACCTGCCACAGCTGTGAAAATCCCCTGTATGTGGTTGGGTGAGACAGTGAGTTCATAGGGAAAGGACCTCTCCTGCCACCAGGCTGCAGCCACACCACATTCTCCAGACACTCACTGGAGACCCCCCAAGCTGCACATCCCACCCAGCACCATCCCTGCAGCATCAGTCAATCCCACCTCAACAGCCCAAGACAGCAGCCCTGCTTCTGCTCTTGATGGCCTAACTGGCAGGCCATGGAGAAGAGCAGATTAAAAACAGAACCCCAGTGAGCCCCTACCTGCTTTAACACGGATATTTGGGCTCCTGATTTTGCCAGCCGAGTTCTCCGCGGTGCAGAAGTAATCGTTGTCGTGGATAAAGCTATTGAAGGCTGATGGCGAGAAGGGGTAGAGCTGCAAAGTCCCATTGGCATGGACATGCCGGATGTGGGGCACATCGTAGATGTCGTCACCTGTGGCCAGGTACCACCGAAGGACGGCGCTGGGTGACCCCGCGGCCGGGCAGGGGATCACCACCCCCACTGTGCTGGAGAAGGTGACCTGCTGGAGGGAGTCGTTCACAAAGTAGAGGCTGGTTCCAACATCTTCAGCGTGTGCTGTGGAGAAAGCAGAGGCCACAACGGGGAGGGTCACTGCAGGGATCATCAATCCCACCGGCACAGAGACCCCCCCGCCCCCGGCACAGCCCTGAGCCCCCACGCGTGGCGGAGCATCAGTGTGTGGCTGGAAGCATAAAGGCCACCTTCACAGGCCAGCGCTCCTGCTGCCAGCACGGATCAGGGATCACAGGCACCTCAGCAGGACAACCAGGGGCTGTGCAAGAGGGGACAGGCACCCAGGGCATCCCCCCAGGGCTCCCCCAGGCAGCCGGCTGGCTCTGGGTGCACGGTCCGACTGTCTGAGCACCCACAGCCCCGAGGACACCCATGTGCGACAATACCACGCCAAGCACAACAACCAACACCATTTCTCCTGCAAATCCCCCCCCAGCATCACCCAGCCTTGAGCAGCCTAATCTGGCACCCCTGTGCCTCATCAGACACCCAGGCCATCAACAAATACCCACACATCCAGTGCACAACATCCCCACGCGGGGCAGAGATCTCTCCGGCTGCCCTACCGCTGCTTCCGAACCAGAAGGGGGCAGGAAAACTGGGATTAGAGCTGCTCCCCTTTCCCAGAGCCAGAGGGAGGGAAGTCCAGTCCTACTCTGCCCTCAGCCTGAGCTTCTCCCAGGCATCCCTGCACCATCCAAACAAGGACAGAGGCAGGTTCAATGGCACAGTCCACGCAGAGCCTGCAGCCACCCAGATGCCTGGAAGCAGCTCTCCAGGGCGTCATGAGCACCGGAGAACAGCACTTCCCTTCTTGGAAAGTAGGGAAGAGACCTCTGCACCCAACTCCTCCAGTCCCTCCTTCCCACTCTCCAGGACCACGAGCTCCCCCTTCTCAACCAAAGCCAGCACAATTGGCTATAAATAAGGATGAGGAGGCCCCCAGTCACTTAGATCCGCTTTCTTTTTTTAGCCACACTCTTTCCAAGTGGGCGGAAGGACAGGGATATAGGAACGGCCCTCGGCGGGTGTATTAATAGCTCCGGCTGAGCACACGCTCGTGGTGCCGCAGAGCCAATAAGCAGATCACTACTGTGCCGCCGGTTCAAAAACGAGTCACGGGGGACCCTCCCTGACCTCAATTTCTTAACTTGGGGAGGAGGGGTTGGGAACAGGAAGGGAGAAGGAAAGCCTCATCCGCATGGAGAGCCTCGCCTCAGCTCCGAAGGAGAGCACGGTGCGGCCGCTCGCCTGAGGAACGGCTGGTTGAGTGGCCATGGCCACTCCATCTCCACACCAAGCTTCCTCCAGTGCCTGGCCAGGTGCCTCTCCTGCCTCAGTGAGGTGCCACCAGCCTGCTCCTCACCATCAGGTCAGGATGGGACACCCCAAAACACCTCACTCCTTGCCGAGGCAGAGTCCTCTCCATCCTTCTCCCAGGTGGATGTACAACCTCGTGCCTCCTTCAGCAAAGGCAGAGCACTTGGTTCTTGCTCTCTGTGTGCACTGCACAGAATCATCCCCTAAAATACCAAGGTTTCTCCCTGGGTCTCCTCAGAGCCCTCCTGTCCCATGGCAGGGCACTGCCCACTGGAGCCATCACAGAAGGGATTAGCTGATAGCAAGGTCCAGTGCGGCCACCACACAAGACAACAGATTTACAGGTCATGAAATCACCTCAGTGTCTCCACACACACCAGTTCCCTGTGTCCACGCACAGGCAGAAGGAGACAAAGCCATTTATTTTTCCTTCCCTTGCTGACAAACAGTGGAGACCGATGGACGGAGGAGCAAAACTCCAGCCGAGCCTCCGCAGAGCCACAGGGCCACCGCTCGGCCCTGCAGATGTCATTTTGTGACATCTCCAGGCTGGTTTGTCGTCATGAATCAGCATTTCCCTTCATCAGAACAGCGCGGTGCTTCTCCCAAATACATGAAAGAGGAAAAAAAAACCCGCACGTTTGCAGGCAGAGGAAGGGAAACAAAGCCCGCACGAGCAGCAGAGAGCTATTTGTGGCAGAGCCTATCGCCCGAGCTGAGCAGAAGATGGCTGGAGAAGGGCACAGCAAAAGCCACTCTTTGCCCTGGCTTTGGAGCAGGGACATCCTGCTGTGCCCCCATGCTCCATCCAGCATCTTCCCCCAGGTCCCAGACCATGGCTTGAGAAGGTTCCTCAAGCACCCAGAGCCTGTCAGGGAAATGTCTTCATCCCCATCAGCACCAGGGGGGTTTAGAGATGGATGGGTGAAGGGCTGGGATGAGGAGTGGAAAAATACCTCATAAACAGAGAAATTCAGATTACCCATAAAGCTTTTTCAGGTCAAAGGGGGAAAGGGATTTTTAATAGAAAATGGAGGTTATGGGATTGGCAATAGTTATGTGACAGACGCATAGAGTTAAATCCATATAATCTCCTTTACCATTTAGCATTGAGCACCATCCTAATTCCATGTTTCATAAAACTGTCTCCAAATCACTGAGAGAGATTAAAAATTTAGAAATAGCACAGCAATATTTTTAAACCAGAAATCACTGCTCACATCTGGTCAGATGTGCTGACCCTAACCTACATATCGAGGGCATTAATTCACATGAACCTGAAAAGAAGAGGCTGGAGGAGTTGAAACGGAACAGTTTCTGCTGGGAATGCAGCGAGACAGGCACCAGCTCTGGAGCCCAGCCTGGCTCTAGCTGGGAGCTGCACCAAACCCAGTGCACAGCCGGACACTCAAGTTGGCTCTGAAAGGCAGGTGTTTTAAGTTATCAGAGCTCAATCTTCCTAAATTGTGGTAAATTACAACCTAGAGGTATTGAAATATTAATATCTCTCTCCGAGTTGGGAGAAGCAAGTCATTTTGCTATCATCCCTTTGGGATATTTACTAGCCGTGATGCCTGGATTTCCCAAACTTCAGCACCTCCAGTGACACAGCAGAGCACCAGGATGCACTGAAAGCACCTGCTTGCTTTAAAGAGGAGGCACAGGCTGTCCCTACGATGTCACCACACCACCCATCTCTGGAAGAAGATGAGATACAGGTCCTGCCTGAGGACCACAGCAATGCCATCTAGACCCAGCAGCACAACCCCTCCTCCCCTCCAAACCTCACAGGGAAGAGCCCATCCTTTTCTAAGAAGCAGATTTAGGACCTGTCTCAGACAATGGCCAGCTTTGTGCCAGCCAGAGCTTTTTCTCCTGAGATAAGAAGCTTTTTCTGCCCACAATGCACGTACATCACCTGTGCTAAGAAGCTGCTTCCTCAGGACCCCACAGCCAGTCCTGTGCCCACACAAACCCAGCAAGTTCCTCAAAGCTGAGCAAGGTCCTTTGCACATCCACAGCTGGGTGGAAACCCAACAGAGCTGGGAAAAGGCTGAACAAGTTGTGTTTCAAGGGGGTTCATGTGATCCTCTGGGCAGGCTTCGGACTGGAGTTCACATTACCCCACTAGCAGCAACCTTTCCCAAGACCTGCTTGTTGGCCCTGCTGGTCTGACTACCTGGCTGCCCACTCGAGCCCTCCTCCAAGGCTGGTGTGATGCTGCCAAGGCTGCCCCACAGCAAAAATCCCACCCGTGGGTCAGCAAAGGGACTGAAGGGACCACCAGGGTGGCTTCCCCATCCCCCAGCTATGCTGGGCTGCAGGGATGCTGTGGAGAGCAGCAGGCTAATGGCCACCTTGCAGCTCATTTATTATCCTCATTAAGGGTGTTTGACACCTGCCCTGTTCAAGGAGAAAGTGAACCGAAGCCTGGCACGCATGAGAGTGGGAATTACAGGTAGGAGGCATGTCCTAATCGTTCCTTTGTACTGAAGAGAGGACAGTAATTCCATCACACACTGCCTGCACGTTCCCAGTGCTGGAGCAGTCTTTGGCCTTCCTGGAAGGAGCTTCCTCCAAGCCCTCACCTCCAGGACACTTTTAGCAGGCTTTGTGCTAATGAAGGGAGTGACCTTGGAGCTGATGGACCACAAGTGGCAACTCCAAGCAGGGATGAGGAGGGAAGTGGCCGAGGCAAGGGGAGTAACACAAGGGTGGTCACGTCCAAGGGGGAGCACGGAGGTGCCTCTGCAGGCAGGAGTGCAGCACATCCACCCAGGATGCCACCCCACCACCGTGCCTTCCCAGCCCAAAGGGTTAAAGCCCTGACTCCAGAGTGGCCTCCCCTGTGCTGTGCCCCTTAGGGACCAGTCTCAGAGGGGTGGAAATCCTGTCAGGAAATGCCAAGCAGGGCCTGGGGCATTCAGCTGGAGCCCAACACAGCAGCAGCAATGGCAGGTACCTACCACAGCACCTTCCCTGCCCCACCACTGTATTTTGGTTGCCACAGGAGTCCCACCCTGGTGGCACAACCCCCTACAACTCGAGCACCACGGTCCTTCCCAACTTGACAAACCAAACAGGGAGCAAAGGAGAACCTTCCTCTGGTCCTCTGTGGGTAAGGGCAGTGCTCAAACATGCTCCAAGTGCCTGCTCCTTAATGCATCTGCATGGAAATTAAGGCCTGAACCACCTCCAGCTATTACGACAGCACCCAGGCTGAGGCTGTAACCCTTGCCTGGGAGAAAAGGCTCTCCCAGCTGGTTTCCTGGTCGCTGAACATCCCATGGCAGCTTGTTGGAGGTACCAGTCTCTCCATGCCATCCACACAGGGGCTGACCCAGAGCTGGACATCCCCCAGCCTTGCACTACCTCCTGAGACAGCCAGCCTGGGGAGACCCTCTGCTCTGGGGGGTGGGGAACCAGCCCAGAGACCACAGGCAATCCCTCCCCTTCCACAGCCCACATCCACATCTTGGCCATGCTGCACACAAAGCCTGAGGAGCTGCAGCTGAGTCCCAAGGGGACATCTGGTGACATTACCAAGCCAGGGTGACAGCACTGTCTCCCCAGGGAGGCCAAACGAGCGGGCACGAGGGTTGAGCAAAGGTCATGCACGGCTGATGTTGGGCTTCCTCCACAACTGCCAGTCCGTGCTCCCAGCACGCCACAACCCACACACCGGCTCTACAAGGTGCACACCAGCATTTCCACCACACAGCCCACAGGTAGGAGAAACAAGGGGCAGGCATCAACAGAGCGAGCTCTGCAACCTCCTCACCTCCACCCTGTCCCCCCTCCAAGCCGTGCTCGCTCCCCTCTCATGGCGAGGAGTCGCCGCAGCCCTTCCCAAGCACAGCAGCTGGGGAAGGCAGCATGCAGGAGCACGAGTCTGGAAATGGAATTCCTAAATGTTTGGTACAGCTCTGCTGGCAGATGATGGCGGCAACATGCAGATTGTGTGTGGTGGGGGATGTTTCTTCAGGATCTATGAGCAGGGAAAGGGTAACTCACAAAATCATGATTATGTAAAAGCGCAGAGCTGGCTATAACAGAGATTTCAAAGACAAGAAACACTCTGCACCCAGAGCTGCCACTGCACATCCTCCCAGAACAGCAGCATCGCAACGACTGCAACAACTGAGCGCCTTCCTCCTTCGTGCCCGCCATGGAAGTCGCACCTATTAACGTGCTGCTTATTTGGGTGTGAGATGGCTCCATGTCATCCGAGGCGCAGCTCAGGCTCGCGTGCTGCCATGTCAGAATTCCTGCCACAAAGACAGGCTTCCAGCTTGAATCTTGCCCTCGGCTCGCCAGCTGCTCCAAAGGAGGACAAAGCGCTGCCCATCCATCCCTCCAGCTCAGGATCACGCAAGCAGAGACCCCAACACGCCAAAACCAAAGCACCCAGAGCTACGGCTGCCCCGAGCCATGCCTACAGCTCCCAGGCAGCCCCCAGCTCTGGGAAGGGCTGGTCCACAGCACATCTCTGGCACTCGCCCCTCGCACGAGGCACAGCCTGTTCCTCCAGAGCACAAACGCCCAGGGATATCAGGGTTGCCTAAATCCATTTCCCATCCAAAGGCAGGAGTAGCCCAAAGCCCAGACCAGGCACAGGTAAGGGCTCTGGGTGAGCCGCCACCGTGGCTCCTGGTGCTGGGGAAATTTTGGCAGGATAAACAAGCGTCGGGCACGGCGAGGAGTTGAGCACTGCAGGGTTCTCCTCCGTGCATTTAATGAGGTTTCCATGTTTCATTTCAGAGACAAACGAGCTCTGTGCCACACTGGGGGGCCGAGATGGGAGAGATTAGAAAGCTCGAGCTGCACCGTTCACTGCGCCCAACACGGGAACATCATGTAAATATAATGCCAATATAAATCAGGCGGCAGAGCCATCCAGCAAGATCACGCAGCTCCAAGCCTCTCATTTTGACCAGTGTGGTGTTCATCATGCCACTCGCCTCTCCTCTGCCTGGCTGCTCTCCCTCACACTGCCAGACCATCTTGCTGCTCAACTCCCCGCTTGCCAACCACCTATTTCTGTTTATTTTATAAGCGGGGGGGGGAAGAAATAAGCAGCTACAGCCCATTGAGGGATTTCTAAACTTCAGGGGTCCCTTGGATCAAATGTTTATCTGCTTTCAGTTTCTACTTGAGCTCTTGTTCTACAGCAGGAGCACGTTAAAAGGATGTGCTTCGATGCCCAGAAATATTAAGTATCTGAAAGGTTTATCATGCATTAAGCAATTCATTTTTTTTATCCTATTATTCTAATGAAACTTCCATTGTAATGCTGTCCTCTCTTTGGAACCACTTCATGTTAACACTTTGCATCACCAGGACTGTTCAACACTGAAGATCTCCTTTTTTTTTTTTTTTTTTTTTAAGAAATAAAATGTAAAACGAGGCCATGAGGAGTTGTGCTAATGGAGGCTTTTAATTTGCTCTTCTCCGAAGAGATAGCTCTGTGGGAAGAGATCCCTTTTCCAAGAAGCTGGGGCTGAAAAGATGCAAAAAGCAATAAGCCAGTGCAGCTCTTTATTATTTTGACTACTGGGGGTCGAAAGAAAGCATGGCATCCTCGACGGTTATTTGTTTTCAGGTTTGTTTTTCCCTTTTAGCTCCATAAAAAATGCAAATGTAAGCAAAGCAGACGCTGGCACGTTCAGCTCAGCAGATCCAAAGCACAATAGCGATTTTAGGTAAAGCTCCCAAAAGCAGCTGTACCCCAGTTCGAATAAAGCAGCTATTCCATAATTAATAATTGATGGATAATTGATCAACACCACACAACTGGACAGGGTGCCCTATTAAACCTCCGTAAATATTTTTCATTGGATTAACGTTCAGCTAAAAGGGTAATGTAATGGGCAGCAAGAAAGGTCTCATGCAAGGAAGCAGCTCCATCTCCTTTCTTTCACTTTCCTCATTTCCTAAAATTTCCCCCTTGCTGTTCTCAAATGTCAGAGAAGATAATTAGGGCAAATGTCATTTTACATCCTCTGAGCAGACAATTTTCCAAGAGGTGGGCGCTTCCAGCACTGCATCCGCAGGTCGGGTCATGGGCAAAGAGGTAATTTATTACAGAAACATAATTAAAAATTCCCGCAGATCCGGAAACAGGCAATTCCTTTATGTAACATGGATCGATTGTTGTAACAAACGCAGTGGGATTTATCTGCCCGTGCTACGCGCAGCTCCTGCCTCTCTTTAATTGCATCTATAGCAGAGACCCGGTTAGAGTATCACCTCGCTGGATGCGGGCAGCATTCACTTAATGCCCAACTTTAATTTAATCCGTAATCTTTCACTGTGTGTCTCCTTGACACGCTTGTTTCATGATTCTCTCCCCCTTTCCCCCCCATATATATATATATATATGATTTATCTATAATCTGATTGATGTCAAGTCTCCGGGTTACACTTCACACAGCATTCCTAGAGGGGAGGATGCGAATTTTAAGGCATCGCTTGGATTTCGCCTGCTGACGGGATCAGACTTGAGTGGCGCCGGGAGCGGAGCGCTCGGTCCCGGCGCGGCCCCGCCGGAGGATGCTGCGCCCGTCGGTGCCGTGTCCCGGCTCCGGGAGCCGCTCCGGGACGCGCCGGCACCCCCCGGCCCCGCTTCGCGCACCGTCCGGGGCGAGCGCTCCGGGAGAGCGCACCGAGAAACCCGGGGACTACCGGGTGGGTTACCACCGAGAGCCCCGGGGAGGGCGCACCGAGAGCCCAGCACGGCTCACCCAGACCCCTGGGACCTCGGGGAAGGCGCTCCGAGAGCCCAGGAAGGCGCACCAAGAGCACGGGGAGGGCGCACCGAGAGCCTGGCAGGATGCACCGAGAGCTCCGGGACCCCCGGGAGGGCGCACCGAGAGCTCCGGGACGCAAGGAACGGAGCACCGAGAGCCCCGGTGACCCCAGGGAGGGCGCAGCCCGTGCCGCCCGCCCACCCCCGTCCCCCGCCCCGGGCCCCCCCTCGCCCCGCCCCGC
>JAWWEU010000068.1:5801426-5828397 GCA_035583155.1 Acropternis orthonyx | reverse complement strand
GGTACCCGGGGCGCGGAGCGGGTCCCCGCAGCCCCCCGCGCCCCTTACCCAGGAGCGCGGCCAGCAGGCGCGGCGCGGCGCGGCGGCGAGCGGCGGGCGAGCCCGGGGCCATGGCTGCGGCGCGGTGCGGGGAGGTGCGGGGCGGCGCGGAGCGGAGCGGTCCCTGCTGCTCGCAGCGCCCGGCTCTGGTCGCCCCCGCGGAGGGCGAGCGGCGCCGGGCGGGGCCGCGCCGGGCGGGGCCGCGCCGAGCATTCCTCCGCCCTCCTCCGCATCCCCCCTCCGCATCCCCCCGCGCTCCCCCGGAGCTCCCGGGGAGCTCTCCCCGGAGTGGCGGTCTGCCCTGTGCTCGGCACCCATGATGCCGCGCCCCCCGAACCCTGGGGTTCGGTTTGGGCCCCTCGCAAGAAGGACAGTGTGGCGCTGGAGCGTGTCCAAAGAAGGGTCTGCGGCACAAGTCTGATGAGGAGCGGCTGAGGGAGCTGGTGGGGCTCAGCCTGGAGAAAAGGAGGCTCAGGGGGGACCTTCTCGCTCTCTGCAACTCCCTGACAGGAAGGTGGAGCCAGGTGGGATTCAGGCTCTGCTCCCAGGGAACAAGGGACAGGATGGGAGGAAATGGCTTCAAAGTTGCTCTAGGGGAGGTTTGGGTTGGATATTAGGAAATATTTCTTCACAGGGTTGTCCAGCACTGGCTCAGACAGGCCAGGGCAGTGTTGGAGTCACCAAACCTGTAAAAGTTAAAAAAAACATGTGGATGTTGCACTTGGGAACATGGTTTAGTGGTGGCCTTGGTAGTGCTGGGTTAACAGTTGGATGCAATGACTTA
Organism: Acropternis orthonyx; assembly: GCA_035583155.1. Lineage (NCBI taxonomy): Eukaryota > Metazoa > Chordata > Aves > Passeriformes > Rhinocryptidae > Acropternis > Acropternis orthonyx. The sequence goes on along the minus strand of JAWWEU010000068.1, from coordinate 5,827,574 downwards.
GAGGGTTTTTTCAACCTTAACAATTCTATGATGGCCTGGGAATGCTGGGCTGGTGCTGCCCTGGGCCACCTTTGGAAGGGGCCAAAGTGCCACCAAGGCTGGTGGCTTCCCTGCTGCTGTCGGGAGGACAAGAAAACGGGACAGCCTCAGCTGTCACTCGGGGGCATCTCAGCAGAGTGACGCCCTCCCTCTGTCCCCAAGGCACCCCCCAGCCCCAAAGCAGAAAGCAGACACAGGTGGGGGTGCAGATCCAGACAGCGATGGACAGAGGGACCCACCCGGCCCCAAAGGGAACTTAGTGTTCTCTCCATGAGCTTGTTCCAGAACAATTGGCTGCACGTAAGTTCATGTCTCAGCAACCTTTTCCTCGCAGCCACGTGTCAGGCCAAAGGAACACTGCAGCACAGAGGCGTTTTGGTGGGAAAAAGAATGTGAGGCTGCAGCTGTTTGGAACTGGACTGTATTAACAGTAAATGAATCAACAACAGTAATTGCCTTCAGCATTGGGTCCTGGCAATTTAGAATGAGAGCGAACATGTCCCATGAATATTGCGCGATTTCAGTTGTTAAGCTCAAGTTGTACTTCTATCAAAAGCTCTAACAGCTGCTTATTATCTATCTCTTTAACAAGGCCCAGAGGGAGTCTCAGAACTGGCCATACTACCTACTCAGAGCGACAGATTATGTTGAGAGGAGTGTGAGGAAACAGGCACAGACCACAAAGGACTGCAAAAAGTTCAGCAACTTGTGCGGAGTCAGAAATCATATGAACAATAGGCTGACACTCATTATTGTCAAACCACACAACAGCACCTTTTGCCTGTGCAACCATCAACAAAAGTAGCTCGGGCAACTGTGGTGGGAGAGTGTGAAATGATGTTTTTCTGAGAGAGATCAAAATCTGCCACAGCTTTAAATAGTTTGTGTTTCGGGGTGCCAAAACGAACCTCTCCAACAAAATCAGTCAGGGCGATTTGAAACGAAACAGATTGTGAATAAAGAGACTGGAAATCTGTGGCAGAAACAGTGCAGAGGGGTCATGTCCAGTTAAGGGTTGAATGCTGGTGCCTGCCAAACATATGCAAAAGTCAAGGATAACGAGCTCCAGCTCATTAGCATGTGAAACAAAGCCGTGCCGAGGGGCCATACACAGCAGAAAAAGGAACAACACAGCCTCTCCCAACACCAGAACACAACAACAAAATACTGGGAATGCAAAAAAAAAGAAAAAAAAAGAAAAAAAAAAAATCTCCTTCTTCCATGGCTTTTCCCAAACACTGTTGCATAGCTGTTTTTGCCAAGTTTGGTCGAACAGAGGTTGATTATTAAACTCTTGTTCACATTCCAGGACCGGGGGAGTAATTGGCTCAGGTTTGGGGTCACTGAAGAAAGGGTTCATTTCTGTGAAAGCTTTTAAAAGAGTTAAAGGGGAACAAAAATGCAGTTGCTTTTCTGGAATGATCAGACCAGGACCATGAGGATCATCTGGTTCTTCATTCCCCAGACTATTAAATTCAGGATTATCAGAAGTAGTAACCATTTCTCGATATTCAGCAGTCCACACCAGCAGACAAAATTAGGCGTAAAAGAGATTTCCAATCGGCCAGTCTCATCACATACAATTCTCCAACAGCTGATATCAAAACCAATTGTATATGATGATTGCAGTCCATACTCTTTCATTGACTTTTGCAATTATTTTACAACTTCATAAGGAAGTTCACCCTGCCTTTGTGTCCAGGGTGCTACAACCTGTCACCTTCAGGGCTTGTTGAGTCTCCTCATCCCCTCTCCAGCCCCCTTTGCAGCTCACTCTCCTGCCCACCTGGCCGGCAGCATGAAGCAGGAGGGAAGAGGTAAAGCAGGAGCCTTTGCAGGGCACAGGGACATCCCAGGGGAGCCTAAGAGGATGCCAGCAGTGCCTGTGTGTTGAGGCATTAGGGCTGCAGAGCTGGCAACAGAGACAGGACAAGTACAGGCAGAGCGGGCTGGGCAGCGCTGGCAGCCGGCGCTGCGGGAGCGGCGTGCACGGTACTGCTGATGCAGCAGAAGGTGCTTTGGCTGTGATGGAAACAGAGAGGTGATGGATACAGAGAGGCGAGTGGAGCTGCAGGCACCGGTGACTACGCAGGCACTGTGCCAAGGCAGGAGGAGGCGCACTGCGTTTGTTGGAGCATCACTAATTGTGAGAGGGGAGGCAGGGAGGTGTGAGGGGGTGGAGGGACGCTTGTCACCCCTGCAAATGATGCCTGTCACCTCCCTGCGTGATGGCTGCTGGGGCCAGAGTCACAGGGGAAGGTGAGTCTGAGGCTGGAATCTCCAGCATCCAGTGAGCAGGACCATGGAGACCTGCAGCATCGGGGACCTGGAATAGTAACACCCTTATCGTGGTGCAGGGAAAGGCCATTAGGTGTGGAGAACCCCCTCCTGCGATGCTCAGGTGTCTGCCAAGTTTGCTTCCGAAACAATGGATCAAACCGGAATGCGGTTGGCCAAGCTGTCATTTAGGAATCCCACCGGCAGAGCCCCAAATCCTTTTGGAGGCAGGCAGGCTGGAAGCAGCAGCACCGCCTGGCTGCAAGGGTTGGCCACTGAATAATAGAGAGCTGTGAACACTGACACCGACGCGGTGTGCTGGGCAGGTGCGTACCCAGCTCATTCCGTGCTGACACGTTCCTGCAGCCACATCTCCCTGCTGAGCATCTCTGCAGAGGCAGCAGCCCCACTGTCCGCTCCCCCACACGCCTGGGGCCGGCTGTGCCCACACGGCCCGGGGCTCAGAGTGGGATGCTGGCTGTCACCAGCGCCTGATGGAGCTGTCACACTTGGCAGTTCCAGCCGCTCTCCCCGGCCCACTGATCCCGTGAGACATCTGCCACTGCCGCGGGCCGGGAAAGGCTCTGCTCTCCCACAGCCACGGCCGGGAAGGACACTCACAGCAGCTGGCCCCGGGGATTTTGGCACTATGCTGATGTCCAGCATGGGACCCGGGATTCCTGCGGCTCAGCAGAAACTTGTTCTGCTGAGTCCAGCACCAGGATGCTGTGTTTGGTTTCAGGGGAAGGTGAGCACCCTCTGCTCGAATGCTGTCACCTCCCCTGGGGACAGGAAGAAGGGCTCGGGGGTGCTGCCAGCTGGCTCACAGCCTGTGGGAGGGGGTCACACTGGCTATCCCTGCACCTTCACTCCTTCTCGCCTTCCCCTGGTGGAGCTGGGAGGGTTAAAATGCCAGGCTGCTGCTCCCCGAGGAGGGCTCCTGCCTCCCTCCACGTGGGTACCGACCAGGTAGGGCTGAGCAGAGCATTTGGGCTGCAGCCTCCCAGCTCAATGCAGCAGGCGCAGTGCTGGCCCCGGCTGCCCTGGAGCATCCTGCCAGGGGCTGCCCCAGGAGGACAGTCCCAGCCCCCTCCCAAACCTCCCCGAGCCAGAGGATGCTGAGCTTCCAGACCTGGAGCAGACAGAGTCCTCCTGCCGATGGAGGAGGAGGAGGTGGCAACGCTGGAACAGAGCTTCCCATCAGCACCTTATATTTACTGCAAGGTCCTCTGGCTGTGACCTTTAAAAGACAAGGTGGCCTGGCAACCTGGGAGCTGGCAGTGGGCAGGAGGCACCGGCAGGGATCGGACTCTGCAGGACTGTCCTGGCTGGGATGGACATGCCGGGCTGGGAGCTGAGAGGTTCTGGGCACACAGACTGCGGGTGAGTACCTGGATGCCTTTGTCATTCCAGCTCTCTCCTGCCTGCAGCTCTCCCTCAAAACAATGCTTTCCCCTCTCCCTGCATCCTTCCCCCTGCCAGCACTGTGCTGCGTGCTGCCTCCTCACCCCTGCCAGCAGAGCTGGCTGCCCTCCGGAGGTGCACAGGTTCCTCGCCCCCTTTCACGGGGCCTTTAAACAAGCAGGGAAAGAGCAGCAGTGTCCCCTGGCAGCCACTGCAGAGGCATCTGCAAGAAGCACTGGGGCAACCCTCCTGTGTCCCAGGAGAAAGTTTCTTCTGACCTGACACAGCCTGAGGCCACCTCCACTGAACCCTCCCCATTCCATCTCTTCAGAGCTGCCCTTCACACCCCTCGGTGTCCAGGAGCTCACTGCCCCAGGCTGTCCCCTTTCCAGGTCCCCTGCTCCCAGCCCCAGGAGCAGGACAACATCTCAGGACAGCAGCTCTGGGCTCCCCCTGAGGCTCCCCAGCAGTCCCCTGTGACTCTCTGCACAGCACCAGACTGAACTCCCTGTCACCTCCTGACCCTTCTCTTGCTCTTTGAGACCTGTAATCCTACCTGGTCCAAGGAAATTTTAGTGGTCTGTAAAAGGGGCTGTCACTGGTTCCTGAGAAGCACTAGGGTGTTGCAGCCACTGCCCTTGGTGCCCTGTGGTGATGACAACCCACTCTTGTCATGTCTCATGGGGTCTCCATCCCTGCCTTCCTCATGAGCTTTTTGCCAGCAGCATTCCAAGAGGTGTTCTGAAAGTGCCAAACTGTTGATCCCCCACCCCCTTTGTTGTGTTCACCCCTCCATGGGGCTGACCCCCCAGAGCCGGGTGGGGCGATAACCCGGTGCCATCCTCCAGAGAGCTGCTCCTCGCTGCACAGAGAAGCTGTTCCCTGCCACGGGCCGGGTATCAATTGGCTGCACCCCCCAGCACCAGCCCAGCACTGCAGGACTGTGTCAGCAGGACAGCGGAGGTGATTTGGGTGCCCTTCCTAAGGGAGGGAGAGGTGCTGTGGGGAGGTGGAAGTTTTCTGCAGTGCCAACCCCATGGCCGGGCACAGGGTGAGGCTTTCAGGGCGCAGTGCCCGGGCAGGCAGGGACGTGGGAAGAGCTCGTCCCCACCCAGCTGCTGGGAGCAGTGGTGGGCTGTTGAGGGGGTCAGGCAGGGCAGGAATGCAGCGCTGACCTAGGAAAGAGGTGGTTGCAGATGTGTATGGCCAGCTTCCAGACCCTGCTTATGTGTGGAATTGGGATGCACTGGTGTTTAGCGGTCCTGGTAGTAGGGCAGCAGGGAGAGGCAGGGCAGAGGGTGGCTGTCAGAGCTCCCCTCGTGTCTCCACAGTGGGTAACTTGATGGATGTGCCTATTAACTGTGCCCCAGTTGTGCCGTGCTGCTCCGGAGCATCCATGCAGCGTTGCTGGATTGCTGAGTGGGAGAGCAGCCCAGCTGTGGGTGTCCATCACCCACCACATGCCCTGGGCTCTGCTGGAGCCTGCTGAGCCTTACGTGCCATGCCCTGAGCAGCCAGCAATCCCAGCTCTCTGCAGAGCAGGGCTGGGGAAGCTGGCAGGGCACAGGTCCCTGTGGCAGAGCTGGAGTCCTCACAGTGGGTGCTGAGCACCCCTGAAATCTCAGTGTGGGAAGGCTGGGGCAGCACTGGCCACTCTCCCATGCCCAACAGTGCCCCTCCTGCCCCTGGCTCTGTGGCATCTCCCTGGGCTGCCCTGGGCTCTTTCAGCATCCAAAGCAGCACAGCCGGACCAAGCTCCACACAGGAGCCTGCTTATCCCCCTGGGACTGGTGCACAGGCAGAGCAGATGAGGGACCTGCCCTGCCTCTCCAGGCAGCAGCACAAAAGCATCGAGCACAAAAGTTTGTGTTTTGTTGTTCTTTTGTTTGTTTGACTGTACAAAGAGCAATAAAAACATCCTACACTCAGCAGAGCATTTGGCAAGAGAAGCCCACCAGAAGGCGCAAACCCAAGGCCACATCACGACCCATACCAGCCCCTCCTGTGTGTATAGATATATATTTGTAGACTCTCTCTGTTGTGTACAGCTATGTACATACAGATGCATTGGCAAGTTGCAATCCAAAGGATATAGTGCACGAAAGAAATGAAAGGCAGATGCAAGGCTGGTCATGTGCAAGACTCAGAGGCCTCTGGCCGCCGAGGTGCTGGCCCAGTCCCACGTGGAGCCAGGGGCAGCCCGGCTCTGAGCAGAAGGCGGCGCGGGAACACCGCTGGCACTGTGCGGGGGAGCCACAGGCGTGGGGTGTGCGGGGACAGGCAGCTCAGCCCAGCCCTCCCGGGACAGGGGGAGCCACACGTGGGACACATTCCTGCTGCGGATGGGAAGGGGGGCGGCGTGGGAGCCCAGCGAGGTGGAGCGGGATGGAGAGGGCACGTGGGGCTGGGGTGGAAAGCGATGGGGCAGAGCAGGGAGGGCACGGGTGTCCCTTCATCCCTGGGGCCTGACAGGATGGCAGTGCTGGGATGGCACCCTCCCAGGGCCACAGCAAAGGTCTTTCTTCTCCCCTGGCAGTGCTGCTTTGTGGGTGACAGGATCCCCGGCACCTGGCCCTGGGCAGTGTCCCCTCTGGCTCCGTGCACTGCTCCTCTCCTGCCCCACGCCCTCCTTACCATGGGAGAGGAAAAGCCCAGCCATGGTGCTGCAGGGGGGACTGGGACACTTCCCTGCCTCACCCTGGTGAGCTCCAGCCCCCACAACTCACCTGCCAGGTGAGACAGGTGGCACTGGGCATGGGGCCCACGGCTGGGCACGCTGGCAGTGCATTGCCATGGCAGTTATGGGTTGTGCAGTGCTCTGCAGGGAGGCTGGAGGAGGCTTTCTCAGCATGACAGAGCTGCTAGAGGGTGACAGAGACGTCCTAACTCAGGGCCTGTTGTTGTGCCCAGTCCTTTCCAGCAAGTGCCCAAAACCTTCTCTTCCTCCCAGCAGCTCTTCGACCTGAGCAGCCTCACCCTGCCACTCCCCACCACTTCGGTTTGACACATCGAAAGAACATTTTCCATTACTATTGCTCTCACCAAGAAGGAAACAACCACAAAAAAAAGTCAGCCCAGTGCCTTTGACTGAAATGCTCAGACCCAAATATAGCCCGGGAGGCAGAAGGGTACATTCCTTACAGAACAGGAGCAATTAGTGGTTCCAAAACAGAGCAAAGCAAAGCTCCAGGACACTGTGTGGGCTGATGGTCAATACCTGGCCCTCAGCTTCCGAGCAGCCTGGGACAGTCCCTGAGGAGCACGAGCTTTCTGCCTCCGCACCCTCAGCACCGGCACACAGGGCTTGCAAGAAGGAGACTGGAAGCTATCTGAGATCCCTTGGGATGGGAACACCAGTGCCTGTGCCCCAGGCAGAGCAGGAGCACCTCGGGGATGAGCTGTGGCCCCGAGGGTAGAGGGTCACTGGCCCCTGTTCATGGGACAGAGTGCAGACAACCGGGCACGGGGCTGCCCAGACCCCTCTGCCCCTCCTGGCACTCCCTGCTCCAGTCCCTCCGTGTGTGGGGACTGCACTGGTCCCCTCTCTCCCACACCAGCCTGTCCCCAGCACCTCCTCACAACTCTGGCACTCAGAGCAGGGGACAGGCTGGTCCCAGCTCAGCCTCAGGGCAGCCTTGATGTGCTTCAGCCCTCCTCCCCGGGCCTGCCCACCAGGGCCAGGCTCCAGGGACCTTCTTCTCTCCGTGCCCTGCTCCAGGCTGGGTTGGGTATTTGGATGGAAGGAGGGATGTTCTGGGGAGACAGAAATCCTTGCTCTGGGAAGCACATCAAGAGGGTCACGCTGTACAGGGGTGAAGAGGGAGGGGCAGGCAGGGGGGCATTACTTGGTGCCCTCATCTGGGTTGCCTTCACCGTCTGTCTTCCCTTCCTCCTCCGTCTTCTGGTCGTCCGTGTTCAGCCTCTGCTGCTTTTTCCGGCGCACACATTTCACCACCATCAGCACCAGGATCACCACGGCCAAGAAGCCGCCCACAGAGGCACCCACAATGACAGCCACTGTCGAGTCGTGCTTCGGGGGCTCTGTGGAGACAGGGCACGGGCTCAGGGCACACAGCCACCCACTGGGGACAACTGGCAACGGGCAGGGCTCTTGCTCCCTGAGCCAGGGAGCAAACCCTGCACGGAGCAGAGCCACACGAGGGTGCCCCATCACACCACTGACCTTTGGTGAGCACCTTCAGGCTGATGCTGGCGTAGCCCCGGTGCCGGTCCGGGGGGTTCAGGACGTAGCAGTTGTAGATGCCCTCGTCCTCCAGCTGCACGTTTTTCAGGGTGAAGGACACGTCGTACTTGGCGGGGTTCCCGGTGAACTCCACCCGGTTCCCGAAGCGGTCCAGCTGCTTGTTCATGATCTTCATGCGGAACTGCAGGAACTGGGCAGACAAGTGGGAGAGGCAGTGAGACAGCACTTGGCACTCCTCGTCTTCGTTCCTCAGCTGGGCACCCCCCTCCCTGCACGTGCTGCCCTGCAAAGGACCCCAAGGAACACACATGAATAACTTCGAGCTGATCCCCAGCCCCAGTGAGACTCACCAGCTCCTCTGAGCAGTTACTGCACTCCTGGTACGTCCAGTTGAGGGAAAACTGCTTGTTCTCCACCTTGTAGCAGGAGTTGAAGGTGCAGGAGAGCTTCACCGAGGTGCCATTCAAGGCATTGATGGTGGCAGGGGCCATGACCTCCATGCCCAGTCCCGGGGGTGCTGCCAAATGCAGATGAGTTAGGAAGGGGGCACATCCTGCGGCCACTTGCTTCGGGCCTGGCATTGCCCTCCAGGCACATCCACATACACTGCATCCAACCAGGAGTGGGATTTCCTTACACAGCAGTGGCAGAGAACAAGGGAAACAAACCCCAGCCCTGGCACCGATCCCCTGGCTGGACAGGAAGAGCACCATCCCTGCTCTGCCAGGGCCGATGAACCCTCTGTGCCATGCCCAATGCTGAATCCTGCTGACTCCCTGCCATCCCTGCCACTGCCCGAGGCTTTCCTGCTGCAGGATCGATAGCGCCGTGCGAGCGCTGGATGCAGCGTCAGCACACGGGGCCCGGCGCCACAGCCGCCCTCAAATTTATGGCTGTGCTCATCAGATTTCGTTCCCAGCAGGACACACCACAAGCAGCGAGGGCTGGGAGCTGCCAGGGCTGGCCCCAGGGGCTGCAGGGGGAACGCAGATGCTCCCCACTCCCAGCAGTGCCCACGCAAGGATCCTCCAGCTGGGAATGACCAGAGCAAGATCTCTTGCTCCCTGGCCTCGCTGTGGCAGAGAAACGCAGTTCCTGGTGCAGTTTGCAGGGCAGGACTCACCTGGGGAATGGGCAGGGATGGGGGTGCCTGCGACCTGCTCCCTCCTCAAGTCCTTCCCTGCAGCTCCCCTAGACTGCCTGCCCCAGCAGCACCCCGGACCCAGCGCCTGCATCCAGCACCTCCCCACCCTGGAAAGGGGACAGGCTGCAAACACCGAGGCTAACCCTGAGAAGCACAGGGACACAGAGCCCTGGGAGGGACGGGACCGTAGAGGGGAGGGGTGGCATCCCACAAGGCAGGGACAGCGACACTGCCACCACCAGGTGCTTTCCCCATCACCTCACCTCTCCCCTTGGGCTGCTGCTCTTTGCTCTCAAACCTTCTTCCCGAGGTGCTCCCGAGTCCAGCCCTGCGGCCAAGCTGGATGCATGTCCAGGCTGCTCCGCTGGCCACTCCGCTCCGTCTGCAAGCAGGGCAGGAAAGGGGCCAGGCTCTGCAGCCAGGGAAAAGAGCCTTTCCCAAGAGGCAGATATGGCTGTTTCAAGCCACAGGCCTTGCTGCAAGGTGTGAACCTGCAGCGCCCTGAAGCTCTCTGGGGGCAGTGGGGTGCCCTTAAGGTATGGGCAAGTCCTGGAGATGGCTCCTTGCTGTGCTGGCAGCTGTGGAGAGCACCCTTCATCCAGCCCCAGTGCAGGGGATGCTCCCATAGGGCTCAGGGAGACAGGGATGGGGACAGCTGGCACATGGGGATGAGCTGCAGCACCCAAGGAAGGGAGAAGTGTCCTAAGCCAGTGTCGCAGCCCTGCTGCCCCATCACAGCTTTAGATGCCTTCAAGGAAACCTTGCCGGGATGGGAGAGAAGACCCACGAGCTGGTCTGTCCCAGCAGGCCTGGTCGGAGTGGTCCCTGCATGGAGTCATTGCCTGAGCACCCCTCACTCAGTGCCCTGTGTGCCTGCAGTTGGGTGACCTGACTTTGTTCTGTAGCCTCAGGGTGGCTCCAGGGCTCTGCAGAGGGATGAGATGCCATGAGGAGCAATCCTGTCACCTCAGCTGGGGAGACCAGGGCCTGGCAGGACTGTACTGCAGCCAGAGGGGCCTCACAAGCAGCCAGCACGTGGTGGGCACGTGCCCTGGGAGCACCCATGTGTGTGGGTCCAGTCTCTGCCATTGCCCGTCACTGGGGGACAACAGAAGTGGGGGAAGCAGCCCCCAAAAGCCCTGGGACCGACCACCCAGGCTGCGTCCTTCAGCGCCGCGCAGGCTCCCAAACGCTCCGTCACGCTGCGCCCTGCACCCAGGGAGGTAAAATTACAGCAGCCTCTAAAGCAGAACTCGCTAGGTTTTGTATCCTCTTTTCCCAGGCTCTCTCCTTGGGGATGAGGCAGCCCATCGGGAGCTCCAGGACAGCGCGAGCAGCGCTTCAAAGCAGCGATGCGTTCCCGTTCGCGATCGATACCGACCCAAAGCTGCTGACGCGCTGCTGGCTGCGGGGCAGGACGCAGGGGACACGTCCCCCCCCCAGCCTGGGCAGCACTGCCAGCCCAGTGCCCGCTCCCCAGACTGCCAGCCACCACCCCAAAGGACAGCCACAAGCCACCGCAGCCCACCTGCCACCACCTTCCCGGCGAGGCACATCCCCTGTCCCCGCAGCAGCCCCCTCCTCTCCCAGGCATGCAATCAGCCTCGAGCTCAGCATCCAGCCAGCAGGATGCATGGCTTTTTTAGGAGAAGTTGCAGCCACAACATAACCCCCCCCCCCACCCTGCCCAAAAAGCAGGTCACCCTGGCTGGTGGCTCTCTGCAGGATGCATGCTGGACCACCTCCATCCCCATCCCTGCGGCACGGCGCTTCCCGCTGGCTCGCCGCTCCAGGAGGGGCTGGGATGTGGGGAGGGGGTCTCCTGGCCGGGCAGGGGGGTGGGGGGGGTTGGTATCTCCCCCCTGGCTGCATGCAAGGCCATCAAGCCGACACTTACCCAGCGAGAGGAGCAAGGTGAGGCCAGTGAGGAACAAGGTGGGCTGCGGGAGCCAGGCTTCCAGGCTCATTTTGAAGGATTTTTGTGTGTGGAGAGGACGTGGTGTTGGGCGTGGGTTTTGGAGGAGGTGGTGGCGGGGTTTTTTTCGAACGCCCGGGTTATTTGCAGGTGACATATAACATTAGAGCCGCTTTATTTCCACAGCCCAATATGGCTGGAGCAGCGCTGGGGCGAGAAAAAGCAGTAAATGCTGTGGTTGGTGGATTGCAGCCGGCAGAGTGGGAGGGCAGAAAAATTTTCCCCTGGAACTGCAGGCGACAGCTCCTGGCACTCCAGTCCCGCGTTCTCCCCCCTGGGCTGTGCCACAGGGTGGGTTCCTGAGGTCCCTGCAGCCCCTCTGGTTTCAGTGGGGCCGTGCAGGTGGGTCCCCTTTGCCCTGCTGGAGGCTGGCGACCAGCCCCGCTCACACCATCCACAGCAGCACTTCCCATCCAGCTGGGCCTGGGAACACTGGGAATGCCCTCCTGAGTCCGGGTGGAGAGCAGAGGGTCCCAAGGAAGTGGCCTGCACAGCAGCCTGGTCAGCGTGCCCAGGAGGAGGCCACCACCAGGGCAGGTGACCTGCAGCAGGTAGAAGCTGTCACCTGTCTGCTCCCAGGCCACTGTAAGGGCAGCTCCTTTGCTTCCCAGGGGTGCCAAACTCCGCCATCACCCCAGCAGCATGCTCCCCCTCCAGGGCAACACCTCTCCTCACTGAGCTCTCAGGGCAGGAGGGCTCTGCCCAGCAGTAACAGAGCCGGAGAAAGTTTTTGACCCCATTGGCACCATCAGACAAGGAAGCCAGGCTGCAGAGATGGGTGCAGGAAGGAGACAACATGACCTCATGGAGACCAGAAAGGCAGTGACAGGAGCTGCTCAGCCCCCTGGTTCTCGTGCCCCAGGACCTGGGAAGGTGGAGTTTGCTGAGACAGCATCAATGGGGAGGAGAGGCCAGGAATACCCTGGAGCCAGGGCACATCTTGCTTCCTACACACCAGAGCCCTGGGGAGGAAGGGATAGGGCAACAAGGCGGTAGGAGGGATGCAGAGGGGCTCTACTACCTGAGCATCTTCAGAAGGGGAAGCAGGACAGCTGGGAGAGAAGGGATCAGAGAGTCTCAGGGCAAACACAGCAACCCCACTCACAGCACGCAGCAGCGGTTTCCCACCCACTCTGCTCTGCCACAACAGCTCCCACGACCCCACAAAGGCAGTGGGAGGTCACCTGTGACCCTCCAGCACCCCAAAACCATCTCCTGCTGCTGGTTCCTCCTGCCCTCCCATGGCTCTGCCTCCTCCAGGAAAAGAGAGCAGGGTGTCAACGTGAACCAAGGCGGCAGCGGCAGCGCTGCAGTCTCCGGCAGCGGTGGGAGGTGGAGGGTCCCCAGCGCTCCCTCCGCACCTGGAGGTGTCAAACATCTATATATAGAGCAGGAGCGGCGCCAGCACCCGCCCAGACACTGCCCTGGAGGCCTCGAGGGGTGTACTGAGCTCCCCTGACCAAGGGCTGCCCGTCCCGGGTGCAGGGTGGGTGCTCCCCCATGGCCAGGGAGGTATGTGAGCGCATACACTCAGCCTGTGGGGTCTGTCCTGCTCCTCTCCATCCCCGTCCTGCTGCAAAGGGAACCCCTTCATGGCCCACTTGGCTTTACTGCTCCCTGGAGCCAGCAGGGCACTGTGAGCACCCTGGGTGAGGCTGCACATGGGTGCAGCCAGGCAGTTTTTGGAGCACTTGGACATCACAAGCTCAAGCAAGAGGTAAAACAAAGGCAGGGAACAGTCTCTGAATTTTATTATCTGCAGAATAATACCATGATGGCTTCTGCTTTGTCTCCCCCCTTGGAGATCCTTATCTTAAGATCAGGCTCAAAGCTAGAGTGTGGAGGCTGAGCCCACTGTGCCCCTCTCCAGAGACCAGGAGACAAGAGGGACAGGTTTCCCCTGGTCCCCTGCAGACAGCTGGGGTGGGCTGTGCCCGAGCAGTGCCCTGGCACAGAGCACACAGCGAAGTGTCACTAGTACTCAGACGAAGGGCTGGCAGCAGCACAATGCTGGTCACCCAAAGGGATAAAGGTGTCTTGGACACACCTGGCCATGAGGCTTCAGCCTCCAGCATGGCTATTTCTTCTGGTCTGGAGCCTGGGGAAGTGGCTCCTCTTGTCTGCTGTGGGGCTGCTTGCTTGGTGCATCACCTTGCCTCCCCTCTCCCATCCATTCTGTCGGGATCACCCTCTTGGACAGCTCCACATAGACACCATTCTCCTGGCCATGGGAGGGGTGCTGCAGGAGCAAGGGACAAGGTGTGAGTCTCACCACAGGTCTGTTTGGAGGGGGCAGGGGATATTGCTGCCTGGCATGGGGACTGAGGGGGGTCAGGCCTGGTTTCTGTCACCCTGGTGAGGGGGCAGAGATGTGGGGGGTCACACCAGCCCCATGGCTGCACACCCTGCCCACGCCTGCTCGGGGCAGCTGCCTGCTCCTCACCATGGTTATGTAGATATCCTCAGCTCTTTTCTTCTTTGCATTCTGTTCAGCTTTGGGTATCTCAGCTCCAGGGACTGAGCAGTAAAGTGCTTCCTGCAAGGGGGAGATGAGGATGTTTGGGACTGGGCAGTCCCCAAACACGCAAGGACTGCCTGACCCCACTCACGTGGCTCTGTCTGGGCAATAAGTGGCAGCTCGTGCCTGGCCAGCATGAGATCCCCTCCCTTGGCCTCCCCAACCCTGAGCCCACACAAACAACCCTCAGTGATCCCTCCAGTCTCAGCTCTCACCTCTGCTTTGTTCTTGCTGTTTCCAATCTTCTCCAGGGCTGTGTTGGCTGCAAACCTTGAGGGAAGGCAACAGCAGTGTCATCTCCGGAAAGAAGCATCACCTGCTCCCTCCTGTCCCTCCCTCCCTCTCCTGGGACACTGGCATCCCTTTGCACATGCCTCAGCCGGGCCATGCCTGCTGCTGGCAGAGCCCAGAAAGTTTGGGAGCCAAGGGGGGACCAGCCAGGGCAGGGTGACACTAGATGGCAGCAGGGGCCAGCACCCCCACCTGGGGAGCTGAACCCTCACACCCAAAAACCCACCCTTCGTGGGGCAGCTCAGGGTAACGCTTGGCTGGGGAGAGCAGCACAGGAGGGCTGCAGGGAGGTGCTTTGCTCAGCCCCATAAACCCAGAGCCAGTGTTGGTACCTCTTCCTCACGCAGAGTCCAGCCAGGAATGCCACCACCATGGCCACACAGCCACAGCCCACCACCGCCGGCCAAAACCCGGAGTCTCTCGGAGACGCAGCATCGTGGACACCTCGTCCTTCTGGGGAGACACCAAGGCAGGGATGGCACCATGGGGACCCCGGTCCTGCTGCAGGAGAGCCGTGGTGGCAGGTCTGAGACCCTCCAGAGCCTCTGCAGCCCCTCAGTGTGGGGCCAAACAGGGTGAGGGGAGAGAGGAAGAGTCACAGGGCGCAGCACACACCTCTCTGCACCGGGGGGCTGACGTGCAGCACCGTGTGGTTCTTGAAGATGTCGCTGCTCCGGTCCAGCCGGATCTCACACGTGTAGGTGCCACTGTCATTCCAGTGCAGGTCCCGCAGCTGGATAGAGCCATCCCGCTGGGAGAGGTTCCCTTGCCACTGCGTCCGGTTCTTGAAACGGCCCACGGGGACCCCACGGTTGCTGTAGTAATAAAACACCACCTCCTCCTGCCGGGGCACAGACAGCGTCAGGTGAAAGGAGCCCAGTGGAAGGAAGGGCACTGCCCGCTGAGCCTTCCCTCCTCAGCAGCCCTCAGGTCCTTGCTCTCTCCCTCTCCCCGTGGAGTGCTCGCCTCGCACAGCGCCCGGCTCACTCCCACGCTCCTGGAAAGCCCCAGGATGCAGCACCCAGTGTGGTGCTTCCCCTGCAGCGTGGGGCCATGGGGAGTGGTGGAGGTGTCCCACCATCACACAGGGAACCTTCTTCCCCTCCTGAAACCTTCCCTCGTTGCCTGAGCCAGGCAGATGGGCTTCCCCACAGCCTCCCCACTCGCCCTCCCCCGGCACCAGCCCCCATTCCACCATCCACCCCCTGCTCCCAACCTACCTGTGTGCCGGTCCCTGCCTTGTACAGCCAGTCCACCTTCCTCACGGTCCAGATCTTGTTCTCCGGGTCTAGGAAGCGGCACTGCAGCAGCACAGAGTCCCCAGCGCTAGCTCGAAGCTGAGGCTCTGTGAACACCCAGCCAGACCCTCCGCATGGCTCTGCCGGGGATAAGGACAGCAGGATGAGTCCTGGGAGCACAGCCAGGTGCAGCCTGCCTGTCCCCATCGATATCTCCTCTCCAGGTAAGCCCGGGGGTCACGGCACTGACCAGTCCAGAGGCAAAGCCTCTCCCTGACCCCTGCTCTTGGCGTGCCTGGGATGTGGGGCAGCACATCCTCCCACCGCCAGACCAGGGGCTGCTGCGCTCGCCGAACAAGCCACGCAGAAGGGAAGTTGGGAAGCACAACCCCAGCCCTCCACGCCTCGGAGCCAAAGCCTGCAGCTCCTGCAGGGCTGTTCCCTGTGAGTCACTGGCTGGGAGAACCTGTGCTGCTCTCATCTGTACCAGGCCAGGGGCAATTCAACTGCTTCACGCGGATTTTTCAGTTCCTCCTTCGCAACCTGCCCATTTGGCTTTCTTCCCCTTTGCTCACAGGCTCCAGACCTGGGATCATACTTGTATGGCCACATAACTATAGTCTAGGGTTTCTAGAGAAGCTGGACAGTGGGAAAAAAAAAAAACCCAACCAAAAGAGAGGAACATCAAATACCACAGAGCTGACACAACCAGCACGAAGCAGCTGCCAGCATGCTGGGCTGCGGAGTGTGGGGATTAAAGGTCTCTTCCAAACCAAACGGTTCTGCAAAACAGTGGGGCAGAAAATGCCACTGGAGTTCATCAGAAGAAACCCTGCGTGCTCCAGAGCCTGCACTGGCACTAGCAAGGAGAGGCTGAGGCTCTGGCTGTTGTCTGTGGAGAACTAGGTCTGAGTAGGGAGCTGCTCAGACAGGTAGGCTTGTCCTCACGTCTGAGCCTCTCTGCTCAGCATGTCCACAAGCCACTGAGGGCTGAGCCCTGGCCAAGCAGCAAGTTCCTGTCTGATGCCCTGTAAATAATAAATGCAAAGTGCTACAGCTTCTCAAACAGGTTCTTTTTGTCTTGACCAGCTGCAGAACTGACAATGACAAATACTTGCCAGCAGAGAAGACCAAGGGAGTGAGTTGCCTCAAGCAGAGCCAAAATCAATACCTTGGAAACCTTTCCCTGTATTTAGACTTGGTGAAGCTGTCCTACTTCTTTCAAGGCCTTGGAGCCTGACTAAGTACAGGGCATGTCCAGGGATGCCACTGCAATTTGAAGCCTATATATATATGTGAGTTCTGCAGGAAGGGAAGATGCAGCACCCAGAGACCAGAGGAGTTACTGGTACCCAGTTACCGCTGCAGCTCCAAGGGGTTCTGACCACAGGAGGAGAAGAACCAACAGATCAGCAAAGGCAGAGGGGAAAGAAAGCAAGGTAAATTAAGATTTATAGCTCACCCAGCCACATCAGCATCAGAGTCAGGCTCAGCAACACCTTCATCTTATTCTGAAAAGAACAGCAGAAGTGACACAGGCATCAGTCTCCCCTGGGGCAGGACACCAACAACTTGCCACCAGCTCAAGGTGAGAGAAAGACTCTGCTGCCTGATGTGCAGCCTCTCAAGTTGGGACCGGGAAACTCAGCAAAGCACAGGTGGCAGATACCAAGTCTCTGTTTTTTCAGACTGCTCTGAGCCCTGAAAAGGAAGAGCAAGCGTAGGGGAAAGGGCTCAGCCTAAACCCCTTGGTGTTTTCCCCTAAGTCATGAATCTTTCCGGTGGTTTGGGGGTCGAGCCGCTGACATCTGAGCCAAGATGTTCATAGGTGTTAACTCTGTTCACAGAGCAGTGGGATGGTTTTAATACCACAGAGTCAGAGAAGGTTGCTTCTAAAAACACAGAGCCCCTACTCCGGGACTGACCCCCTTGCCCCAGGGTGCTGTACTTGGAGAAGCATTCTGCTGGAGCCCTTTGGGGTCTGTTCAGACAGTGCCATGCTTGGTCACGGGATTCAGCTTGACCTGCTGCACATCTCTCAAAATAAAGCTGACATCTCCTTTCTACACATCGTAGATATATCCTGCAGCCCAAGGAAGTACTGGGTGTCATCATCAGGAATATGCCAGCTGGTGTTCAAAGGAAGGCAAAGTCAGTACCCTGCTTGCTGTGTCCTTGCTCCATGATTGCAAGCTATGCCCGTTCAAAAATGTTAAACACATTTAAGGGCAAAAAGTTACTGAGAGAAGCTCTCGGAGAACCTGCCCAAGACAGTTGGATTTGGGGCTGCATGTGTTTTCCAACGCAGGCATTCTTGCTGCACAAATAGAAAGGCAAGACCTGATTCATCTCTGACATCCTGGGAGCTTCTCTCTTTTTCACTCCATCATAAAAGTGAGAGGATCTTCAGACCAGCCTCAGACAGGGATTACATGACTAGAATTAGCTACTGGGTACCTATGGGTCAGCTCTAGGCTGAGAAAGCCAGAGATGTAAAACCCTCTGCCCTTGATCACTCTCCCCTTTCCACAGACAACAATCTGGAGAAGTGGCAGCACACCTTCTGGAATTGTCTCAACTCTGCCTTTGAAACCACAGGCCCCCCCTTTGAGGGCTGCGTTTCTGGTGGTGGAGGGGCTGTGGTTTGGCTGTGCAAATGCTTGCAGCTCTGCCGTGACACAGTTCGCTGCACAGCCCGCACTAGTGCACACACGACCTACAAACGCAGCACAGCTCCTGCTCAGCTCCAGAGCTCGGCTGGTGCAGCACAGCCTGGTGCAGCAGGCCACAGCATCCCACTCCCCAGAGACACTGCCAGAAGCTGCAGGACTCACACACAGCTGCACCCACCCAGGACCACCCCCATGCGGGACCAAAAAGAGCAGCCAGCTTCAAAAATTAGCCCTCAGCACACAGAAACCTGGGATTTCTACACTCAGAGCCTCCTAAGTTCCCTACAGCTGAGCTACCGAGGCTCTGGGCCTTACTTACCATTAAGTCCTTCCTGGATTTATTATCCTATTTTTGAGAATAAATTCTGGTCCTCTCTGGAAACACATTTTTGCAGGGTCTCCCCCTGTGACACACACCAGTAAGTGGGTGCTGAGATGCACCAGCTGGAGACAGCACCCACTCACCCGGCTGTTCTGTGTTTTATGGTGCTGACACATTCAAATCACCTTTACCAAACAGACTGAGGGGGAAAAAAGACACAGATATCATACAGCTTTCACATTTCCCTATTTTTTCCACGCAGTATCTGAATCTCCAGTGTTTGATTCCCTGCTTCTCTTTTCAGGAAAAACAACAAAGTATAAAAAGTAAATATTATTGCAAAAACTACTCACCCAGAGTGGCTTAGGGCGGTCAACTCGTCTTGCATGAAGGGTTCTTCAGTGACTCAGCTGGAGCATCTGATTGGGCTGTCACTAATTCAGAGCGTCTGAAGTAGTTGCTAAGTTGTCTTCGGGTCGCATGTGAGAGAGATTTGCCAGCCTTTGTTCCTTCTCGCAGGTCCAGCTTGGCGGTTGCTTTCACACGCAGGAGGAAGTAGATTAACAAATCAGAACATGGAAGGACTGCAGCAGAGAGATCACAACTGCAGGACCATCTGCCTGGGAGGAGACGATGGGGATGCAGCAGCACCAGGTACAAACTGCCCAGTCCTTCCATCGTGGCAGAGCAAGCTGACCAGTTGTTATGTGGGAAGGCAAGGATGGAGAGACTCCTGGCACACAACCTTTGCTCCCTCCTGATGTGTTTTGGGGGATCAGGGCTGGTTAGAGAAGCAGCACTGCTGCAGACTGGATGTTATCCTCATGAGGCAGCAGTGACACTGAGTAACTTGGTTGTACTTTACTGCTGGTGCTGCCAGGAGCCCCAGGCCAGCAGCACCTCCGGGGCTAAAGGACCCCTATCAACACTCCGTCACCCTCCAAAAACAGCCACCAGACACTGCTTTCCTCTGCTGCACTCCCCCACCCCCAAGCCAGTTTGAAAGTCTGCTTTCATCCTTCCTCTTTCTCTGAAACACCAAAGCAACGACTGTTCTCTATTCCAGTATCAGTGGCTTTAATGGTACACTGAGAAATTTCCATATGCACAACAAAGCAAGAGAAAATTCACTCTCACTCAACACCATCCACAGTCTGGAGTGCCGCCAGCTCCCTGGTGGCAGCTCAGCTTTGCCCCAGGAAGGTTTGCCCAGGATCCAGCCCCTTGTTTGCAAAGGAGTCACAGTTGAAGGCAAACACTTTGCAGCCAACAGGCCTTTCATTTCCACAAAGAACTCGCGTGATGTGTGACTGCTGAGAGGGGAAGAGCAAAGCCACTTCCTCCAGGCTGCATAATCCCACCAACAGCCTTTCCCAGGAAACTTTTGGCCAACAGAGACACTGTGTCACCAGGAAGCACCAACATTTTAAATATTGCTTTAGAGTAGACGGGGGGGAAAAAAAGTGTATTTTTCTGTCTGGAGACACAGATCTGCAGCTTATTTGCTTCTCAGCACACCTGAAATGTGCAGCCATCATAGAGCTGCCAAAGGGGGACTCAGTACCTGTTCCCTTTTGGGTTAACTCTGCTCCCTTTACCCATCACCACATGACAATTTTTATACCTAAGCAACAACTCAGGATGGCAGCTTTATGAGTTCAATTATATTTAACTAAATGAAGTTATCCACAGGCCATAATGAAAGAAAGAAATTTATTGGTAATGGCACATCAAAACCAACAGTAAACTTGTACCACATCTCTAAAAGGAGAATATTTCACCCATGTCACACAGAGGAAGGAAGTAGCAAACAGCAGCTCTTTAGGGATTGAGCAGACATGAATTCTACTGCTCTCTGTCATTCATTAAGGGCCAAGGTTGGTGAAAGAGGAAATGCTCTTCCTTAAGGGGAAGCAATGCTGTATGATTGGCCATTTCCCTAAAATGGTACCCAAGAAAGGAAGAAAACAACTACTGCAAACAGAACGTTGGGTTTGGGCAGTGCTTGAGTCCACGGTTGAGGTAGATGGGGTTGTGTGTCCCCAGATACAGAGTCCCCATTTGTATTTCTGACTTTAAAAAAAATACTTGTTTTCTATGAATTGTGCTTCACTTCTACAAGCAGGAGGAGATGTAGCCAGTGATGCAGCTGATAAGCCAAGAAATAGTCAAAAAGCAGTAGGTTCTCTTTGTTCCAAGGACGCCAGATACCACTTCATCAGGCTGGCTTGAGTCACCAGCAAATGCACTCCAAAAAAACTGAGAATAAACATTGTCAATGCTCAAAGATGACCAGCCTAGAGAGCTCTGGAGCAGCCTGCTCATCAGGAAATTTGGTTTCAAGGGCTCAGGAAGGGAGGGATATCCACCAATAGCTCAAAACTTTGCAAGTGAACCAAGACACATTGGCAGAGGGCTGGGAGGACACAGCCTGTACAGCTGTAGGCACAGAGGCTTCTGTAGGCACTGAACAAGCAAGGTTAAGAGGTTTTCTTTTCTCCAATAAATTAGAAGAATTTTTTTAAAAAATCATTGTTTTCTGCTTCAATAAAAGTTAATTATCCCACCAGCATTATTCTTCCAATCTATCAGGAAAAGGGCATGTCCTTCAGTCTGCACTGGTCATCCAGCAGCTTTCAGAGGTATCTAGCCATGATTTTCAGTGCTGTAACTTTGTTCTTTCTCTGTAGATTTAGCCTTTCCTCAATATGGATCTTCCTCATCCGTGTCCTAAACGGGGAGCATGGAGAGAGAAATTGAAACTGCGTGTGAAGACATGAGGCAAGGCATGAGTTCAGCAAAACGCTGAGCCTGCTGGGCTTCTGACAAGAGCCTAAATGCTTTCCAAAATGCTCTTGTGCTTGAGCAAGCCAGAGGACTTGCATAAACACTGGTATAAATATATGCAAATGTATATATATATATATATATATATATATATGTATGAGCACTTGCAGCTAAATCTGTTTGACTTCTCACAGACACACAGAACGATCACCACAGTAAAACCAACATGTGAAGTGTGTTTTAAGAGAAGAAGCAGCTAAAGTTCAAACCAAAGATGAGCCATAAAGTGCAGCACAAAGCAAAAGCGCCACCAAACCCCTGCAGAGACAGGCCCGAGCAGCACTAATTATTGGGGTTTTTTTTTCAGCTACAACAACCACCTATTTTCAGAGCCCAGTCATCTGTAATTCTAACCACAGGAATCATTTGCTGGCGTCCCCACGAGCCAGATCTGCAGCTCTCAGCTTGAAACTCAAACTCCTCAGCTCTACAAGGGAAATCTCGCTAACTCTCCAGTCACTTTAAGTCCAAAGTGATTTTTCGGTAGCTTTGCAGTTTTAGTTGATTGGTAACATATTAAGCAAGAAAAAGGACGTTACAGAAACCTCAAAAATGTACAATCATTAAGGTGAGTGCTACAGGATTCTCAGAGACCTGATCAGATAAATATTTCAGTATCAGAGAGCAAAGAATCAAATCTGACAAAGAAACATGAAAGCAGCAGGATTATATCAATTATATTCAATTTGACTCCTCCCAAAGAGTAAGAAGACAATTTTCAACTTTTAAGATCTCCTAGTGCCCGACAGCATTCCTCTCACCAAATTTGGGCTCCATCTTTTGCCATCTGGTCCCTTGGAACAGCATTTCCAACTCCCAAGGCAACTTTTCCCTTTGGCACAAAGCATTTCCTACTTTCTGCACCTCTCCAAGCCTTTGTTCCCAACACTGCTGCATTGTTACTGCTGTGTCTTATGTAGAAATGCAAATATTTAATATTTAGCTTACATAATTGCTTGTTTTTCATTCTGTATCTAACAGGAACCATCAGCACATGCCTGTCTGAAGGCTCACGCATTTAGGACATTTTAAATCACTGGTATTAGAATAGTGAATCAAACAACACATATTTAAATCCTCCTTAAGAGATGTCCTGGATATGTATAAAAGATACAAAGGTGCCTCAGGTAAGTTCACTCTGTAGGACACGGTGGAAAAAAAACAAAAACACTCAAATTACTCTGGAATGTGCCACACTTGTGGCTGTGGCTGCTGATTCCGGCACACAGGACTCACCCAAACCCAGGGCAGCAGGTGGGAAAAACACTCAGTAGTCTCAGCACAGGGCACCTGATTAGCAGAAGCTGCTGATGTGAAGTAGGAAGTGAAGGAGCAGAATTAGAAGACAACCACACACAACAAAGCGCCACAAACAAAAAGCCACAAACAAACAAACAAACCACAGGAGTTTAGTAACATTCTGTTGCAATGGAAACAGGGTAAAAGGAGGAAGTCTCCAAAAGGGAGTCGGGGCTGCATGGTGACACCTCTGCAAGAAAGTGCATTGGGGTGGCACTGCCAACCCCCCAAACTGGTCCTGCAGAGCCTTTTAGAGAAACTACACAGCAGCCAGCACTTAAATTCCAGTTTTTCGTCTTAAAATGACAGCTTTGGTTTCTATAAAGCCAGATGAAAAAAGGATCTGAAGCCAACTTCCCCCACCAGTACCACAGCACGACCAGCAGTTCTCGCTCCCTGTAGCTGAGAAGCACAAAGAGTTTAAGCCCAGCGTTTGGGAAACCTCCTGGACATCCCAGAGGGGTTATGACAAGCTCTACCTGCTGCTCTTAGCACTTCCTATGAGCATCAAAGTTGGCAAAACCACTGTGAAAACACCAACTTTCACTTACCACACAGTTCAGACACCACGCTCTGAGTTTCCCGGAGCAGCCAGTGCTCTCTGCATGCTCAGGCCTGCAGAAAAAGCATGGGATTAGGTTGGACTTTTCCTCTCAAAACATACATAATAAGTCCTACAGACTCTGAATTCTATTTATACCACACGGGATCAAAGGTTTTTCATTGTGATGAAAAGCCTTTGATTCTGCACAGCAAAAGCAAAGGGAATAAAGACTGTCAGGTCCCTCATTCTGGAGGCAGATATTTCACTTAAGTGCCATGAAGAACACAAGTGCTGCTATTTCGGCTGGCAAATCTTAAAGCACCAATCAGAACACTGAAACACTGCAGTAAAAACCCTATTCTTCAAGGAACTGCAGCACTGGATTCACTGCACAGCCAAGTACAGCTCCTGCAGCAGCACTGTTACCTGGCCCTTCTCACCACTGAACCTTCCAGAGCAGAATTCCCTCCAGTGCAGAAGGGAATTCAGTCTCCAAGGCTCCTTCAGTACCTGGCATCTCTGCCCATGCCAGCACAGGGGAACCAGGTGGCATTATTTGGTTTGTTTTGCTGTTATGGATACTTCACACCAAAAAGCAGCACAGAAAGCTCACGTAGGCAAAACATCTTGCTGACTCAGGCTGAAATAAATCCTATTACAGAAGTGAAAGCCTAACCCTAAACCGCTTCAGTTCCATGGCCTCACACGAATGACAGGAAAAGGGAATGTACAGCACTTGATTCACGCTCCAACACAGGGATTTTCCAAAGCTTTCTGGTTGCTGAATGATGCTCCTGGAGAAGCAGAAGCAGTGACTGAACCACAGACACTGAGCACTGTGTGACGAAGGACAGCAGAGAAAACACCCTTTGGCCTGTGCCAACAGGCCAAAGTGGAAATACAGGCTTTAGGTTGCAGCCAGAACTTACTCATCAGATACTTCGATGGAGGATTTCTTGTAGCCACCTTTTCTTTTCTCCTTTAGCACTCTGAATTTCCTTCCCATCCTTACCAACAGCAGAACCACCACGATGACGGAAGGGAGAAACACCAAAATGGACAGCAGTGTTGCTGAGGTGAGCTGGAAGGCGAAGCCTGCAGGGAGAGACAGTTGTACCAGCACTGAAACACACACAGCTTTCCTAAGCCTCTGGGACAAACATTCACCCAGGACACAGCCTGGTGGCCTTTTCCTGTAAAGCACAGAGCTGGCAGCTTTGAAACAGCCTGTCACCAAATCTGGGGGATTGCTGTCACAAACCCAGCCCAGGCGGGTGCTTTAGATGCAAAGAACTACAAAGGAAGGCAGGTCACGACATAGTTCTATCAGCACGTCTGAGCTGCAAATTTGGGGCAGGTCTGGCACGCAGGGCAGATGAGGAGACTGAGTGTTACTGACAGCCAGCGCTTGTGATGTGAGTGTTATTTTTGGGCCAGTGTTTCCTCAATGTTTAATTTGTTCTACTGCAGTATTTGGAGACTGAAACTTCTGGACAAAGGGATAGTTTTGATTTGTTATTGCCACAGCTCCCTCTGTCCCTTCCTGCCCCAAATAAATCAAATAGTTCTCAATGCATTGAGCTGAGAAAGCAGGGCTGGGGTAACTCTTGCTGAAACTTTAACATGGAACTCCAGGGAACATCTTCCGTGTGATGCTCAGGCTTCCAGGATCCCAAAAAAGCTGCAATGCAGCTCTATCCCACAGATGAGGCCAAGCCATGGGAATGGAGCCTTACCCCTCTCTGTAACTACCAGCACAGTCTGGGGAATGTTGTGGTACACGTCTGGAGGATTCTTCACACTGCAGAAGAATGTCCCATTGTCATTCATCTCTGGGCTTTGGATAGCGATGGAAGCATCACCATTGGCAACATTCCCGACCCAGGATATCCTGTCTTTGAACCTTCCTACTGTTGTTGGGTGTGGAATGGACTGATAATGAAAAATCTAAAAGGAGGAAAAGACAAGAGTTGTGCCAATAAAACACTCACCCAAGAAAGCAAAGGAAAATGCTTTTTGGATTGAAATAATAAAGGAATACACATTTAGGAAGTCAGGAAAAATATTTCCTATACAAGAGAAACAAAACTACCAATCAAATCTTTAGAGTCATACTGTACAAAGCTACAGTGCACAATGTAGCACTTACAGAAAACCCCAAAGTTTATCCACTTTATCATCATTATGCTATTTTACATGGACATAAAATATTTTTCCCCCAAAGGAATTTCACATGGGAAAGAAGGCAACAACAAGTCCCAAACCACAGAGTGATGCAATCAGAAAATGCAGATTTTCAGCACACACAAAGGCCTGGCCAGACTCCACTAGAAAAAGGCTCCCTGTTGCACTTACTGTCTCCATCTGGCCACCATCGAGGGGTTGGTATGTCCAGTACACCACGAGGCTCTCAGTGATGGGGGAACTGGATTTGAACGAGCATTTCAGCAGGGCTTGCTCACCAACAAAAGCTCGCATTTTAGGGCTGGCTTTGATTTCCAGGGAAAGAGCATTGTAGACACCTGAGGGAACAGGCACGAAAGACAAGGATTAATTTCTTGTTGCCAGTGAGGCACGGGAGTGTTGATATCATAAAACTATCAGCACATGTGCAGGTCAACCACAATCCAAAGACTGAAGCAGAGTAATGACTACATCCTCCACAATTAAATTTGGAGGAAAGCACTCAACTTCCATAACCTATTTTCTGTGGGACTGGCTCTAAATAAAGTATCTGGAAAATACCACCGCGAGCCTGCTTGTATCTAGATGTGGAGATAAAGAGCTGAGAAACGGAATCAGCAGGTTCTCTGAGGAGGTGCAAGGTACCAGCTTTAGGTACTTTACTTTACGGTAACATTACTTTAAGGCAATTCTGGCGCTGTCTGTCTTGCCACAGCCCCTGAATTCCCCATGCACGGGGTCAAGAGTCATTCCCCGGCAATAAGTGCTCTTTGTTCTTGTTTCCAGCGTGGGCAGCCGCTCCTGCCGGGCTCACCCCGCGCAGCATCGCCCACAGCGCGCCTCTCACAAACCTCCCGCTCCCGGCTTAGGAAGGAGGAGACGGGGATACTGTGCAGGAAGCTCTGCTCTGGTGGTCGCACTTTATTCCGCTGCTGTTCGGGCTCCGAAGGCGCAGGAACGGGATTATTTTCCCCCGCCGCTTCCAGCGCCCCACGGAGCGGAGCGACCCGCAGCCACCCCCGCTCCGGGACAGCCCATCCCGAGCCTCCCACCGCTCCATGGACCACCCACCGCCCCAGGACGGCCTTTTCCAAGCCTCCCACCGCCCTAGGGCAGCCTTTCCTGAGCTTCCCACCGCCCTGGGACAGCCTTTCCTGAGCTTCCCACCGCCCTGGGACAGCCTTTCCTGA
>JAWWEU010000068.1:5648401-5784141 GCA_035583155.1 Acropternis orthonyx | reverse complement strand
CGGATGTCCAACCCTGGGTCAGCCTGGGTGTCCAGCCGGGTTCGGACACGGATGTCCAACCCTGGGTCATCGAGAGTCCAGCTTGGTGTGGTCCAGGGTGTCCCAGCGCTTGGTCAGCCTGGGTGTCCAGCCTGGTCCGGACTGGAGCGTCCAACCTGGTCCTGACACGGATTTCAAGCCCTTGATCAGCCTGGGTGACTAGCCCTGGGTCATCCTGAGTGTCCAGCCTGGTCGGGACCAGGGTGTCCCAGCCCTGGGTCATCTTGGGTGACCAGCCTGGTTCGGACAGGGATGTCCAGCCCTGGGTTAGCCCGGGATGTCCAGCCTGGCCTCATCCAGGGTGTCCCAGCCCTGGGTCATTCTGCATGTCCAGCCTAGTCTGGACAGGGATGTCCAGTGCTGGATCAGCCCTGGGATGTCCAGCCCTGGGTCATCCTGTGTGTCCAGCCCGGTCCGGACCAGGGTGTCCCAGCTCTGGTTCATTTCAGGATGCCCAGCTCTGGTTCATCCCGGGGTGCCCAGCCCTGTGGGGTCTCCCACCCCTGTTCCCGGCACTCCAGTCCGTGCCCCCCGAGGTGACGCCCTCCCTCTCCGCAGGGGGAAGTCTGCAACATGATTAACAAGAAGTACAGTGAGTTCCTGCCCAGCATGCAGAGCGCAGAGGAGCTGGTGGCACAGGTGGATGGGCTCTCCAGCAACATCGACGTGCTCAGGGCTGACATCGAGAACAAGGTGAGTCCTGCAGGGCTCTGGGAGGTTCTACCCCCTGGCACCCCAAATCTGCAGCCCCCACCCTGTCCTGGTGTGTTGGGAGGGCTCTGGGGGGGTGGATGGCAGGGCCAGGAGTTGGACTCGATGATCCTTGTGGGTCCCTTCCCACTCAGGATGTTCCAGGATTCTGTGACTCTTGACTGAGAGCCCTGGGTGATATCACCCCCAAGGAATGCCTTGAGGTGACAGCAGGGTGTAGGTGAAGAGCTGTCATTAAGGGATTGTCTTGTTGTGCTGGTGGGAAAGTGTGTCGAAGTGTCCTCCAGAGAGAAGGGCCAGCCCTGGCTGGTGAAGTGGGTGTGACACACAAACTGACCAGCTGCTTGTTGGTCCCACAGTGGTTTAGGGCAGAGCAGGAACTCAAATCCTACCTGTGCACATCAACTGAAGTTTTTAGGAGAACATGAGCAGCTCCTGCAGGTCAGATTGCAGATCCACACCCTGATTATTGCCTCTTTGATGTCCCAGCATCTGGAGTTCTGCAGTGGTGTTCCTTGAGAATTAACTTTTGGCTCAGATCAAGCATTCTTCTATTTTAATGACTGTGCTGAAGGAACACTGAAGTCATTTTGACTGCATTTTAAGATTGGATTTCCTTACAGTGCCTTTAAAAGACCTGTAATCTGGTAGAAACAGATCTTAAGGGCCCTTCCAACCCTAACCATCCTATAAGTCTTATGTATTAAAAGAAAAGTCAGTCTGTAAGTGTTTCTAATGCTTATAAGGAGTAAAATGGATGGAGACTTTTTCCTCCTCACTAAATTATTCTAGTAACAGAAATACTTTAAATCTCATGTTTAAGAGGAAATGTGCCTGATAACAATTGCTGCCAATGAACTGAAAGTTTTGTTATTTTAGGTCCAGCGAGATCTGAATGTGGCTGTTGCTGAATTTACTGAGTTGAAGCAGCAGCTGGAGAGAGACACTCTGGTTCTGAGTGTTCTGAAAAAGCTGCAGGAGGTGAGGAGGGGAGGTGGGGGGGCAGCCTAAAACCGTGCTCCTCAGCCTGAGACATTATTCTGGGCTTCTCTTTTGAATGTTTGGAACTCCCCTGTCTCTAACTGTGTTGCTTAAAAATTGTAGTTTAACAGCAGAGCTGTTAAATCTGTTACATCTGAACCTGTCTGACTGTTGCAGTTTGATAGAGCTATTAAAGAGCACAAGACTGCACTGAGGGAAAAGAAATACATTGCAGCAGCTCAGCAACTGGAAAAGGTAATAATGGCTTCTTCAGCATGAACTTCACTGCATGGTTTTGCTTAGCAGGGGTGGCACTTAGCAGTGTTTTGTGTGTGATCTTTCCCACCAGGCACGGAGCAGCCTCAGGAATCTGGAATCCCGCAAGGGCTTTGAGCTGAAGATCCTGAGAGCTCTTGGCACGGAGCTCACAGTGCAGACACAGAACATGCTCTGTCATCTCGGGGAGGAGTGGCAGAAACTCATTGTGTGGCAGCTCCCTCCTTCCAAAGGTGGTTGGTTTCACTGGTTTGGCTTCACTGGTTGAAATGCCTGTTTTCAGGCACTGGCAGGATAAGGAATACAGTATGTTGGATGAAGGTGCTTTGAGCTCTTTGGGAGGAGGGAGAACATTGCTTTAGCTGCCACCTGAGGACTGCAGGAGCTTCTCCTATCCCATTCTGATAGAGATGGTGGTTCTTTGTGTTTAGAAAGCAGCCTGGAGGCAGTGGTGCACTCAGAGCTGCACTTGCACACGGTGCCATCCAAGGAGGAGGAGGAGGTTGCTGCCCCACCTGTAGTGTCCGTGCTCCAGGCCTTGGCTGTCCTGGGAGAGCTGCACACCAGGCTGAAAGCTTTTGGTAAGACACACCAGACAAACAGAGCCCCAGTAGCCCACGTGGACAGGGGTTCAGGCTTGGGGATGGATTTTGAGATCTGGGTCACTCCAGCAGTACGCTGGAAAATCTTTCTCTCCTGCTCCTGTTTCCCACTGATTCTGAAGTCAGTGCTGTCATTAACAGGAAATTATTTATCCTGTTATTTACCTGGAATTATTTACCCTTTCCTGACAATTCAGTAGGCTCTGAATCTGTGACTGTGTGGTTTCATAGTCTGATGCTTTAAGAGTTTTACCTCATTAGCTCTTCTCTGATACAGCTGATCTAGAGAGTGTTCCTTCCACTTCATGCAGAGTCTCTACATCCAAAGTAGTCAAGGTTGGACCTCACTGGAGCAAACTGCCTGCCCTCTGGTGTTGGAAAACATCTTTGTTCTCGTTCCTCAGGCCAGCTGTTGCTGAAGTACATCCTCAAGCCTCTGATTTCATACCCATCCCTGCAGCCACTCACCGAGGAACGGCCAGACGTGTTCATCCTGAGGTTTAAATCCGAGGAGTCTGCCTTGGATCAGTCCTCTCCTATGGAGGTTTTTGACAAGATCAAGCTTATTTTTGAAGCTCTCCACAAATATCTGCTAAGTAGGTAGTTCCTCCCTTTTGTAATTAGTCGGTGTTGATGTAATTGGAGCAGAAGTTTCTAGAATTGTTGTTAATCACTATTATGTATAAGGAAAATGAAGGAGGAAAGCCTTTTGAACTGGTGAAGGGTCTGGTCCAGGAAACAGCTGTGTTAAAATTCACTTGTATCCTCTGGAATGCAGATGTGCCTCTGGAGCAGCCTGGAGAAGAGGGCAGGAAGGATGGCAGAGTTACGCTCGCCAAGCTGCTGGGTGAGCTGATCTGGGAAGAGCTCTCAAACTGCCTCGTTCAGAACTGCCTGGTGAATTCCATCCCAACCAACAGCAGCAAACTGGAGCAGTATACAGAGGTGGGTCTCAAAAAACCCCTCAGAAGGTGCCAGGTGGCCAGTTTGAACACAGGGCCCCAGGCAGTCCAGTGGGGTGACACTTAGTGCCCTCTAATCCCTATTTTCATCCATTGCCTTCAGCTGAATGGAAGTTCATACAAAATTTTAGTTTGGTTCTTTGATTTCAGGAAACTGTGTTAACATAGAATACATGTCTGCTCTTCTCAGGTGATTAAATCCACAGAGGAATTTGAAAAAGCCTTAAAGGACATGCAGTTTTTGAAAGGAGACACAACTGACTTACTGAAATACGCCCGTAATGTCAATTCTCACTTTGCCAGCAAAAAGTGCCAGGATGTGATTGCAGCAGCCAGAAACCTGATGACCTCAGAAATCCACAACACTGTAAAGGTGATGCAAAACACAAATTTTAATGTGTGGAAAAATAGGTGTTGGGGAAGGATGGTCTAGAACAGTCAAGCTGGGTTTTTGTGGAGCACTTGGGATTATTTGGGGATCTTGGCAAATGACAATTTCTAAACATTTTTAGTAGTTCTGCAGTCTTGTGTTTCTCTTGGGGCTTAAATCTCTGTCATTCAGTGCTTTGCAGCCATGCACAGTCTCCTTTCTGTGGGCTCTAAATTCCTTTATACCTCTCTCTTTGTCTTCCCTTAGATCACACCTGACTCCTGTGTAGCCCTACCACAGCTTCCTGATCCTGGCTCAGGAGATCACTTGAAAATGCAGAAACCCTCTAACCTGCTGCATAATGGCACAGTAAATTTGGAGAACGAGCCCAAACTGAGCCGATACACCTTCTCCCTGCCCACGTGCCGCATCAGCTCCTCCGTGGAGCAGCTCATGGAGCTGGTTTATCAGACGCTCTTGGAGGCCACAGTCAGCACAGACCAGTGGTAGGAATTATTTATCAGTAACTTGTGTGTCAGAAGCTCATTGCCTCTGGCAACACCAGGCATCTGTTAACAGATTAAAAGAACTTCAAATAATAGAATATACTTAAAAATGAGAATTAGTCATTAAAGTTGCTCTCATTTTGGCTGGAGGATGCAAGGCTGGGGTTGTGCAGGAGACTGGTACAGCTGATAACTCTGTTCCCTGCAGTACTGTGGTTAAGCAGCCTTTTGGAGTGAGGTTTTCAGGCAACATTCAGGTGCACTGCCTTGT
The DNA here is from genome assembly GCA_035583155.1 of Acropternis orthonyx. NCBI lineage: Eukaryota > Metazoa > Chordata > Aves > Passeriformes > Rhinocryptidae > Acropternis > Acropternis orthonyx. The sequence continues at coordinate 5,779,423 of JAWWEU010000068.1, read as the reverse complement.
ATTTTAGCTATGAAAGCAGTGTAGCCATGGTGAACTATGCACAACATAGTTCATGGCTTCTTGGCAGAGATGCTACTGCAGTGTTCACTGTTTTATCCCACCTTAGCTCTCAGTTGTTTAGAAACATCAAACCCACCTCTTTTCTCCAAACCAAATGATAAGGGCTGGCACCCGTTGTGAGCAGAGTTCTTGCTGTCTTTGTGCTGGTGAAAGCAAAGAGCCCCAGCTCTGCAGCTGGCAGGGCTCTTGGGAGAAAACAAATATTTTGGGCACCCACATAAAGTCTACTTTAAAAACCAGAGACAACAGCCCTGGAGCAGGAGAGTTGCCCAGGTAACCCTTCAGTGGCAGAGAGAGGGCTGAGTGTTTGTGCACACCTGGTGGGGAAGGGACACTGTCCCCTTTGTTCCTGGGGTTTCACATATCTCCCTTCTGCCATGAGGGCAGAAGCTTTTCCACACTGAGCTTACGAGGTCACCACAGCCTTTGTGAGTTTTCCAGAACGTTGACATGGCTGTAATTGATCCTGACAATCCACTCTTTGTGCCAGTGCCTCAGTGCTAATAAAACCTTGTTCTGGAGAAGGCTGAGGGTCACCTGTGAACAAGACATGAATTCCAGTGACAAGCTGACACGAACCTCATTTTCCCTCTAGCTGTGTGCAGCTCTTCTATTCCGTGCGGAGAATCTTCCAGCTGTTCTATGAAGTGGTGCCAACATACCACAAGTAAGTCTGTCTGTGTGTGTTTCCCAGGGCCTGCTTTGAGAGGGAATGATGCTACTGGAACACTCCCACTTGCACACTACAGCCAGAGATTAGCAAGGGCTTCCTCCAGCAGCAAAAAGCTACTCCTCCTAATCTTGTTGCTAAATCATACCTGTGTAAAGTAGGTATTAGAGGGTTTCTGAGTTGCCAGTCTTACAAGCAAGGGGATGGCTTGAAGTTCTTACACAGTTGTATTTGTTTCCAGCCACATAACTTTGACCCCAGATCTGATACACAGGGTTTTTTATGATGTTTTTCCTGCCAAAAAAAGCAGCAATGGAGACTGAAAGGACACAGTCCCGTCAGAGAACACCGGCACGTTCCTGGCAGGACTTCTCTCCCTTTTCCTCAGCATAACTTTGCTGTAACAAAGTATATTTCTGTTTGAAAGACCATCGCTAGAAAAAGTGTGGGTATAACACATGGTTCAAATGCCTCATTTCAAACTCCTTTCCTGCAAGATCCTTCAAGGAAGGGACAGGTTAAATGTTTTTATTCTGGCTGATGTCAGTCAGGCCTTGCCCATTTTCTGCAACACCTGCAGTGAGTTTCTTTGGGGAAAGCACAGCTGGTTTTTTTAACAGATCAATAAATAAATCCATTTCTTCCTTCTCTCCTCCTCCTTCCTGGGGCAGGGAGAGCCTGCAGAAGTTCCCCCAGCTGGCAGCCATCCACCACAACAACTGCATGTACCTGGCTCACCACCTGCTCACCCTGGGCCACCAGTTCCGCTACTGCACCACCAACATCCTGAGCAACGAGGCAGCCTCCTTTGTGGACCTGGTGCCTGCCTTCCGGAGGCTGGGTAACTTCACCTTTAGTCCTGAAATACACTGATGGATCACATGGAAACCAGTCCTGGCAGTTGGTGCTGAATGGTTTCATGTAGGTGTGGCTGCTGACTCAGTGCGAGCAGTGCATTGTTATTTTTTGGACAGGTGGCAACAACATTTTCTAAATTTGGAAGTCTTGGCTCGTTGAGGCCCAACTCTTCTCCAGCACATAATTCCAAGAACATTCCAGTATCCAGCACAGTGTTGCAGCACTGTATTTTGGGATCTGCTGCTCAGTCCTGTGATGTTTTCTTTAGCTTATTCTAGGGAAACATTCAGAGACAAGTTCGTGTGAGCTCACAGGAGCCATCCACAGTTAATTCTGCTACTCTGCAGCAATGCAAGCTGCACAAGAGCTTCCTGGTTAAATTGGCTCTATGAGACTGTTTAGGGACTGGAAATTCCATTAAAAATAAACCACTATGGCAAGTTCATTATTCAGCAGTTACAGTCATAAATAGGCAGAGCAAATTTAGTAATTGCTTAATTGCTTCTCTCTGCTTGTTTTTGCTCCTAAAGGGATGGAGTGTTTCAAGGCCCAGATGCGAGTGCAGAAGGGGGAAATCCTGGAAAGGCTCTCAAGTGCCAGGAATTTTTCTAATATGGATGATGAGGAAAATTTTCGTGCAGCAAACAAAGCAGTAAGGCAGGTAAGGAAGGCAGTCAAAGCCAGACATCCCTTTGTCTGCAGGGAAGGTCCAATGTGAAGGTGCAGAGTTCCAGCAGAGTGGAACTCTTAAAACAGCTACTTTCTGACATGATGGTTTGGGTTTTTTTAATCCTGGGCTGTGTCTTTTGCAGGATGTTTCATTGCCTTGTGCTTATTTCAGGGTGGTTTCTGACCATATGTGGTCACCTTACCACTTGGTGCCTTTGGTGATGTTCTGTTTGATAACATGGAGGTAACACAGAGCTGTTAATTCCAGGTGCTGCATCAGCTGAAGAGACTGGGCCAGGTCTGGCAAGATGTCTTTCCAGTGAATGTGTACTGCAAGGCTATGGGGACCTTACTGAACACAGCCCTGGCAGAGATTGTCACCAGGATTGTTGCCCTGGAGGTACCTGCTGGGGTGGATGTGCCAGCCCTGGGGTGGTAGGGACAGTTGGCATTTGTGACCTCTGGGAGTTCATCCCAAGGTTTCAGGGGAACAGAAATTATAATTGTGTGTCCATGGGAAATGTTGACAATACCAATTTTTCATGTCACTTTGCACTCCAAACCCAAATCTCCCTGCCCTCCACTGTTGTGTTTTCTCAACTCCAGGATATCTCTGCAGAAGATGCAGACAGGCTGTACTCGCTCTGTAGGATCATGGTGGAGGAGGGACCCCAAGTTTTCACCCCTCTGCCTGAAGAAGAGAAAAACAAGAAGTACCAAGAGGAAGTTCCAATTTATGTGGAAAAGTGGATGACATTCAAAGAGCTGATGATCATCTTGCAAGCCAACCTCCAGGAAATAGTAGATCAGTAGGTGTTTTCCTTTCTTCCTTCTCAGTTGGTTCTCAGGAGCTGGGAAGTGTCTGAGAGCAGCAGGGCCTGTTCAGAGGAAAGGCACTCACTGCTGATGAGGATCAGGCAGGGTGTTCAATAATCCATTTCAAGCATGCTCACAATTTCCTGCAGCTGAAGGAAAAGGTGAAAACCAGCTGCTGTGGGAGAGTGTTGGTGCATCCCCTTGGCTTCTCCAAGTTCAGGAGTGTTTTGCCTGCTGCTGCTGTTGCACCTGAGTGGCCTCTCTGCTTTTTTTTTTTTTTTTTTTTTTTTTTTTTTGGATGCTGTTTCTTGCTGCTTTTTTACCTTGCAGAGGGGACTCATCTGAGTGATCTGTGAGATTTGCATAATTCTACTACTTCACTTGGCAGGAGTTGTGAGAAGCTGGACATTCCCTGCTCACAGCTGCCTCCCACACAGCAAGAAAACACCCTCTTCTCAGCAGGTTAAACCAGAAGGGCACCAGCCACAGGGAGAGCACAGAGGGAAGGCAGCTCCTGCCCTGTGCCCCTGAACTGTGTTTTTCACCAAAGGTTCCCAACTCCCCTTCCACCTGGGCATAAACCACTTTTTTGTGTTCTTAAGGAGGTGAATGGGAATTTTGCAGACAGGCTTTAGGCTTATTTAGGAGAAGGAAAAGCCACTGAGTGCAGAAATCACCTCACAGCCTGTTGCCAAACACTTCTGGACTCAGGCTGCACACATACCTCGGGTAATGACCACTGGAACAAGTCCTCAGAGGGTTGCTTTAATGTGTCATTTCTGGGCAGTTTGGTCAGATAAAGCTTTTTCTCTCCCATGCAGGTGGGCAGATGGGAAGGGCCCTCTGGCAGCTGAATTCTCAGCAGCTGAAGTGAAGAGTCTGATCCGAGCCTTGTTCCAGAACACAGAAAGGAGAGCAGCAGCACTGGCCAAAATCAAGTAACTCCACGTTTACACTTGCACTTTGCATCTTCTGCTAAAGCAAGAGCAAACTGAGACTTTTAACTGTTTTCTTGATTTGACCTTTTTTATTTCTACTGGTATAAAAAAAAAAGATTAGAATTGGGTAAGTGCTTCCTGGAGCTTGGCCATTTCCTAGTGTTTGAGGGCAGAGAGTGTTATCTGGGACCAGAAAATCACAGGTGAGGAACACAAGAGACACTGCCTGCCAGGCAAAGCAATTTGGGCTTGAAAATTCCATGTCCTGCCACACTCCCCCAAGGAGTTCTGCCCAAGGCCAGGTTTTCCTTTATGAGCTGGTGGGTGTGTACAGTCCTGGTGAAGAAGAGATGCTTTTGCTGATGGTTGCTAATTCCCATTCTCTAGGATTTCATCTTCCTGCTCAGCCCAGCATAGGAAAATCAATCAAACCTTGTATCCAGCATCTCTGTGAGCACAGGCCCTGCTGCCAGACAAGCCTCCCACGTGAGGGGCTGTGTAGCCTCATCTCAAACTGGCCTCAGGGTCCTGGAGAGGACTTTTATTGCTCAGTAGTGACTCTCATCTATGCAGTTCTACAGCAGGGGGCCTGTGGCCCCTCTGTGTCTTACCTCTTCTGTCCCTGCAAGTTACACATGATACCCACAGACTCTGAGAGCTTTTGATGTCCTCCCAGGAATGCTGAAGTGCCAAACTTAGCTCTTTCCCACCTCAGGATTCCCTGAGGAACAGACCTCAAGAGAGCAACAGTTTAGAGGGGGATGTGAGGAAAGATCCTGTGCAGAGTGAACTATTGATGAAGACGCAGGGTTTTGCAATAGCTAGCAAAATTCTCTTATTTCTCATGGAAAATATCTTAAAACTGACTTAGAATTTTTCAGTCTCACTTTTACCAACTGTGGAAGCCAGTTCAGCTCCTTCCTTTATATTTTTGTTAGTTGTGAACTGGGTAGCTCTGGTGTCTTTCTGGTGTTATATTTTCTGTCCTTTAAGAATGTGGGAATGCAGCAGGGAAGGGAGATACTGAAGGGGAATCTGACTGCCACTTAAAACTCAGCTTTTTCTTTTCTTCCCCTCCAAGTGATTTACTCAAAGGCTGAGAGTGTTTCCCTTACACTGACATCCCATACAATCCCGTCCCTTTACACACAAGCAACCAAAAAAACACTTATTTTGAAAAACACCACTTCTCCCATGTTTATTGTTCACAGAAATGTAATTTGCTATTTTCTTTAATAAACTATTTATACTGAGGATGTTTGGGATTCTGTTCAGGTTACAAGTGACGGGATGAATCACTCCCAGACTGTTCTCCACTTATTACAGGGAAGAGGCCGAGTGCAGATCTCTGAATTCTCTCCTTGCCTGATTTCTAGTAAACCTAATTAAATAAAAAAGAAAACACAAAAAGAAATCAATATCATAAAAGAGGTTGTCCCAGAGGCTCATGGGTCGAGGGGAAGGACAGAAGGGGTTCAGTAGAGCACTGGGATTTGTCTGTGGACACACAGCTGGGCTTACCTCAGTGACCTGGTGAATCCAGGGCAGGAGCTGAGCCACGTTGGTGTAGACCCCGGGGTGGTTGGGCTCAGCACAGCCCTGGCCCCAGCTCACAATTCCCACCAAGCGCCACGTGGATCCATCCCAGCACACGAGGGGGCCCCCACTGTCCCCCTGAGGGGCAGAGCCAGGGCTGAGGGAGCTGCTCTGCCCCACGGGCAGGTCGGGCCCATCACGCAGTCACAGCATGGGTTGGGTTGGAAGAACCTTAGAGAGCCCAACCCCTTCCCCACCTTCCACTAGCCCAGGTTGCTCCAAGCCCCGTCCAACCTGGGACACCCAAAACTCCAGGCAACCTGTCCTAGTGCCTCACCAAGGACCTCACCAAGCTGGCATCTCCCACCCAGCTTTATCCCACCAGCCATGCAAGAAGCCAGAAGGAGGATCCAGGTGTGCCCCCAGCTGTTACCTGGCACGCATCCACCTGCCCCCAGGGGTACCCAGCACACAGCATCCTGGCAGTGAGCTCCCCTGAGTACATGCACGAGCTGTTGCACCTCTTGGTCCCGATCAGGGGCACCAGGGCTTCCTTCAGCGTCCCGGCCACCTGTGCTGGGGATGTGGAAAGAGGAGCCAAAGAGGGAAGCAAGGTGTGCAGGGAGCATGGGGGGGACAGCAGGGCGCTAGCTGGGCAAGTCAGAGATGGGGAAAGGGGACTACTTTATGGGATTGGGCACAGCCAGGTCCACAGGAGCTGTGGGTGTGGGGTGCAGGCTGATGGAGCAGCAGTGGGAGCGTTTGGAAGCTCACATGTGGAATGGATGGGGCAGTGGGGAGCAGGGGGAAAGTCTGCCGAGGGACAGGAGCAGGATGGGAGCTCACCTTTGTCAGGGGCGGTGTAGCCCCAGCCAGAGACCCAGCACTGCGTGCCCTGGAGGAGGTCCTGGTGGGAGGGCGGCAGGCACACGGCACGGATGGCATCTGGGGAGAGGGTGACAGGGAAAGGGCCAGGGCAGTGGGGACACAGCCTGGGTATCCTGCAAGAGGATCAAGGCCAGGCTGGATGGACCTCTGAGCAACCTGGGATAGCTGAAAGTGTCCCTGCCCATGAGGGGGGTGGGGAACAAGATGATCTTTAAGGTCCCTTCCAGCCCAGGCCACTGTGATTCTGCAAAGAGCTGCTCTGAGGGGGCAGGTTCAGAAGAGCCTGGTTTTTGAGCAGCTTTTCATTGTGGGACAGGACAGACAACTCCACAGAAGGACAGGAGAGCACCTTACTGGAGAAATTGAGGGGGACTCGGAGCTTCATCAGGGCGATGTCATAGTCGAGGCTGTTGTCGTTGTAGAGCGGGTGGTGAATGATCTCCTGGACTGACACCCCAGCCTCCTGCCTGAGGGAGCCGTGGGTGATAAACCCTGCAAACACCAGCCAGGCAGATGCCTGGAGCCTCCTGGAGCTGGGCAGAACACACAACACACAGCACTGACCACAGGGCAGCAAGAACCGGTGCCTGGGGGAACAGCAGGGTGGGCACGGGGGGTACCTGTGCACGCAGTGAGCCGCCGTGAGGATCCACTCCCGTGCCAGCACGGAGCCCCCACAGCGGTGCTGGGAGCCCTGGCACACACTGACCTGCCAGGGCCAGCGCCCAGGGGGCACATCTGCCCCCCCGACCACCCGCACAGCCCCGGCGGGCAGCCCACACTCTGCAAGGCACGGGTTAGAACAGGCTCCGCACCCTCCCGGGGGCGAGGAGAGCAGGGGGAAGGGGGGGGAAAGAACTGCTGGATCCAGGCAGAGATCCTGGGGGCACAGGAGAGGAGGGAATCGCTCACCTGAGCACTTCAGAGCCACAATTTGACCCGAGTCACAGCTGCTCCTGTGCGGGAATAAACAGCGGGAATAAATCCTCCTGGTCAGGATAAACAGCAACCAAAATCCCCGGGGCATCGAGGAGCTCCAGGGAGGCTCCAGCAGTTCCCAAAGGGGCTGTTTACTGCACAGCACCTGCACAGTTTGTTATGCTCTTAAGCCTGAAAAAAAGGCTCCAGCAAACTCTGCTTTCCCCAGAGCTGCCCTTACCCGAGCTGCCACAAGTCTTCCAGGCTGCCTTCCTGGTGGGGTCTCACCTGGAGGAACTGCTGCTCACCATTCACCCTGACATCCGTCAGGTTCACTCCTTTCTGATGGGTCATTCTGCAGAAACAACAGGGATTGTCCCCAGGGAGGGGATCAGGAATGTGACCCTGCCTTGGGAGCAACACTCTGCAGTCCTGCAGCTCTGGCAGCTGGGGATGAACCTCTCGACAGGGAGGATCTCCTGGAGCTGTTTCTGCAGGTCACCCCAAGTCCTGGGTTCCACCTGCATCCCCCAGGGAGCTGTGTGACCTGGCACTGCTGCCCTGACAAACCCCCAGCCTTCCATCTCCTGCTTTTGCCAAGATCATCCCCCTCAGAAAAGGGCAAACAGGGGCCAAAGCAGCTGCCTCTGCCATGCCCACCTGAGGTACCCGAGCTGCTGGCATAGCAGGGTGCCCAGGGAGTGATTCCAGCCCTCGTGGCACACCAGGAGCCAGCCAGGATGTCCTTCCACCTGAGCTTCCAGCAGGGAGCTTGCCGTGTTTATTCTGAAAGACACTGAAGCCATTCCATCAAAGACAACCTGCGAGCCCCCTTCTTTGCAGTGTCCTGTGCAGGGTCATGCATGGACAAAGCAAGAAAAAACCCACCCAAAACCCCACAAAAAGCCACCTGAGGAATTAGAAACTCTAAATGAACACAGTCACGGAGTGGTCACAGGCGAAGGAGCCCTGCAGGAGTTGCCTTTGCTGTGGGACCCCTCCATGCAACGAAGCTGCAGTTCTGGGGGGAGCAGCGGGACTCAGAATAAAAGCAAGGTCAGCAGGAGATGTTTATTTTTAAAGAGCCCCCTCTCTGTTCTCTCTGGGCTTGGCAGGCACTGCCCTGCACACTGCTCCCCTCTCCACACCCCTTTTGGCAGGAAGCAAAGACACAAACCTGTACTGGGAGCCCCCCGGACCACGGGCTCTTCCTCCTCCCTGTCCCCGCACGCTGGGATCGCATCCAAGCCCTGCAGCGGAGGGGAGCCCTGCTCTGGCTGAGGCTCCTGCAGGTGTTTCACTTCAGGAGACAGAGAAAGGGGTGGAGATGGACTCACGCAGCCCGGGCAGCACCCAGGATGCAGGATATTGGGGACAATCCTGCACTGCCACTGGAAGAGGGGAATGAGCCACTCCGGCACCACAGCAACCAGCCACATCCCTCCGTCCTGAGCCACAGCTGACTGACCAAGGAGCTCCCACCAGCACCCCAAAGCCGCTCAGAGTGGCAGCAGGGCTGTCCTGAGGCTTGCTGAAGACCTATACGAAGGCCTTAATCTGAGTTTTTTCGGGGTTTATCAAACCTGTCACAACACTGACCCAGGAGCCACGTCCCAGCCGCCGTCCCTGCCAGCAGCCCCGCGAGCCCGAGCAGCAGAAACAGCCTCCTCAGGGTGCAGAGGGTCCCACAAGATGCCTCGGCAGAATCTTTAAAAGAGGGACAGAGGATCAGCGTGGTTTGCCAATCTCACATCTCTCCCAAGCCCCTGGGTTGCTGTGCACCAGTTCCTAGGGCTCACTGCTCCTCTTCCGCACGGAGCTGAGGCTGTGGATTCTGTGAGAGGCCAGGACTCTGAGCACCCTCCCCATCCCCAAAGCCCCCAAGCAGCTCACCCGTGTGTCGCAGGGAGGGCTGTGCCCCCTGTGCTCCCCTCCTTGGCTCGGCTGCCGGGCTCCTGGGGCTCTGCACGGCATCCTCGATGTGGTTGGGGTTGTTGGGATGCTGCTCAGGTAAGTCTGGGCTCTGGGGAGAGGAGCAGAGCCCCTGGAGCAGATCAGTGACAAAGGCTGGGCGTGGTGGAAGGGGACAAGCTCTGGAATCCCTTCTCACCATGGCAGCAGGAGCAGAGCTGTGGGAGCAGCGCACAGGGATCTCCAGTGACCCAGCTCGGGTTCCCCAGCCTGGAGCGGTGCATGCGCAGCGGCCACGCTCGAGGGATTCCTTGTTCCAAAACCCCCCCTTCTCCTGCTGACAGGGCCCTTCCAGGGGCTGGGGGATTGTTCAGCTGCCCCTGTCCCACCCCTCCATCCCCCTGCTCCCAGGAGCTGCTCAGGCTGGGGAGCCCCAAGGGAATGCTCCCATCCCTCCCCGAGCAAGATCAGCAGCTGTTGGACTGCCTCAGGTCTCAAACGCGTCTCCCACCTGCTTTCCCCCTTTAACCCCCCTCATTACCTGCCATATGAGAAGCCCCAAGTGCTGCTGAGGGGCAGTGGCACTGCCCAGGCTGCTGGTGTGAGTGAGGGGCTGCAGCTCCAGCCAGCTCTGCTGGCTCTGAGCACCTTGGGGATCAAGACATCCTTAGCTGGGAAAAGATCAGAAAAGAGCCTGGAGCTGCTTTTTATCACCCCCACATCTCCAGCCAAGTGCCTGCCAGCTGTGACATGTAAAGGACAACTCTCCTGCCCACAAGCTTCAGCCTGGATGGGCTGGTGAGGCCCCATCACTCAGCAAGATCCCAGGGAAACAGCACCACCTCCCCAGGTGGATTTTCCCTGCAGCACATAAAGGGCTGTGGCGCACCAAGAGCAACAAAGGTCAGGCAGCAGCTCTCATTTTCCACGTAATTCCTTGTTGCTGAAAGTTGCTGGTGCCCTGCAGGAGGGGAAGAGTTTCTAACCCGTGGCTTGGGCCATGTTTGGGCAGAAGATGCTTTTCTTACCAGTGCAGAGCTCTTGTGGAGCAGAAATTGCTTGTGCTGCTGCATCCCCTCATCCTCCCCTGACCCAGAGGATGCTCCAGCACAGTTGTCACACCCGAGGTGCTGCCACATACCCAAAATCAAAAGCAAAACCAGACTGAAAGAGCTGTCTCGTGAAAGAAAGATTTGTCTTATTTACATATTTCTCCATCCCCAAAAGATACAGCTGATGGCTTGTTGCTCAAAACACCAATGAATTTTTAATGCTATTTAATCAAGGGAACTCCTATGAATGTTTCATGACCTGTCCTGCAGGTTTGTGCTGCCCATGAACAGCACCAGGCGTGTCGTGGCACAAACCCACCCTGTGCTGAGCAGATGGTGGGAAAACAGGGGGGTTTGGGGTTGGTTTGGATTTTTTTCTCCAGGCCCCCTGTCTCATTTAGTGTTTAGGCCAGCAAGCAACAGACAAGGCTGCAAATATCCCCCAAATCACAACCTGGCTCGGTGACTGACCTTTTTGGGGTCCTGGCTGTGCTGTACCGGTGGCACTGGAGCAGGACTGTAGATGGTGCTGGAGCACCAATGGGAAAGGAGAGAACAGCTGAGGCACAGAAAGCCTGAGCATCCTATGCTGTTCTGAGCACAGAGAAGAGGAAGGACTCACTCAGGATGCTGCTCCCAGCAGGACCAGTTCAGGTCATCTCATCTCTGAGCATCCCATGCCCTGAGGCTGCCAGAAAACCAACCTAAATGAAGATGCAAAGGTTAATTGAAGATGGGAGCACAGCCAGCAAAAAAACCACCCCCAAACCTTGACTGCAACAAAACACAGTGAGCAGGGATCAGTCCATGCAGGGGAAATGATAAACCAGAGTAGATTCCAAAAGGATACACCAGGAACAGGTGAAAAATAAAGACACATCACTCAGCCCATGCTGCCTCTCTGCTCTGAGTCATGCTGCTTCTTCCTTTTAAAACTCATTAAAGGAAGATCAATATTTCTACCCATCCTGTTGCCTGCAATAAGAAAATAGTGACTGAAACGAGAGAGCTTTCCAAATTAAACATTGGCAAACAGATGGAAAAGGGAGGAAGGGAAACCGCAGCAAAGCTTTTTCGCCCCAGTTTTCATCATTTTTTTTTTTCCTGTGGTTTTGCAGAAAAACGAAGCAAAAGAGAAGCAACAGTGATGACAGACCTTGACAGCTGCTGAAACGCCCATGCCACAGGGATACCTGGCACGTGGCAGAGATGCTGTGAAGCATAAGACATTCCCTTTGTCATTTTTCTAACTTATTCCCATTGAAACAGCCTCCCCTTTTCCCGCTGGGAGCAGCAAGCAGAGCACAGCTGTGGAGCAACCAGCCAGATGTTGTCTCATGCTGCTGTAACCCCAAAGCTGGCAAGGTCATGGCTGTGCACAGCAGTGTGAGGATCTGCTTTGGGAGATGAGGGATTCTGGCTCTAACAAGCACAAATTGTCTCCCATTCTTCTGCTGAGATTAGCAAGAAAGGGTCAGTAATTGGCACATAAAAAACATTCAACACCTCACCCTGATGTTGTTCTCCAAACTCCCAATTTGAAGATTTCAAGGCAGCTTTAACAGCCAGCTTTTACTGAGTTTCACCTACTTTAATTCTCTGTTTTAGCCTGTGCTGATTGCTCCATCCTTTCCCATAAAAGCTGCGTTATTTCTCAGGGATATTTTACAAGAGCATTTAAGTGACAGGACAAGGGGGAATGGTTTCAAACTGACAGAGAGGAGGTTTAGGTTGGATATTGGGAAAAAATTCTTCCCTGGGAGGGTGGGCAGGCCCTGGCACAGGTTGCCCAGAGAAGCTGTGGCTGCCCCATCCATTGAAGTGTCCAAGGCCAGGCTGGACAGGGCTTGGGGGAACTTGGGATAGTGGAAGGTGTCCCTGCCCATGGCAGGGGGTGGAACAGGATGATCTGTAAGGTCTCTTCCAACCCAAACAATTCCAGTATTCTATGATTTATCCAGATGGACCCTAATCCTCCAAAACCATGTCAGGGGAGGGGTGAGGGGAACGAGTTTCACTTATCAGACTTAAAGCATCTCTTGTTGCTGCTTTTGTCTCAAGGAGAGGTTTAAAAACCCCTCCTGCACCGAGTGCTCCCATCCCGACTGTCACAGCTGGATAGCCCCGGTGGGAGCAAACAGTAGCCGAGGTGTAATTAGGGTTGGGAGCTCCCAGCAATACTGGCTGGGTTCCACACCTCAGGCTGCCCCCAAGCCCAGGGCTCTGCTCCTGACCAGGTGCCAGAGAGTTTTCCTTTGAAAAACAGCACGTGAGCGCCAGTTCTGTGCTCTGAGGGACACCCGGTGTTTAAGTTCCCACACATGAAGTGTGAAGTTGCAGACCACCAGTGCCTGAAAACTCTCTGTACTCAACCCAGAGGAATTCAAGGAGAGAAGACCCAATAAAAGCAGCCAAGTAAAGGTGGAGCAAGGCAGGATTCACTGGGGCCAGGACAAAAGCACAATCAGTCTCATACTCCAGACTGCTGAAGCAAAAGGCTCTGCAAAAACTGGGGGCAGAGAGGGGCAATAAGTGAGAAATGACCATTGATTTAATCCAGCAGCTGGAGTTCACAGATTCTCCTGTCTGCTCCACCTCTTGGACCATTTCCTTCGTTACCTCCTTTCTTCTTCCTCCCCTTTGCCTCCTATCTAATAAAAGTGCCTCTCTGTGAGATAGAGCAGCTGCTGCAAGGCTGTAATGAGAGAAATGGCCAAAAGCAACAGCCCAAAAACCTGCCTGGTCCTGGTAGCACCCTGCCAAATCCCATCAGGGGTGATGAATCCTGGATTGTGTTTTCCCAGCAGCGATGCTGTGGTCAAAATAAAGGAAAAAAAATACATTAAAAAATTAATAAGAAGCTCCCAAACAGCCCCTCAAACCCCCCCCACCTCAAGCAGGGGGATGTACTGACATGAAGGAAGGGAATTTATGAGTTCATTTGCCTGATCCATCTCCCACTGCAACACAGAGGCACATGCAGAGCAGAGCCCATCCACTGCCCTGTTCCAGCCTCTCTCCCGAGGCAATTTGCTGTGTAATGATTATGGAGTTGAGAAGGCAATTTCAGGAAAAATAGTTTCTCTCTAGAAGGAATTGAATAGAGCAACTATTATAATGTGGTACACTAATTTATTCAAAAGGCAGGCAGGGACAATTTAGAGACAATTCTCTGCAGAGACTGTTCCAGCCACCCCAGGTCAAACACTGCAGGATCCAGAGGCTCTTGCTCCAGACAAGCAAATACCAGGACTTCTTAGGGAAAGGGTGACAATTCCCAGCTCCTGTGAACACACAGACCTCACTGCCCCCCCATGCTCCTGTGTTTGAGGTCTCACTCATGACTGTCACTTCCTTCAGGCACCTCATGCTTCCCGGGTAAAAACACTCTGCTGGATACAAAGCAAAAGGCCAGAGACTAAATTGAAGCCTGGAAAAGCACTATTACAGCCCAGAAACACAATGAGCCAGTCAGTTCTGCAGCAGTTTGCTCATCTCTTGCTTCAGAGGAGCAGAGGGAAATGTCCTGATCGCTGTGCGTGCTGCGGCTGTGATGGGAAACTCTCAGTGCCAACCTGGAGCAGGGCGTTTTCAGTGCCTGCACCTCCCAGCTGATGCCTGCCGTGCTCAGAGGTGACTGCAAGTTATTTGATGCTCATGTGTTTGTGCTTCTTCAGAGGACAGAGAGTCAGAAAAGGGCTGGGCCCTGGCTTCTCATCCATCACCTCATAAATGTAGAATCTGAAGATGTCAGGGATGAAATGTTTTCATTGTCTGCAGCATGTTCCAGCACAAAGCTGTCCTGAGGGATTTCTCCTCAGAGACAAGTCAGAGAAGAAGGATTGTTAAGGAGCAATTAATATTATGCTCCTTCTTTCCCATTTCCAAACACAGGCCATTCTGTCAATTTGTCATCTGACTTTTTGCCCTTGCAAATTGCTGAGAACCTAAATCTCAGGAAGAGAAAAGGGAAAGGCTTTCAGGAGGCTGGGTGGCACTCACTCTACCCACACACCCTGCCCTAAACCACACAGGGAAATGCTCCTGGGGTGGTTCTTGGCAGTGGGGCATCACTGGGAGCAGTTTGCCACTGCAGATGGCACAGAGGGAGGGGCAGAGACAGGCTGTGCCCCGGGCTGGCCTCACATCCCAGCCCAGACGGGCAGCCTGCCATGTGGGCTGTGAGATACGGCAGCCACTTGCCCTGCCCTGCAGCCCAGATGAAGTCACAGTGATGTCATGATGGGCAGAAGGGCTGCCAGGTCCTGCCTGTGCAGCACAGCATCCCCCCTGTGCTTGCAGCAAGGGGGCTGAACCTGCTCTGTCCAACCCCCTCCCTCACCAGGAACGAAAAAGCAAACAGAAAACATCCCATCTCTGAATTCTGCAGCAATTTCCTCAGACATGGCCTGGCCTCAGGTACACCAAGGGGAAACACAAGCGATCCTTACATTAATCCTTACATTCTGCCCTGCCAAGAAGGCTGAAGAGAACACCCAGGTGTGTGAGAGTCCCTCTGTGCCTTCCCCCTGCAGGAAACTCTCCAGCCTGGACAAATCCAGCAGCAAGGAATCTGCCTGAGCTGCAGAGCCCTCAGCCTGCTGGCACAAACCTTCCACCCCATCAGCTTCTCCCCTCCCCAAGGGCACTGGAGTCCCACGAGGTGCTTTTCCTGAACCCTTGCCCCTGTCCTTTTCCTGCCTCTCTTCTGTTCTGGGGATGTTTCTCCCAGGATTTCATCCCATCTGTTGA
Source organism: Acropternis orthonyx (assembly GCA_035583155.1). NCBI lineage: Eukaryota > Metazoa > Chordata > Aves > Passeriformes > Rhinocryptidae > Acropternis > Acropternis orthonyx. The sequence goes on along the minus strand of JAWWEU010000068.1, from coordinate 5,764,355 downwards.
ACAGCCACATTAGTAAAGCAGGTGCTGGTTGTGATTTCCTCTAGAAATAGCTCTCTGACGTGGGCTTATTAGGAAAGTGAGCATTCCTAAGGAAGACAATTGGCTTCCCAAAGCCAGGCTGTGCCCACCTCACCCTCCACAGCACCACAAAGCCAAGGGTGCTCCTGGTTTCACCTGCAGGACACAGCCTTCCCTGCCCCAAAGCCACTCCCTGCTCTGCTCCCAGAGGGGTCACTGAACTCCACACCAGGAGCAGCAGAATTTTCCATTTCTTGGCTCTTTCTCAGGATCAAGAACCTTTCTGCATCGTGTGCTTCCCAGGGGACGCATCCTTGCCAGGGCTTTGGGTCTGCAAGGTAGAAAATCGAGTTGCAATCAAGGTCCTGCCAGAAAGTTATCCACCTGTGAAGATGTACAGGTCTCTGGGCTGCCATTAGAGCCTGCTAAACACCCAATAAAATTAACTCCGTGCACTCAGGGGGAGCCTCTGCTTTCTCTGCACAGTTAACCTGCCAGCATTCCTTGGGAATCTGTCATCGTTCAGCTCAGCAGCTTCTCGCTCAGCAAGAAAAAGGTTTATCCAGGAGTAGGTGGATGTTCCTGCCAGCCTTGCCTGCAAGACACTCGAGTGAGAGGCTACTAAGCCCAACTTTCTTCTTAGGAACAGAAATAAAGGTTTTCCCAGCCAGCAGCCTCATTTTTCTTGCACTCAGTTCCTTGTTGTATCCTCAGAATTACTTTCCTCTCCTCCACAACAGGGCACAAAGTCATGGCCGGTGCTGTTGACCAAAAGCATCTGCCTGGAAGCTCGCTCACACAGCCTCATTATGGGTCCTAATTAAATAATTACACATTTTCATTCACTGTAATCACAGCCCCTACTTAGGTAAATAAATATGCTGACAGCAATTACAAAATTATTAAAATCTATTACAAAATACAGATTCAGTTAAAGACAAAACCACATCAGAGAGCTCCTGCCTGGGTCCAACCCACCCCCCTGGACCAGCCTGCTTGCCCTTGTCCCCTCACACCCTGATCTCATTCCAAACCAGGGATCCCCTTCATGCCCTGACACCTCAATTAGCACCAGGGAACCCCTTCCCACCTGGAATTCATCAGCATTTCTCCAGGCTACAAAGTGAAAACCCTCTAATGCATCCAGACACAGAACTAGCTCCCCTTCTGCCAGCATTTACCAGTGCCAGGCCCAGCAGTAATGCTTCAAGAAACCATATTTAGGGGAGTAAAGTTCCAAAATAACCTTTCCTTCACCTTTGTTATTTATTTCCTCCCATAAATTCGTATGAGGTTGTTACTCAGCACTTTAAAACAGTGCCCTTGATGCCTCCCCAAAGGATCACCTGAAGCTCAAACCCAAAATTCCCTTTCCTCTTGCTATTTCACTTCTGCATGCAGCACTTTGGCAAACACAGCCTTTCTGCAGCTCAGGAATTATCAGATTTGCAAAGCAGTCCCTGCCAACCGGGGAAGGGGGAAAAAAGGTGGGATTTCACTTAGGAACTGCTGCGGTACCTATTTATTAGCTCAGATGCATATCAGCCCAAATTACCCTCCTGAAACAGACCCAGCTGTTTGCCAGGAGAAAATTCCTCTTCGGAACTCAGTGCTCTCATTAACTGCAAGACTTGAAGGGAACAAGGACATTTCTCTACGTGATGAAACACCCCTGGCACTGACTCCTTCACTTCCCTGTCCCTATTGCTCTTGATTGTCAGACACTTTCCATCTCCATGGCTTCTGGAAGCAGAGAGTTCTCTGAATTGCCCATTCCAGCACTCATTTTGCACCAAAGGATCTGTGCTGGGAGCTGACATCCCACTGACATCCCACTTTGCCTTCCTTCTGCTCTGCCAGACAGTTCCACGTTCAGTAACAGGGTTTTTGGGGAAAAAAAACAAGCAGGAGCCACACTTTTAGGATCACCTCTATTTCACACCACAACACACCTCAATCCTGCAGCGGTGGTCACAGCCTGCTTTATATGGGAGGGGGGGTTTCCCTTTCCCTGCACAGTTAAGAAGGGGAAGGGGAATCCTATGACAGAGGTAAAAAAGGGGACGAGGAGCCGAGCTCTGTCAGCTGGAAGCTGCTCACTGAGCAAATCGGGCTGGAGCTGGGAAACGCAACTCGTGGATGTGACTAATTGCTCCCCTCCCGTCTGCCTCAGGTGTGTGGCTGCATCCAGGGGCAGCTGAGCCCTTGCATTCCGGGCTGGAACCGAGTTTGTGCTATTCAGCAAGATACCCAGGTGAGACAGGGATGATGGAGATGGCAAATCTCAGCAATAAACTGCAGCCCTGGACAAAAAATGAACAACTTTACCCTTTTCTCCCCAACTCCTCTGGTAGCAAACACGTTCATCAGTGCCAGACGAGTGTTTTTTAGGAGACAGCAATACCCAACACCTCCCAACTCCATTCAGTGCACCTTGGCTTCACCCCCACCCCTTATCATCCTAAACATTTTCCCCATCACCACAACCCAGCCCTGATAAACACATGCCCTCAGCATTCCTCCCAGCAAAGTGTAGCGTTTGTCACAGCATAAATAGCACAAATATAGGGAAAAAAAATGTGCTTTTTTCTCCCCCATCCTTTTTGCAGTGGCCAATTAGCACGTTTGTTTCACTGGCATCCTTTGGTAACACAGCTTTGCAAGTGGACTGGAGTTAGAGCTGTATGTTCAGTGAAGATTTGAGTTCTCCCTCTGGAATGTGAGCTCCAATTACCCAAGACTAACTCAGGACTCTGCTTTAAACAAGACACAAATGGCAGTGGTCAGGAGGAGGGATGAAATATCCAGGGATCTTTGGGTGGGCTCTGGCTCATCATCCCACTCAGTGTGGAAAGGGAATGCATCACCTCAAAACGTCTGTATTTCCACAATGCATGTTGGACATTTCCCACAAATATTAGTAATGATGCCACAATTGTAATAAAAAATTCTTATATAATTATCCCGGAAAGTACCAAGCTCAGGAGGAAACCAAACACACCTGTGAGCATCAACCTCTTCTTTCTTCCTGGTTTGTTTGACACAACAAAGGAAGAATCATCCTAAATGGGAAAACAACCATCCTAATTGGGGAAACAACCATCCTAAATGGGAGCCCTCGGGTCCTCCTGAGGCACAGCCAGACTGTGCCAAACTGTGGCACAGCAGAGCTTTTGTGCAGTGCTAAGAGGGTGCTTTTAGCCAAAAATAGACATATATTTTAGGAAGTCTCAGCGATCCAGATATTCTTCATTTTTGAGTCATAGGGAGAATTGTAAAACTCAGCGTAGCTGTAAAGCTCAAAAGGTGCCACGCTAATACATGTGTAATTACCTGGCTGGAGTTTCTAAGTGATTAATTTTCAGAGCAGTTCAGGGATGTGGCTCAGTCCGACTCTCCAAGCCTTTTCTGCACTGGTGGTGCCTCATTTAAATGCTGATGAACCCGAGGGTTCATCACAGAACGGGGATCTTTTGCCCGCTGTAAACACACACAGCAGCCCAAGCACATCCTTACTACAAGATCCGTCAGCAATAATGGCCTTTACTCACTCAAGACACCAAGTCCTGAAAAGCTGTACATTTGTTTGCCTGTAAATCACCCCAAGCACAACACTGGAACAAAGTTGCTGTATTTGAGCCTAAAGCTTGGTATTTCTTACCCCAGAATTACAAAGAGATGGTTTGCACATGCAAGAAAACATCAGTTTTCCCAATTCTGAGGAAACTTCTGCTTTTGTCATTGCCAGATGATGAGTCAGCCCCATGTTTGCAGGCAAGGAAGGGAAAAATCCCCCTTCTTTATCCACACTTAAAAGGGCTTTTGAGAGCTGCTCTTTCCTGCAGGGACGTGCAGCAGAGAGGCAGCTGCATGGGGAATTTCGGACACCCCCGTCCCTCTGCCACCCAGGGAGAGCCCCGACTGTGCTCTGCACCCGGGCAGCTTTCACAGCCACAGTCAGGGGCTGCCTTCCCTCATCAACACATTTGTCTCCTTCCTTCTCACTCCAGCAAGATTTGTGAATCTCTGTGAAATGGAAGAGGGGCGGCAAACAGAGACTCCTGACGTTTGTCATGTTTCCCAGAGCTGGTTACTGTCCCCAGCTCCCCGGGGAAAGGGCAGCAGCTGCTGTCCCAGGGACACTATTGCTGTCACCCTCTGAAAAAAAAGAGACATTTCCATCAGGCCAGAAGACACAGCACACCCAACTGTGGATTTCTGCGCCCAAGGGGTGGCAGAAGCCCCGTTTCCCCCACCCTCAGTGACAGCAGCACATCCCTGAGCACCAGCGGGGACTCAGCCCCCAGCTCTGGGCTGTGCCTGTGCCCGCTGGCAGGACCCTGTGCCCGCCTTGGCTCCGCAGAACTCACCCCACAACACTCACCTCTGCATCACTTTCTGCCTCAGGGGCGGAGGGGAGGCTCTTCCCTCTCCCCCTGGGGCAGCCCCTGCCCCGGCTGAGGGCCATGAGCATCCCAGCAACCTTCCTACCTGCAGGCAGTTTGCCCTTCAAAAGTCGAATTTGATCCCTTGTGTCCTGCCCAGCAACACCTGGGCAAGGTGGGGGGGCTCTAGTGGGGATTTACCCCCCTCACCCTGCAAAGAGGGCAAGTCTGACCCCTTCTGTGCAAGAAGGGCAGCAGGATGGTGTCTTTAACCCACTGCCACCTGTGCCCTTTCAGCATCTCCTCAGGAACCATCTCTGGAGTGGATTTATGCCCCCAGAAAAAAATCAGCTGCCCAGCCCTGCGGTCCAACACACAGCCCTGAGCCTCCCAAACTCCCTGCCCATGCAAGACTCCTCACAGCAGGTTTGTTACTTCCTGCTGGCAATTTCCAAGGTGGTGATCTAATGAGTCATTAAAGACAAATAAGAAATAGGAGAAAGCATTTGACTTAGCACTTCTTTCCAAAAAATACTGTAGCTGCAGAATTTTAAGTAGAGCGAACCAGAGCAATTTTAATAATATTAAGCTTAAATTGACAGCAAAAAGAGTGAATACAAAAGAGTAACAAAAACCCAAATATATATAAACCATAAGGCACTGTGAAAAGAATATGATTAAGCTTTCAAAGTTATACATTGAAAATTTAGACAGTGCTGGGAATGAGGTCTTTTTCTTCTCTGGTTGAGAAACATCCTCCCATATAATCAGATAACAAAGACTATAATAATTCATACAAAGGGAGCTGGTGCTTGCAGGCTTTGTGTTGGCTTCCATTTACTCTCCAGTGCCCAGATCTGCAGCTCTGGGGACACACCTGTACCTTGGGTGTGATCTGTGTGTTTCTGTGCACATGCGGCATCACACACAGGCTCTGCATGTCACCTTTGCTCTTCCAAATAAAAACTGAAGCAGAGCCCTGAACACTGCAAGAGTCCAAACCCACGAGCCAACCTCTGCATCTTGGCTGCTCTTCCTCAGGCTCAGGCAGAAATCACAGATGTGAAAATCCCCATGTCTACTTGCTGCATTAATTCTCGTTGTTGCAGCAATGAAAAGAGCCAGGCTGCTGAGGGTCAGGAGCGGAGCAGCAGCTCCCAAAAGATCCCTGGGGATGGATCTGCTGCTCGGGGTCAGCTCTGCCCTCACCCCCAGCTCCCTCTAACTCATTCCAGAGCTGATGGTGGAGCGCAAAGAAGGAAGGGGCTGTGACACCGTGAAAGATGAATAATCAACCAAGGTCAGGCCCCAAAAGCTCTTTGCACCCTCTGTGCTCGGTGTTTACACTTCTGGAGTCACGGTGGTTCTCATCTCTCACCAAATGTGTCTGGAGAAGGAAAGACTATTCATTCTCCTCTCAGAAAGGACTATTAGGTCAATTCCTGTCTAGAAATAGAGGTTGGACTGAGTTGTAGGGTCTGAGGGGTCCGGAAGGTTTGGCTTTAGAGGCCCATCTTGATGTGAAATGCCAAGTGCTCCTTCCCTTTTCCTGTGTTACGGAGCGGAGCAGGGAGTGCAGTGAAGGAAGGTCTGGCACAACAGCCATCCCCCACTTTGCAAAGCCGGACAGAACACCACACCCTGTCTCAGAGCATAAAAAGAGCTTTTTAGTCTCTCATTTTAGGATAAATCACAGCATCGCTTACGCACAAACACAGCCTGCAGTGGCTGTCGATTCCAGCTCCCTCCCCAGTCCTTAAGGGGTTCCACAGTTTCCTTTGTGAAAGGCTGTATTGATCACAGCAGATCATTACTGGTTAATAAAGGCATTCCTGCTCAACTGTTCCCTACCATGAAAATTCCTGCAGTGGCTTTGTCACTTCTCTGTTGGTGAGGTTTGCAATGTTTGATAAATTGTCACTTCATGTTTGAAAGCTGAGCAGCTTTGCAGTTGTTTGGTTTGGTCGGTTGTGGGTTTTTTTGAAGGATGGTGGAGGAAGAAGAAAATCAAAGTGAGTCTGTAGTGATATCTCCACACAAATCACAATCAGGCACCAAATCAGAATCCAACTCTGTTTAGGTGATGGTTCATGAGAGGGAAAAGCAAGGCAGGGACAGGGGGGTTCTCCCACAAGCTCTTGGCACTTTGTGTCCTCAGCTTTGGGGAAGTCACCAGAACTCAGGCAGGGGCTCCATGGTGTGGGACCACAAAACCACCCCTCACTCCTTAAAAGTGTCACCCTGTGCCTTGATCCTCATGCCCTCCCACCCCTCTGCATGTGAGGGACATTTTTGGGTGACACTGCACTGGGAGACTGCAGGACACGGAGAGAGAAACTGAGATTTGGCAATGGTGAATAATTAAGGATGTGATTCCTACTGTGCTGGTTTTTCACTGTCACATAAATAATAACAGCAACAATGATAATAATAATAGCACAATATTGCCAGATACCAGGGGGATTAAACATCAAATTAATACTTAGCAAGGTTAGGATTAAGCAGAAATAACAGCTTTATGATTAGAGTCTGAAACTGCTGCTAATAATGACTGATTATACTCCTGCAGAGGAAGAATTACAAGTACTTAAGGACAAATAACCTTCCCGAAATTGTTGGCAGCTTAAAGCAGAGAAGTACCAAAGAAGACCAATAAATTGTCTGTGTAATGGAGCTGTTCTGTGGACAGAGCAGAGGTGAGGGAGGACGTGAGAGTGGTTTCCAGCAGATAAAACAACAATTGCTTCTCTCCATGTCCACAACTACCAAAGCTTCGGGGAGAAGTTAAACTTCTGAGCAAAAAAGGACAATAAAAACCTTCTCGAATTCCTGCTGCACAGCGGAACGAGGCAGCTCTGCTCTCTGCACTTGGAGCCCCTGTAGCAGGAACCTTGTTTATTTGAAATTATTTTAAGTGTGACTTGGTAGTGCCTTGCCTGTCTGCCAGTTTCCAGCTCATTAGGTCTGTCTTTATGTCACCTCCTCTGGGCTCCTCTCAAAGGGCTGGTTTACTCTGTGTGTGTTTTCTCCCCACTTGGCAACAAGGCACAGGGAGAAAATTTGTGCTGCTGTGTAAAGCTGGGAATGAAAGTGAGACAGTCCCGGGGGGGATCCCCACTGATCACTGGCTGGGAGGTGAGAGACTCCTGGAAAAGGTTTTAACAGGAAAAACTGTAATCAGAGCTGGGAATGGGGAAGGACCCGACTGTGGGCTGGGAGCAGCAAAGAGAGAGAGATTCACTGGGGAAGCTCCTGTGACAGGAGTCAGGAGAGACCAATTCTCCCCCACTCACTGCCTTGTGTTTTGTGTGATGGAAAAACATTGTTTACTCGTAATTATTGCCGCTCTCACCTCCATCCTTTCTTGGCTCATCCTTTCCCTGACTTTCAGACTGTCTCAGAACATCTCTGTTGGGAGGATATACCAAAACAAGGCTCTTTCTTGACAAGAAATTCCCCACATCTTACTATCTGGTTACTGCTTCCATACCACCTGTAGCAGGTAGATCCATTCAATAAGTCAGGCAGGAAACCTAGAATTCTCTTAATGAGAAATAGATTGCAGATTCCCACAGTAATCCTGCACTTACAGCAGTGTCTATCCAACTGCATATGCAAATCCAGCTGCTGAAAGCACACCTGGGCCACTGTGTGTGGTGATCCAGCCACAGATACTCAGACTACTCACAGGAAAGAAAATAAATGGGATCCCAATTGCAACGTTTCTTTGTGTAAGTTGGAAATTCGTGGCCGTGTTAATGCAGCAAACGTGACTTTGTCTGCATGAGGAGCTCACAGCTCCCCCAAAGGCACAATCCTGCAGCAGAACACACTTAGGGGAGGTGTTTCCATCAAGTCTTCCTCACTGGAGATATTCCAGAACCATCTGGACAGAATCCTGTGCCACGTGCTCTGGGATGGCCCTGTTTGAACAGGGAGGTTGGACCAGATGACCCACCGTGGTCCCTCCCAACCTGACCCAGCCTGTGATTCTGTATGCTGCTACAACAATCCTTGCTCAACACCTTATAAACAGTATTTTCTTTGCAATTATTACAGAAAACTAAAGCCTTGTTGTTCGTGTGGATGTGCATTTGCAGGGGATGGTGAGGAAGAAGACACGAAGATTTAAAAGCCAGCTGGCCTGTGCTCCTTCCACAGAAAATAAATGTTTAAAATAAACATTTGGCATCACTGAAGCAGATACACAGCCCCCAAGATTCTGGGCAATTCACAGGAGATGAAAACACTCCATTTAAAGGAAGTGTCCTTTAAGAGCTCCAGCCCCAGGCAGGAATTTTGTCAAAAGCTGGTGACTAATTGATTCTGTTGCAGATTAATAAGGCAAGGGAGGCTGCTGGTAACCCCTCACTGCCTCTCCTCAGTGCCCCTCCATCTGTCTCCAGGCAAGCACCACTAAGATATTTTGTGTGATGTATCAGGCTCTAAAACCGAGATAAGGACAATGAAAAGCAGAAAGAAATCAGCACCAGCTTTCTAAGGGAGAAAAATGGGGCCTGTGGCCAAATGGGGACATTTAAGGGCTGCTGGTTTCATGTTGCACTGGGTAACGGTCTAGTTTTTGGAAAGCACTCCCTGCACACAGTAGTGATGCTCATGGAGCTGCTGTCGGATGGCCCAGCTGGGCATCCATCAGGACAAATCTTGTTCAAAGCATTTGTAGAATTGCATTAACCTGCAAAAAGAACTTTTGATCTGCAACAGCCTGAAAGGCAAGAGCTGGATGGAATTGCGGTACCAAGGCAATCAGAGAAGCTTGATGTTAGGCTGCAAGACCGAGAAAAAGGAAAGTCTGTTTCCTCCTTTGCTGGTCACTCACTGATCTGGGATTTTATAGTTTTCCTGCAAGCACATCTCATGTCATCGATTCCTCGCTAACTTTGATGGATTTATTGCACCCAAGACAGTCTGGCCATGGAGTTTGGCTCCTCTGTCTCCAGCTGGCTGCTGCCTGGTGGAGAACTGGACCCTTCAGACCCGTTCCCATCTCCCCGCCCTCCTGCCGAGCCATTCCTGACCCCCTGACCCATCCCACTTTTATCTGAGCCGCTTTTTCTTGCCTTGGCCCTGTGTGGGATAAGTGATAGCATATGGGCTGTGCGTGGGGAGGGCTGTAATTGATGGGCTCTGCCTGCAAGGCTGTCTACTACAATATCATAATTAACCTGACACCCCAGCAGACTGTGGCAGCTGGAGCTGTGATTCACGGCCAGCTCCAGGCCTCCAGGAGCACGGAAGCAGGGCCTTGTGCCTCTTCCCACTTAGCTAATCAAATGAAAATAGAAGAAGTTAAGCCTTCAATTAATCTCCCTCTCCCCCCCGAGGCTCACCCACCATGCTGAACAGACCCACAGCACTTTGCCAGGAGCCAACAGGGAGCGAGAGGCAAGCTGGGAAGGAGCAGCTCAGATATTTTGCCCAAAACATCAACACTGATCCAAAAAGAGAAAAGTCCAGGTTGTGCCTAAAAAGTTGCTCACTGTAACAATTAATAATTGTTGGGAGCCGGTTCCTAAGGATAAAGTTCAGCAGCATCTCTGGTTTGCTCATATATGACCTCAATGTTTGTGCTAAAGCTTGGCCAGACCAAGCCCAGATGAGGGGGAAGGAAGGTCAGTGATGCCTGAGAGACACCAAGTGATGCCCAGAGAGGGGCAGAAATGTTGGCAAAGAGACAAAACACCAGCATGGGTGTAAAAATGGTGCTGTGCCACCCTCACCTAAAGTCATGGAAGTGTCAAGAATGTCTCCTTTTCCTTTAGATGGCTTCACAGCTCGGGGCACTAAACTGGGTTTAGGCAGGGACAGAATAATAGGTTTATTCTTGGAAAATCAATCAGAGGACAGTTGGGTTTGCGTCGCTCGTTGGTCGCCAAAGGCAACAAAAAGGAAGTTATAGGAAATACAGAATCAGCTCCATCATCCGGATTAATGAAGTTACATAACCAGAGATGGCTTTACCAGGCCTTGTTTTCCATACGGATGGGATGGTGCTGCCACGTTCCATGGGCAATTAGGGGAGTGGAATTAACCTGAGTGAACAAGGTTCACGGTGTCTCCCATCACAGGCTTGATTTCTTTGATCTTTGTGGAGAAGGAGGATTAATTCTACTAGACATGGTCCAGAGCAAAACCCCTTTTTCTCACTTCCTGAAGGTGCATCCAACCAGGCCCTGTATGAAGACAACTCCCTGATCCCTGGAAAGTGCCCTGCTATCCTGGAAGTTTGCTTTTGCTATTTGTACCAGTTTTGGCTGGCTTAGCCAAAACCAGGGAATGACTCTTTCCTTTCCCCGCTCCTGGATTAACCATCAAAAAAAAAAAAAAAAAAAAAGAACGTTTTCAAGCTAAAAAATAAAATTACCTCCATAAATATCCCTCCATAAGTCTGAAAGCTGAGCTCTGCCATGGCTGCTGTTTCACTGCCTTGTAGATTGAAAGGGTCTTGTATTGATTTACTCCTGCCAGGCAGTGGCTGAGCCTTGTTCAAGGCTTCCCACGTGTGACCTGCTCAGCTGAGGAGAGCTCCTGCCTTCTTACCTGATAAGCACAGTAAATTACAGGGGTGCCTGGTGTTGAGCTTCATCTCTCCTTCCCATTCTGCCCACAATTCCCTTCTGATTAGATTTTAGAAAAGAAAGACCAAGGTAAAGCCATTGCCTTGTGTTAATGAGCCATATCACAGAGATCACCTTCCTCTCACCTCTGCCACACTCAGCAATGCTGAACTTCACCCAAAGAGCTTTATGTTGTTCTGAATTTTCTTCTCAGCACCTGCCACACCAAGCAAGAGGAAGGACAGTCCTTCTGCTTTTGAGCTGGAACTGAAAAGAACCCTCCTCAACACTCCTTTCCCCCCCAAAAGGCAGCATCCACACGCAGCTGGGTGAAGAGTTCTCCCTCCTGCCTACACACACAGGTAACCGTGGGCTGGCAATTAAAGTCCGGATTTGAAACTCTAAATGAGTTTGCGTTTGATTGCCGTGCGTCAGTCGCAGAGAGGATCATGTATATGCATGACTCTGCCTCCAGAGCACCCCAGAGCAGAGGGAGCACAGCCCTGAGCCTCCTCGCAGGGATCCACGCACACAGCTCCTCGTTCCCGGGCAGCACCCTGCCATTCCTTTGTTTGCAAACCTTGGACAGCTAAAAATAACCAGTCTGGCACAGCAGGGCATTCCGGGCCAGCTTGGACGGGGCTTGGAGCAACCTGGACTAGTGGAAGGTGTCCCTGCCCGTGGCAGGGCGTGGAATGAGATGAGCTTTAAGGTCCCTCCCAACCCAAACCATCCCGTGATTCTATCGTTCTATGTTTTCTACTTTACCTTCTTTTGCCTCTTTTCACCCAAGCCCCCCGGCTGGAGGCTGTGGCATCAATGGAAAGGACACAGGTTCTTCTTTCCCCCACAGTACATCACTTTCATGCTCCGTTTAAAGGGAAATATTTCCGAAAATGATCAGCAAGAGGTGTTTACAAAGCAAAGCTCAGCAGACACGAACATTTCCTCTTGATCAGAAACATGTGGCAATACAGAAAAAAGTTCAATTGCATAACACTGGGTTCACTTACCAAGTGGATTTGCTTTCTTAGGCTACTGAAGCAACTGCTTGTGGAAATTACTCTGGGCAGCTGTGGGAAATCAGGTCCTGGACTGATCACAGTGGTGCTTTTTATTGCTATTTGTAGAGTTGGCTTCATTTCTTTATGGGCACCTCTGCTCTTTTTTCATGTACCAAGACCTGGAGGTGCCAGTTAAGCCATTTGCCACACTCAGTCCCACTGGGGGTAGACAAAGCCATGCCTTGCACTGGTAATTTTGTTCTGATGTTCATGAAACCATCCTGGGGTTGCACATCTGTACATTAAAACAGCACTCAACGACTACAAAGGATGAGGACACAGAAGACAGGATGGAGCCCTGGGTGAGATGTGTGGATTTCTGCAGCGTGCCTTTCGAGACTGGCATAAAACAAACCAGAACACAAGTCAGAGCCTTGTCATGACATAAAATGCTTTGCAGATTCATCCAGGGGAGAAAAAAAAAACAATAGAAAAAGAAACAAACTCCCAGATGAGCAAAGCATGAAACAGCTGAAAATAAACCCAAGTCCATTTGTGTGAGGCTTTCCAGCAAGGGCTGGGCAGTGCCACAGGCTGGGCTGTACCTCACTCCCTGCTTTGGAAATGTAACATTCTCATTGCCATGGGCAAGTGGCTGAAAATCCCTCTGCCTCAAGAGCTTTCCCCAGATGGAGTAACACCCTGCAAAGCTCATTAACAGTGTTCAGACATCCTTTACTTCATACAACCCTTAATTGTCAAAACATTTCTGAGCCAGGACAGTCAATAACGGCTCCCACTGGCAGGTTCAACTCTGGTCTTGGTACAGCAAAATCATCCACCCCTTGCGAGGAGATGAAAGAGCAGCTGGGAAGATTTCTGAGCGTGAATATCACCCCTAAACAAATATTAGTGCTGATTTTCACTCTGTGAAGTATTTCTTTTGCTTGCACATCGGTAGTGCTGAGCAGATGCTCATCACTCAAGAAACATCCAGCAGAAAATCCAGATACTTTTCCATTTACTTGCTATTTCTGAGGGTCAGAGGAACAAAACACGTGGTTAGTTTTTTTTTTTTTTTTTTGCTGCAGGCTTGAATCCTTATCCTTATTCTTCCAAGATCCACAGAGCTCATAATAAGGAGATATCATCCTTTATCCTCAAAACCTAGGAAAAGAGTTATTACTGGTGAGGTTTCTGAACCGTCTGGCAATGCCTGGAGAGATTTAGGGAAGTTTTATTATGTTATGACACAGAAAAACCTTTATGTGAGCACAACACAATGTGAATCAGTGGACTGAGAGTCAGAATGGGCAGTCCCAGAAAGTCCTCTAAAAATTTCCCGTGCCTTATTTTAATAACACACAAAAAAGTTATAATTTCTGTCATTTGAATTTCAAATCCAACAGAAAGATCTACCTGATGCTTCTATTTTAAAATGCAATTCTTTCTTCTCTTTTCTTTTCAACTCCTTTGCAGAACCAAACATCATGTTTCATCTCCAAGCACTGAGATTAAAAAAAGCCAAAACAATTAGTGGGGAGCTGATGAAGGTGACAGGGTCATAATTAGTGCTGTTCCTCTCCAGCATGTGTTTATCATGCTAACAGAACAAGTCACTCACAGGGTTAGAGTCATGAGCTGCAGGAGCACACATGGATTGTGCAGCTCTAACACTGCTGGGGCTGCTCTGCAGGGAGGGAGAAGCACAAATGAAATGTTTTAAAGGTGGCACGTCGCATTATATCAATAAGCAAACGTGAATTGGCTACTGCAAGAGGCTCTGTTGTGCCTGACGCTGTGTGGCTTCTCCCTGGCATTTTGAGGGTGGTCTGTGCTGGGACAGGAGCAGTCCTGGTGCCAATTCTGCGATATTTTAAGAGAAAATGGGTTTGTGTCATGCCACGAGGGGTATTTGTGCTCAGCAGCATCTGGCATTTTCACGGTGGGCACGGAGGGCAGGGGATGCCAGAGGCAAATCCTTCAGGAGCCCCAAGCCAGACTGTCTGGCGTGCAGAAGTCACACAAACCAATCTCATAGTCAAGAGGTGGCCTTGGAGCAGCCCGAGCTCAGCTTCAGGCTCCGTGCAGAGCTGCTGCATCGCTCCTGTTCCAGCTCCCCCCGAGTGCGCTCCTGGCCTTCCCCCAGTGCTGGTGTGTGCCCAGGATTACCCACAGCCTGGAGGCTGCTCCTCCTGCCTCCCTGGTCGCAGTCCTGAAGCCTTTTGGAGTCTGCTTTGTGTCCATGAAGGATCCTCCCCACCCCCAACTCACCAAAATCCAACTGCTGGAACAGCTCAGCTCGTTTTTGCACCTTCACCAAAGGATCAGAAAACAGGTCTTGGGAGCGCTGCTGGTGGAAATCTGTCTAATTAGACACCTTTAAAGAGCTCTTTGTAAACACCCTCTCTTCCCCCTCCCCACTCAAGGATGGTTCAGCTACTGGGTGCTCTTTGCAGCCTTTTGCAAGGACTTGATTAATCTGAATAAAACTCTTTTGTCTTCCTGTATCCACAGCTGAAAATGAGCAGCAATTACCCAGGGAGGACGTCCCCGTGAGAATCCCTCGCTAATTAGGTGTTAAGTGATTAGTTCCCTTCCCATTCTGCCCTAAATCTCTGTATTTTCCCCGGGTGTTGGAAAGTCAACTGGAGAAAAAAGAAACAATCAGCAAACCATAGGCAAACACGTGTCCAGGAGGAGCAGAGCAAGTGGGAAACGGGAATTGTGGAAGGTGTGGGGTCAGCATTACATGGCATGTCCAAAATTTGGGTGACTTTGAAGGAATAGGAACCTCTCTGCCTCAAGATACACCAGTCCTCCACTGGCAGGCCAAGGAGAAACCTTCCCTGGTTCAATAATCCTGCAATTCAGTGCCATATTCCACTGATAAAACCAGGAGAGCCACTCACTAAACAGCATTTCCATGGCTAACTCCTTGCTTTCACTGGGGTTTGGCACATGTCTGCAGAAAAACACCCCGGGCCGTCAGTAATGGCTTTAAATCATCTGAACTACATCTGCCCAGCTGCAGGACGGCTCCCCAGTTCGGCGATTATAATTAAACTGGTTACATTACTCCTTTAACAAGCTGGTGTTTTCTCACTGATGGCCTGCTCAGTATGCTGAGAGAGGTGGGCAGCTGCAGGGTTAATAAAAGCCCTGGTCTAGAGCCCTAATCTGCGAGGAAAGTGCCTAATTACGCTCATTGACACCTGCTACCAATATTCATGGAGCCTGTTATTTGCATTGCTTAACGTTATTGAGATTTCTTTTTATCATATGTGGGCAAATCTTAATGCAAGGGACACCTGGAAAGGGGGAATAGGGCATCTCATCTCCCGGCAGCACCGGAGCAATTTTCCCTCCTCTCTGACACTTCCCCAGCTGTTTCCATAGCGTTTCCCTGCCTCACAGCCTGCCTGGCATCTGTTTACCGCAGCAACAAAGGATCCTCCTTGTTCCTTCCTCAGGGCAGGACCAGAGGCACGAAGTGACAGGGCAGAGGACACAGAAATAAGCACAGATACCAAACCAAGCCATGGCTTAACACAGGCTCTTCCACAGGACAGACTGACGTCCCGGTGCAGCTCCATCAGGAAAGCCCTCAGTCCTTGCTTTCCATGGCCTTTTCTGTCAGCCCAACCAAGCCAGGACAATCTTCACACTGGTCCTTTCCTTGCCTTTCAAAGTAGCTTCAAAAAATTCTCTATTAACGCCAAAAATATAACAGTACCCGAGCATTTTGGGATGCAGAGGAAAGATAACCTTGTGCTGACCTTGTCCTACAGAAAAGCTGGAATCTGCCGATTCCATGGAGTTGCAGGGCACATCCAGATTCTGTGTGGGGAGTCACATCTGGAAGGACTCTGTGCACACCCTCGCTGAGGTATTTCAGGTCTGCTCAAATCCTGGCCAGGAACAGGCATTGAGAAGCCTGCTGGCTTTGCTGCCAGTGGACTCGTTTCCATGTTTGCCAGAGTTTGTTTATTGTCTTTACGTGCCTTCCCACAAAAACCCCCCCATGTTTTCAGAAATCACTCTGAAATTGGTATAGACTCATTTGCTTACTGATTTCAGAATCTATAGCACTGTCTGACAGCCAGGATGGGCACAGGGTGAGAGGACAGAGAAGCAGAGCAGGGACAGAAGAAAGCAGAGGAAGGGGGTTTGGTTATGGAAGTGGACTGGACAGGCAGCCCAAGAGGTGACAGACAGGGAAAATGCTTGGGTATACCCTGGGTGCTGCAAAAGAACCTCCTGCTTCCCTTATCCCAGGCAAGAGCCGTGCCAAGTGCCTGTGCTGCTCCCACAGCTTTGCAGCCAGCTCCTAAAGAAGAAGCTTTCTTGTCTGTTGGTTCAATAAACAGCAGCCTGTTATCATATTTATTTGCTGATTGAATCTAAATTACATGTGAGATGCTCGCTGCAGAATGGCTCTGTGGAATTAGCAGTTCAATCCCGCTCTTTTTTAATAAGGATTCTGATTGCAGCAGTGATACATCCTGCAGGCTCAATGGTTAAGCCTGAAATGAATTCAAAATAAAAGGGGGAAAAAAAATGTGGAGATAATCTCCAAGTGCCAATTTGCCTTTTCAACCTGATTTACCAACTCCTGAAACATTTGCTGGTAACGGAGTGGGGAGGAATTAATAAATGGAGATGGCTGGAACGTTCTTGAAAAGGTGGTTTTTCCCTAACTAAGCTGGGCTTTACAGTTTACCTGGGAGTTTCAGCAAAACTTAGAGAAAAGCCTGGTCTGTGGGCTGTTGGCCTCGAATGCAGGAGACCCAAAGTCAATTCCTGTCTCAGGCAAAATCCTGCTCATCAGGAATGCAGCCCTGACCTTTGCTGCTGTTATTGAAGAGGGATGAGCCTCTCCTGAGGGAGGGCAGCCTGGGCTCATCACAGCAGGTGAGCTCTCTGCAAACAGAGGTGAGTCTCCTCCTGAACTTTGCAGAGATTCCCGGTGGAGACACAACTGTGTGTGCCAGGGATGAGCATCCGAGCCCTGTAACCCCTTCAGGGATGCCCTGGAAAGAAGCAAAGGCTGCAGCTCCAACCCCATCCCGCTTTTCTGATCCAAAGGCTGGTTGTTGTGAGGAGACTTCCTTGGCTGCCCCTCCCAGGAACAGTCGAACCAGCACCCTGTCAGTGTTTCCTGCCACTCTGGGAATGATTCCAGGGAAAAGCTTCCAACAGCCCCATCGCTCTGAGGTGAGAGGAGAGACTTCTCAGCTCCGTGTCCAGAGGCTGAATGTAAACCCACAGCCACATTCCTTCTGTTCTCAGAGAACTCCAGGATGAGGAGGGGACATTTAGGTCTGTGCAGACCTGGAGCAGCCTCACAAGGTGAAGGCAAAGCCCAGCCTAAGCTTGGACTTAGGACCAGCTTTTCTTCCACTAACAGAGGTCCTTCAAACACGGATTCAGGCACTTTTCTCTCCTCAAGAATGAAACAGCCCAGCTGGAAAAAAGGCAGGGGTTGTGGATCTCTGCTTTGAATTTCCCTCCCTCAGAGCAGCTCCACACCCTGAGCACAGACATTGGGCATTTCCCAGCCCACCAAAATGCTCCATGGATAGAGCTGTCCCAACCCTAAGGAAAGGCACTAGCAATAGAAAATTAAATGCCAAGTTCACGTTCCCATGTGTGACAATTCAAAGATATAATTTCTGTGACAGTTTTTCTCCCTAATTAGAAGCATAATTAAAAATTACACTTGAAAAAAAGTGGTTTGCTCCCCCCCCCCCCGTTTAAGGGAACAAAATCCTTGGAGGAAGAGTCTAAAAGCAAGATTGCAGGAGAAAAACTACACTGATGAGCCCTTTGGAAACAGATCAAGCTGAACACTTGGAAATGCATCGATCACTTTTGCCCTCTCCTCTAGTTTGGGTAGAAAAACAGTGGAAAGACATTAACTCTGGTTTCAAGCCCTACCATTGCTTGCCTTTTTTTTTTTCTTTTTTGTCTCTCTCCAGTTTATCACCCAGAATTTCCCAGGTCACAGGGTAATTCTCTCTCAGAGCACAACCCTTATTAGACACTCAAGAACCAAAATAAGAGGCAGAAAAGTGCAGGGAATTAGACAATTTCTGCTGCTCCTTTCCAGTCGTGTAGGATCAGGACACTGAGCCTGGCCAGGCTGGGGTCAGTGCTAAAAACAGAGGGGGATCCTTGGAAGAAATACCTGCAGGGCATCTGAAATAGCATTGGAACAAAAAGTCTGCAGTGCAGATAAAAATCTATAGTTTAGGAATCTGATTTTCCATACGTGATTTTCCTTCTCCATCCTGCATAAAAATCATAAAGATGAAATATCCCTGAATGAGTCTGATAAGAATTACAGCTCAGGTGGCGATACCTAAGAATTTTTGATGATTGCTGCTTCATGTGTGATTGGTCAAACATGTGAACCAAGAATGGAAAACTCAGATTTCAGGCAAAAAAACCCACATGAACGCTCACCCTTTCATGGGAACAGCCCAATTTCTGGGATGACAGGCAGAGATTCAGAACACTCAGCTAATTACATGGTGCTGGTAATTATTGGTATAAAACTGACGTTGAAGGCAGATGCAAAGTGCTGGTGTCATTTTTTAGGCACAGAGTTACAAGGCTCAGAAATGTCAAGTCAAAATTTCATTTTGAAATACAATTCCAAGCTTTTTTACATGTATGGTTTTTTAATCTAATGACAAGCTGGGATCCTGCACTCGGGGAAACAGCTTTCCTTTATAAACTGCATCAGGTTTTTTGGATCCTGTTTTTATAACCAGATTAACCCTCTGACAAGTCTCAAGGGAGATTTTTTTTGAATTCTTTGATATAAAAAAAGAAACAGGCCTATGGGTTGGAGCAGAATTTTGGTCAGTTGGGGGCAGCTGACCCAGCTGGGTCCCCTCCAAACTTCTTGAGCATCCCCAGCCAACTTATTGCCAGGGTAGAGCTGAGGAGCAGAGAAGACCTGGAGCGGTGTAAGTGCTGCTCTGGAAGAACCAGGGGAGGTTTTTACACTGCTCTGAGCACAAAACCAAACCCCAGCCAAGCTACAGAACACTGCCCTAGAAAAACAGGCACAGCTACAAGTGTCCAAGGCCAGGCTGGACAGGGCTCTGAGCAGCCTGGGATGGTGGAAGGTGTCCCTGCCAGTGGCAGGGGGTTGGAATGAGATGATCTATTAAGGTCCCTTCCAACCCCAAACCATTTCATGGTTTTATGGAATCCCACCTCTCCCACTACCTGTTCAGCCACACAGGTGGGTCAGGGCTGCCTCTGAACAGGCCTTCAGCAGACACAAAAATACTCTCTATATTAATGTAAATTACATTTAATTAGTAGAAGACTGTAAACTTTTGCTATAGGCAAACAGATATTGCAGTTGGCTGACACATGAGCTATAAAATCAAGGGATCCTGCCACACACGGCAGGGCCATCTGCTGATAGCAAGCCCTGCTCCGAAGACTTGGATGCCTTGATTATGTAAATCAGGGTGATTATTCCATCCTCAAGACTGCAGCAAGATAATTACCAAACAATAAATCACCCCAACTCAAGCGACTGCAAATGAATTTTGAGCTTTATCGCCATAATTGCAGTTGCATCGCTGTTATTAACGGAGCAGGATGGAGGACACATCAGGCCCCAGAGATACTTCCCTACTGGTTGTGATTTAAATTAGGATTGTTTGGCATTACTCAGCCTGCTGGGAGGCTGCAGAGGGGCTTTGGTTTCAGTAATATGACTGGGTTTCTCTATAAGTACGATTTTCACTTGGCCTTTAGTCTGGTTTTTGGCTGATTCATTCAAAAGGACTGAAGCAAAGCATATGGAGTGAATGGCAGCCTTTCTACTGGTGTCAGTAAATCACAGTGAAATCCTAAGCCTAATTTTGTTCAAATTATCACAATTGGAGCTGAAAACTTCTTTCAGTCTGTCCCCTAAAACTCGTTTGGTTCTCACCCTTAATTGGCTGTCATTCTCTAAGTTCCTGAGCACGGCTGACCAGGCACAAAAGAGAAGGTAAACTCAGATAGAATCTTACCATAAAGCCACTTAAAATACTTTGACAGAGCAGAGACAAAGTCTCCAAGCAGGTTTTATTCTAAAGGCCAAAGCACTGTCATTTTGGGCTGTGTTTTCTTTGGAACAGCCAGGCTCCAAGTAAGAAGAAGCCAGGCCTGGAATTCCCTCCAGCTGTGCTGCAGCAGGAATTCTCCATTACCTCGTGCCACAGGTGCCTGTAGTATTTCAACAAGTGAGATGATGTTTCTTCGGAGGTTAATTTATATTAAAACATAATCAATTATAGGGATGTAGGACAGACGTATGTTGCGGGTTTAGAGGATAAAGGATGAGATCTAATATAAACACATTTATAAAGGAGGAAAATGTCTGATGGTTTGGGAAATTTAGAGATATTGAAAGAAGTATTTGACGTCTATATTAACTCAAAGCCCTAAATGGGCTGGGCTTGTTTACATTGCTGCAGTCTTATTACAGGGTGAATTTTACCAGCTGTCTTGCTGAACAGTCATTTAGCCTTAAACTATAGTTAAAACTGTCATGGTTTTAAGCAAATTATATTGCGTAAAGTAATTATTTCCCTAACTGCAAAGAGGATCCAGGTAGCTTGTGAATCTCATTTCTGAAAAAGAGCTCACAAAGCGCCCTCCGTGTGAGAGTCATGGATTTGGAAAGATTCTGTGCTCCAGAGAAGGCCAAGGAAGCTTGAGGAGAGAGCTGGGAATATTTGGGTAGGGAAGCAGCCAGGAAGGGAACAGATTCCTGCTAAACCAGGCTGTTCCCTTAACAGACTGAGCGCTCCGTTCCTAAACACCCAGGCAGAATTTGTTTGCTTGGCAAAAGGTTCCTTCCCCAATAAACCTTAATCCTGGTGATTAATGCACCCTTTCTACTCACTATGCCCGAGAGATGTGGCTGAAGAGGCATTCTGGGGATATAAACTCCAGCAATCAGGGGCTAACCAGGGAAAGGGAGAGTATAATTCAGGTTTGATTTGGGAAGAGTTCTTGGAGAACCCCCAAGATGCTCCTCGGAGCTGACGCTTGCTGTGTGCAACAGGCAGCTCCCAGCGGGGTTTGCTGAGGCTGCTGAGGGGGCTGAGAACTTCAATATATTCAAAGCTTTGCCTGCCAGGCTGTCAGAACCAGACTGTGGCCTGTGGGTGTCCGTCCCTGGGGTTTTCACTGATTGCAACAACTGCAGCTTCTCCGCCTCATTGAGAACACGCCTTTCCAGGGGTTCGCAGCCCCCTCAGCTCCGGAGCTGCTCCCCATCTCCCACTCCCAGCTGAGTGTTTTGCTTCCTTCCCACACTGGGTGATGTGTTTGTGGCGCCAGGATGGGCCCATCTGTTCTCCTTCATTCTGCTCTTTTCTATTTCACAGCAAAAGGAAGGATCCGGCCCCAGAGCCCTGCACTGCAGACGAGCGTTCCTTGAGGACAGTCCCCTCGTGAGGCTGAATCTGGCACCGGGCATAGCCTGTCTAGTGGCAATTTGACATTAATGACCATCAAACATCCATTCTGGTGGCACAATGGAATTTGCATCGTATTTGTGGGCCTCATTCAAAAACGTGTGCTGCCCGAAAATCCAGCAATCAAGTCTCTCATCAACAAGGGCTGATGCACAACAGCAAAGCACCCTTGACTGTCCACTGAGCAGCCACTACAGCAGCACATAAGGAGTCTAAATTAGGGATTTTGAGGGTTATTAAAAATGCCTTTTTTTCCCCCCCCTCACCACAAAGCCAGGCAGGGTATTTAATGCAGATACTGCTGAAATCATGATGTGACAGAGGCACAGCAGAGCAAAATTCCCAGAGAGTTCTGGACCCAAAAAATGACAGAAGTCAGCTTTGGATTTGGTACTGTGGGACGTGACAGGCTTGTCCTTGATCATATATCAAAGTGTTGTCAGTCTCCCCCCGCTGCCTCGGGGAAGAAAAATTGCAGCTGAAAGCATTGATTGGTAGCAGAGGCTCCACCAGAGATCTGCCACCAGCAGCCACACAAAAACTGTGGTGACTCTGTTTTGCAGCCATGTCCCTCCGAAACATTCCCACTCCGTGTGAGCCAGAAGCACCATGGAGTCAGTGGGGGGCTGTTGCATCACGAGCAATCACAATTAACTCTAATTACACATCTTCACTGGCTGCCAAGCTTTGGAAGAATAACAAGGAGGTGGAAAAAAAAAAAAGAAAAGAAAAAAAAATTCTGAGAAAAGGCAGAAAAGAGGCTCTTGCAATCCAGGTGAATTTTTCCAAGCTGATTGCCAACCCTCAAGGTTCCCAAGGGCCTTTGTTAGCAGAGAAAAAGCACCAGACAAAGAGATGGAGCGGACAGGAAGACTCATCTCCTTCCATCCTTTAAAAGAACCTGGTTAGCACTCAAAATTTGGGACGTTTAGATATGTGAGGGCCATTATAGTTTCACATTTCTCTGCTTCCCTGGTAGGAATCCTGTGTGGCACAGCTCTGACAACACCTGACCAGCTCCATCGACACTGGAAGAGTTAGGTACTGGATTTTCCTCAGGTTAATCAGAATTCATAAACTGCACCAGGTGATTTTAAATCATCCTGCTCTTGTCCTTATCTGTCATGCAAAATATTGCATTCAGGGAGATGAGCACCCAGCACAAAAGGCACCAGCTGCTGGTGAGGAACAATGGCCCTGCCAGGGGATCCTGGCCCCTTTCAGCAGCAGCAATTTTATAGTTGTCCACAAGAAGGAAATTAACTGAGTTCTTCAGTTTCCAGAAAGCCACTCCGAGAATGAAGTGTTACTCTGCAACCCCGAGAGCGCCAGTGTGCATATTTCAACCCCTTTATTCACTGACAAATTGTTATTGACACTCTGCTTCGAGCCTCGATTTGCTCTCCGGAGAGCTCAGCCAGTATTTTTATAAACACATCTACAGCGAATTTTGTTTTATTCGAATATGCACCGATAGCATTTCCCCAGTCAGGGATGCTGTGGGAATTTCATAGACCACTTTGGAGGATAAAAGCAACAGTAAGAAACAGTAAGAAATCAGATACTGATTAATATGTAAACTCCAAGTCCATGTTAATCCAAAACTTTGTCCTAACTTTAGGCTAAGACAGACAAAACGTAAAACCTTGCCCAGTGCCCCACAGTGGCAGAGGCAGGTCAGGAACCTTTTGTCCAATCCTCTCTAATATTGGAACTTTCTGGTGCGTTGGTTTTGGAAAAAATATGTTGAGCCCACTATTGACTCCTCTACTGGCACTATTGATTCAAGGGAGAACCAGCATTTTCCTGGCCTGTCTTTAGAAAGACACAAGAAGATGAGAATTCATTTCCTCCACAGAGATATCAATATTCATCTTGGCTTCTGAAGAAATTTCATGCCAAAGACTATCAATTTCTTAAACTTGAAACGAACAGATTCAGTCATTTCCAGTGTTGAGTGACCGGGTTGGATCTGAGCTCAAAGGCTCTGGAGATGCAGCAGGTCACCAAAACCTCTTTGGGATCCCAGGGATGGGGTGGAACATGATGTGCTCCCCAGCTGCCTGATCCATGGAGGGACAGCAAGGCAGGACACTCTGGGTACCAGTTTGTGGTGGCTCTCAGGGACACAAAAGTGGCAGTTTTCTTACCTCTAGGGACATAATTCACTGGAAGCTGTGAAAACAAGCCATGCCCTCAGATCCCGAGGCATTTCTGCTGCAGCCCTGCATTTCTACACCTGATGACCGGCTGATTATTAAGAGCATATTTGATAAGACTCTTCCTGATGGGCTGTGACTCTGTGTTAAAACATCATCTGCAGTGATGTCAGAATTTCCCAAGGTTAGATTTGATACCAGGCAATTAAAAGCGAGCCTGTACCAAGCAGTGGGTACTTTCTCGGGCAGGACTAATGAGCTTTCATGCACCAGAGCAAGGCAGAGATAATCATTTCCCAGAAGCCTGTTCTGCTGAGGAAAGCAAAGTCTCCCCCTGCACTACAAGTGTGTACAAGACTCTGGTAATGTTGCTTGTTTTGGCAGAAAAGACGAAAAAACTGCAGAGCATTCAAGTTCACAAGGTTCATTATGACTAATCTGCCTTCCTGAGCTGCAGGTCTTTTATTCAGAAGTCAGATATAGGTCTAACATCTCCTGCAGAAGATGTTAATGTGCTGGTTTGTGTCTTTACAACCAAGGTGGCACAGCCTCCAGCCAAATGGCTCTGCGGCAGCTCTGCGAGGGAGCACCTGACGGGAGGGGGGTCCTGCCAAATTCCAGCCAGGTCTGCACGTGGATCCATCTCCACCCCCACCACACAGAGCAGGAGAGACAGACTGGGCTGGAGCAAGGGGCAGCGGGGCTTGGGGTTTGGCCCACTAAATGCAGAGTGGGCTGCAGGTGCCACAGAGGAAGGGGCTGCTGCGCTTGTTATTGCATTTTTCTGCCTCTCCTCCTCACCTGCAGTGCGATCCTCCGAGAAGGGTGTTTTTGGCAGCCTGCAGTGACTTGGACAAGATGCTGAGCAATCCCCACAAGCTGACAAGTCCTGCACTGGAACAGGGAGAGTTCTGCACTGTGCTGAGGCAGTTTTCGTGTGACACACTTTATGTGAGACCTGAGCACCTTTTAGGAGTGTATGTGGTGCAGTTGTATCAATTAATTAAAGTCTTGGGGGGGGGGCGGTTTATGCATGAGGAAGAACTATGCACTCTGGTTTGCTCTGAGAATCTTCCTTATTTTTATATTTATGCAATGTTGATGCCAGACAGGCAAAGCCAAAGAGATCAGCTCGACATAGAAAGCAATAAAGTTGTGACAAACTTGCAGGGAAGCTCGTTCTACCGTTCAGGACTGGCCCCTAAGAAACCTCTGCCTTGTCCCCAGGGGAGTCAGAAACATTTCCCCTTCTGCATTTGTGGCCAACTCTTCTTTGCGTCAGAGAAATCAAATTATCAGTCGAGCCCTTCTCTCTCTTCAGAGCTTTCCACACCAGCAGCGTGTGATGGAGCAGTAAAATTATGAGCTATCTGGTTGTGAGGATCTCAGTGGCTGCTGTTCCACTGCCATTTCCCTTTTTCAGTGGCATGGTGCAGTGCAGGAGGCACCTTACCTCCTTCCACCCCCTGTGCTGCTCAGATTACTGAGTCTTCTGTTAAAGAAGCAAAAGGAGAGAGCACATGTTGAGGAGATGCTGCAGAACACTCAGGATATTTGCCGCAGGAACTGTACTCCAAAAACCAGAAACGCCCTGAAAATAAAAGATTTTGCTTCTCCTAAGAAGGTTATACATGTGGGTGTGAAGTTTCATTTTATTTTGGCTTCAGGATCAGGGTTGGGGGGTTTTTTATAAGTCAGTTTTTCTTGCTATTGTGCTTTGTTTTCTCCCATGATTCATCTAACTCTAGGGCATTTATTGAAATCCTTGATACAAAATTCAAGGGAAATGAATCTCGCTTTAAACTTTCCAAGGACAGCTGCATCACCCCATTAAAGTCTCCTGCAGTTTTCTGCAGCTCTTCCCATTACAGACTAACAGACGAGGTGCATTTCTGGTCCAGGCAGCTGTGATTTGTAACACATCTCCCATCAGACCAGCCATTACTTTAATTCATAGTTTTCCGCTGAAAAAAATAAAAGCTTTTCCCTTTAGTACAACTGAAAAAAAAAATGTAGCAGCAGCAGCAACACCCAGATATGAGTTTTACAAGCAGTTAAACACATCCACACTGTAAATCAAAGGGCTGAGGCAGATGGCAAAGAGTCAGTGAGGCTCAGAGCTCGTGCATTAAACACCTTTCCCAGTTCTGAGTTATTAAATTGCTGTTTTCCTGACTCAGAGTGTAGTTCATTTTCTTCTAGATGGCTGGATGGAAAATGTCTTGTGACACAACCAGGAGCCCAAGATGTCTAAGGGAGGACAGATTCTTCTTGGCCCCAGAGAAAGCATAAACATCTCAAAGAGTGTTGTCCATCCATTAAATAAATATACTTATTTTGAAGCAAGCAAAATGTACAAAACCATTCCTGTCCTGCTTTCCAGGAGAAATAATTTTTCTATTTAGACCCAGCTCTAGTATTTAGCTGGCTCCCTTGGCACTGCAAAACTCATAGTGGAACATTAATTGGCTAAAAAAGGAAATTATTGCAACAACACTTGGAAAGTTCAGTAGAATTCAGTTTGACTTTAGCACTAAAGATGACTCAGGAAGACCAGTGTGTGTACACACAGTTCGGGTCTGCAACATCCCAAAAGGGTCAGGAGCTTTAGGGTTTCACTGTCAGGAAATGCTGAAAAGCAGTATTTGAAATCCACTCCTTTGAATAAAATCCCCCAGAAACTGTATTTCTTTAAAATCTAACCACAGAGGTGAGTTTCTTCCTGTTTTCTCTTTGGTTAGTGCTATTCGGTAATATGAAAAACACATTCAGAAAATATATCAAGTCATTTCTGGGGGAAAAAAAAAAGAGCTTGCTTAGGAAATATTTCAAATTATGGACTGCTAATGCTTTGAGAGTGAGGCAGCGTCAAGGATATTAAACTCTAAGAAGATATTAAAATATTGCAACAGCAGCTACACTTTCAGGAAGTGGTTTCTCTTGGTATTTGAATTGCAGAGAGATCTATTTCCCATTACAGAGTGTTTAAACAAGGAGCACCGCTGAGATCCCAGCCTGGGTGCTCAGCAAATACCCGGGACGTGCGGGGACCTTCTGCGGGGCAAGGATGCAGGTGAGTGATGCCCCTCCTTGGCAGCGCCCTGCTCCTTTACACACGAGGTGTACAAGCTGTTTAACAGAGGGAACAACAACTACAGTCAGCTTCCCTACTGGGAAATTCTGCTTTCCTGTTTTAACCACGCTGGAGGGTCATTCCGTGTTATCCCTGCCTGTCGTGTGAAACCCTTACAGCTGTGCAGAGAGGCAAGGGCAGCGATAACCCTGGAGCTCAGAGGGTGCCCGGCGTGCAGGGGCCATGTAGAGCATCCCCTGGCAGAGCATCCCGGCCGGAGCATCCCGGCCGGAGCATTCCGGCCGGAGCATCCCGGGTGGAGCATCCCGGGCGGAGCATCCCGGGCGGAGCATCCCGGGCGGAGCATCCCGGGTGGAGCATCCCCGGCGCTCACCTGGGTTTGCGTGCGCAGGGCGGGGAAGGGCTGGTTCCCCCCGCGGGTCCCTCGGGGTGGGAGCTGCTCCCTCCCGTCTCCGGGGCTGCGAAGGGAGAGGCCGAGCCCCTCGGAGCATCCCCTGTCCCGGCGCTGTCCCGCTCCCGGTGCCGGAGCCGGTCCCGCATTCCCGGTGCCGGAGCCGCCCGTCCCCGCCCGCGGGAGTCCGGGGGGGGATTCGGGGGAGGAAACTTGGCCCCCCTCCCCTCCCCTGTGAGCGTCAGGCGAGGTAGAGAGGGAAGCGCTGCGGGAATTCGCATCCCGCGGGCAGCCGAGGGAGCCGGAGTGTGGAAACAGGTTGTTGGGATCGCGCCGTGGGAGGAAGGAAGGGGCGGCTCTGAGCACCAGCTCAGCCAGGTCTGGGCTCTGGGAGATGGAGACGGAGCTGCTGCTGTTCCGCCTGGCGGTGTGCTGAGAGAGATGGACAGCGATTTACCGCCGGCATCGCCTCTTACCGGGAAGCTGAGCCGCTTCCCGAGCTCCTGAAGTTCCAGCAGTGGCGAGGTCAGCCTGGGCTTAACCACGGCAAGTCTCACCTGCGCCAGCCCCGGCTGGCAGGGGTCAGGCAGGTGATTCTTTCTCTTTTTGCTCCTCTGCTCGTGCGTGAATGCTGAACACCAAAAAGTCTGCTTGAAGGCCTGGGGAGAGCTTGGGGAAAGCCACGGTGGAGAGTTGTGATGTTTTGGATATACTTGGCACACGGTGCTCACGCCTCTGCTCGAGGGATTCGTATGGCTTGAAGGTAAGAGAGACGTGTTGATGTTTTTCCTCAAGAAATATGAATGTTGGGAATATTCCGGTAAGGGGATATAGAGTGTAGTGGCTGCTGTGATCACCGCTGCCTAGAGATGTAAATGAAGACAGGAGAAAAAGGAAAATTGTTGTTGTTGTACCAAAAGACCCGTTAAGGTGTTCTCTTCTCCAACAGAATAGGTGAAAGTGAGTTTTCACATTGAAAAAGTCAGGCTGCCTTATTTCTTGACCTAAAGCTCTCAGTGCAAGCCACTAAACAGTTGTTATTGTATGCTAAAGAGGCATTTAGAGTTGCTAAGAAGCTCGGTTCATTTTTAGAAGTTTGGTGCTTAACATTGCTCTCACACAGACACAATGGAAGGAGAGTGACAGGGAGAGCTGTAGGAGGAGGATGTGTAGATAGGATATAATGTAGGTACATTCTATTTCCCCAGGGAGCAAGACTGTTCAGTCAAATTGTTTGAGGGAAAACACTGTTTTGTCTTGTACGACATTCATTTTTTTACATATGGTAGAGGCAAACTTGTGTCCCTTCAGATTTCCTTCTCAGCACCACTCCTGAGCAATCCTTCCCGGTGAAGGAGGGGAGATCTGTCACCTTTGCCTGGAGAAGCCCTGGAAGGAAACCTTGCAGAAATCCTTCTCTGAATGTTGTTTGTGCAAGGTTTACAGTCACCTTTGTGGCATGAAGGACATCTGAATCATTCCTCTTTTTATACTAATATTTTTTTCCATTCCCTTCCAGTTCTAAGTTTTACCCCACTCTTGTAAAGCAGTGAAAAGCAGGGCTTTAAAGCAGGGAAACAGGCACTAGGATGGCACTGGGTCCTAATCAGTGCTGGAGTATTTTTGGTCTAGGTTGTTGTCTGTAGGTTGTTTCTACACGGTTAACACATCCTCACTTGTTAATTCTCAAGCCTCTCTCAGCCCAACTTTCCCACACGCAGAATATGGAGCCCCAGAGCTCACAGCGTGAGGAACATGAATCACTCTTCTTCGAGTAGAGCTCACAGTAAAAAAGAAAAATAACTTGGTTGTTTTATAAATAACCAGCCACAAGATTATAATATAACTGGTCAAAGAGGCTACAGATGCAATTCACTGCATGGGCTGGATTCCCAGCGTGTTCCGTGTTTCATTAAATTACTGTTCTTTAAACACACAGGGGTATTAAAACTCACAACGCCTGTGGGTTTTTATCTTTTTCAGAGTGAAAGTTCATTAATTGCTTATCACAATCGAGAAAAAAACAGCCTCTTGACAGGATTTCCGACTCCATCAAATAAGTGTAAAGAGCACTGTAGTTTTTATTTTCCCCCATTTAACTTCTTTTTCCAGAAATTCTGTTACGTTCAAAGCTTTCTTCTTTACTTCTGAGCAGAGTTTTTGTAAAAGCACTTTCCACTGATTTATGTATCGTGATCATCTTTTCCTTGCATAGAGAATGTTTGGCGTGACAGGGAAATATATTGGAGAGCGAGAAGTGCAGACTTCAAATCTGCTGGCCATTTCAAATTATAAAGATGTGAGTTTGGGCCCTGCCTTCTCCCTTAATATTTCTGGAGACAGCTACAGAGCAGCTGCCTGGCAGGAGTTACGTGATTTGCCTTACATGATGTGTCACGCAGCACAAAACACCACCCAAAAGTGTGCAAATCCAGCATGTAAAATCTGCCGTGGTTTTGTATTTGCGTGTAACTTCCTTGGGCACTGGGATTGCAGGTGTGTGACAAAGAGGTTCAGCCTCATCCTCTGTTGTAGAAGTGCTTGTTCCAGGCTGCAGAGAGACCTGTGTGACCCCTCAAAAGGCAGTGAATAGTCAGTGGAGGGTGCGTTGTAGGGAAGATGGATCGTGCCCAGACCCCGACAGCTTCTCCCCGTGACATGTGGCTTCTGTGTCACCCTCACGCTGTGGATCTGGATCAGATCAGCGGTCACACAGCGTCCCTCCTGCCCTGCCTGGCTCTGCTCCCACAGCCCGGCCATGGAATTGCTGAGGGGAGCCTGTTCCCTCCACCCCAGCCCCCCGAGCCGAGGTGATTTACCCGTGCACTCCTCTCACAGGGGAGGCACAGCGGGACATGCACTCGCTCTGCAGCCCTGCCTGCGTGCAGGGGCTCGCAGATTGCACTCCAATCTCCTCCAGCTTGGCTGGAGTGTGAGACACCTGCCTGGGAAAAATACTCAGCTTTTGCTCTAATGGCACTTCATTGCTGGTTCAGTGTGTTCCCCCTCGTCCTGCCTCGGGCTGGCAGACCCGGGCTGTGCCACCATCAGCAAAGGCTCCAGGCACTGGGCAGGGGGAACACAAGTTACAAACCTGCTGGGAAATGCAGCTGGAACAGAAAAGCCTCATCCTGAAGGGTCTGAGCAGCATAGACCCCTGAGAACCTGTGACTAAGCTGTTTCCCCTCAATGACACAGGCTTAGCACAAAAAGTAGGATTCCCTGTGTGTTCTTTGTCCTAAAATCCATCCTTTGTATTAAATCAGCAAATCTCCACCCTCCCATCCTCTGTTTACTTCAACTTTGAAATTCAAAATCAAGCTCGTAGAATCACAGAATATCCTGAGCTGGAAGGGACCCACAAGGATCATCCAGTCCCACTCCTGGCCCTGCCCAGGACACCCCAACAATCCCACCCTGTCCCATTGTCCAAACCCTCCTGGAGCTCTGGCAGCCTTGGGGCCGTGCCCACTGCCCTGGGGAGCCTGCTCAGTGCCCACCACCCTCTGGATTCCCTGAGATCCAACCTGAGCCTGCCCTGACACAGCTCCAGCCCCTCCCTGGGTGCTGTCCCTGCTCATCAGAGCAGAGATTGGAAGTTTCCATCCTATGGCACAGATAAGGCTCTGCACTGTGGAACAGCCAAACTGCCCTGGGACTGCAAAACCAGGTATGGACTGACTTACCTCCAGGCTCTCTCATCCTTGGAATGGGAAATATATGGAATTATTCTCTGGAGCTACCTCTGAAACTGCAGGGAGTATCTAGATGGGGAAAAAAATAAAATAAATCAAGATTCCCCCAGAAGAAAGCAGAATTCCACATTACCTGGAAGACTTTGGACACTGTTATTTCCACTGTGTGAAAGAAACCGTGGAATGAACTCCTAAGCCCAAAGTTCTGTTTCTGCAGAGCATTTGCTTGCTTGTCTTTAGCACCCTTGTGCTGGACATACCTTTTTTTCTCACCAGAGATATTCTGGAACAAATATTACATACAAATTCTCTAAAATAATAATAATGAAAAAAAAATCTTTGAAAAAATTACTTATCTTCAAATGCACAAGGTTTTGTAGCTCTTCAGATATGAAGCAGATGGATTTGGCTCATGCACCTTAAATCCTTTCATAATAACTCCTTTTCAATTTCACCCTCTGTGCACAAATTCCTGCTGAACACTGAGGGAATCTGGAACTGAGTGCTGGCTTTTTCACGTGCCCAGAGCCGATATCCCACGGCCAGGACATACAGGGCAGGGAGTATGGCCACGTTTAGCTGTAAAGCTTCCTGCCTCGGGATGTCTGGATGCAAAATGTTCCCAAATTGACCCAGGTTCCAGGGGACAGTAGGGATTTCAATTCCAAGGGAAAGAATTCCACTGATGGTTAATAAATGCATAGAAACCACATTGGTGAGATGAACAGTTGGATGATGGGAGAGTATTTGCAAAAATATCATCTATATTGCTCCATTTTCACACTCTTGCCCAGGCAATGGCTTTTGGATACTGTTGGATAAAAGCCACCAGACTGGTGGAACTTTGCCTGACCTCTCAGGGTTATTTTGTAAAGGCTACAGGAGAAAATCCAGTGGGATAAATGTTAAAACATATTAAGGTTTGGGATATATGGAGGAAAGGTTCTGAAAGAATTGCCTGGGATCAAACTTCACTGCACTTAACAAATGAAAACTTTCAGTAACTCTGTTTGCTTTGGCCAACTCCTCAGGAGCAGAGAGACTGATCAGTTTGTGCCAGGGCACTGCTGAAGAGATTCTTTGGGAAAGGGGGAAGCAATTGTTTAAGTCCTGTCAGATGCATCATCCCTTGTGCTGTTACAAAACCAACCTATATTCAATCCGAAATGATTGCTAATAACTATTAACTCCTCTACCAATTGTTCCGCTTCAATCATGTTTTCTCTTGCTGTCCTTCACCTGGATATTTTTAGCATTATAATTTTTTTTTTTTTTTAAAAGATGTGACTGTGTGTTCAGTTGCTGCTTCTCTGTACATCCCTCCCAATTATCCTGGTGGGTATTTTTCTCTCAACCCCCTAGAATGGGTTTATTTCTGGTTTACTCTTCCCTGTTGGTTTCCATGTGGGTATGTGGGAGGCTGCACTTTCTTTATCAAAGCAGAGAGCCATGATTAGTCCATTCAGAAAATGTAAATGCAGCCTTATGTGTTCTGTGGAGCTGGAGAAAGAGACACTGTGAGGAGCAATAAATCTGGCAATAATAGACCACAACATTAAGCCCTGTAGGTTGGCCTGGATGAGCTCAGTGATGTCCACACTCCACATTTCTAGTGGAGCTAAATAAACACGCTGAGCCCCTGTGCTAGTCACAGTGCTGCTGAACTCAGGCAAATCTCTGCACTCCTTGGGATTTGTAGCTCCTTTCTCTGCATGTTCCATCATTTATCCCGAATTTCAGGCTCTGTACCCTCAGCTGTTTCTGCCTGAGATGTCCCAGGATCTGTGAACACTTACTAGTTGATAAATACACATATCTGATATTTCTCCCTGCTTCAGGTTGCCAACTGCTAATGCTGGGGATGCATCAGCAAAATCAACACTATTGAGGATGCTCTGTGCAATCTGCAGCTTTAGAGAGAAATGAACTCTTCACCAGCAGCTCAGGTTCTTCAATCATCCCCCCTGAATGCTGCAGCTGAGGCACTGGAGCAGACAACTTAGAGCTATTACCTAAAATATTGCACCTTGCAAATTACTTGTCTGAATTGAATCCTGTTTTGATATCCCAGGCAATCTGGAGCAAAATTAAGATTCTGTTTGCACCTCTGAACCTGCGTATTTCATACTTTTGCATATTTGTATGACAGTCAGGAAAAATGGGATTGCCTGTGGGATTACTGAGGCCTGGAGTTAGATTTCCAACCTTTTTATCTGTTCTCTCTGGTGACCATTCCAGGCAAGAACACCTTTGAGTTACAGCCTTATCCATATGCTTGGGAACCCAGTGCTCTCCCACTTCAGAGGGGACAGCACACCTCCAGCCAGCCTGTTGTCCTGGAGACATTTACACATACAGATTTAGGAGGAGAATTTTAGTCCCTCATGTCTGAAAAGCTACAATTTATCAACTTAAAAAGCATGAAAAATAGAAACAGCCCCCATCCTCTCCCCCACACATAAACATATCACTGAACAGGGAGAATCACCCATGTCCCAGCACATGAATCATTCATCGCCCCCAGGAGGTGATGGACGCTCTAAAAATGGGGCTGTGACTACTAAAATAGTAGTTGTAATAAATACTACAGGAATATTTTAGCCCACCATGCCGGAATGGTCTGGGCATGTGCGAGCTCCTTATTTGCACGTTCTCAATGGCAGTCCGACTGTAAGAATTAGAGGGTTTTCATTATCTTACTAACTAGGGAATCAAAAAGCCAACATCAGAATCTCCACATGAGTAGAGTCCTACAAATCCTTGTTGCTGGTTTATTTTCATTTGCAAAGCAGGTACCTCAAGTTGCTTGTGATCCATGGCTGGGTACTCTGGGCCTCTGCCAGTATAACAGGTTATTAAAGCATTGCAGTTATTATTTTTTTTTTTTTTACAATGACACATAAAGGTACCAATGAACTCTCCAGAAAACGAGACTAAAAGAGGAGCCTTTTCCCTAAATTTTGACATTGATTGTAAAATATGCTTTAGTATTTCCAAGGACAGCCCTGGAGATAGAGCTGCCAGGTGGCTCTGGATCTATTTCCAGACTGAAGACAAGGACTGAGAATAAATACCAGCCCATTTGGTCACGTGCATTTCCATCCACGTGGATATATATCTATTAATAACTACAGGGCTTCCTCCCTACGTGTCGAAGAGTGCTGGGCACTGGAGTTCTGCCTGTGGGTATTTCTGAGCCCGGATCACACCAGGATGGGTCAATACATTGCAATTGCTCTGCAGGGGCAGTGCCAGGGCCTCCCTGGGCACAGGGCTGGGCACTGAACAGCAGCACAGAGCTCACCTAAACACAACAGCAGCCTTGCCCGGCTCAGGGCTGCATGTTTTGGGCACGTAAAATCTATCCCAGCCCTGTCCTGGCCCGTCTTTCCCCCTTCCCTAGAGGAGCCCCTGGCGCTGTGCAGGATGGTTTGTGTTAAACACACGTGGAGGGATCAACGAGGGCTTTGCAGGACAGGGGGTCCCTCTGGGAGTCCCCTTGGCTGCGGCACGGCCAGAGCTGGGGTGGCAGAAACGCCTTCTGAGCGAGATCCGAGGAAACTGGGGCATTTCTGCTGTCCCTGTCGCCAAGGAAAGGCTGCACACAGAGCACATTTGGTGGGGCGAGGCCATTCTGTTAAAGTGCCTTATTCTGGCACCCCCAATCCTCTGCTGGTTCAGCAGAGCTGCCTGAAAACTCCAGGACTGTTTCCACTGCCAGTCAAGCCAAATCGGTACTTCCCAGAAAGCTGCTGTTCTCAATGTTTTCTTTGCTTCTTTCAGTACAAATTCAATGATTTCTTCACTAACACGTTTTGTTCAGCTGCAAACACTCTGGGTTTGGAGCTGCTGGCAGGGGTTAATGTTTCTGTCACTGGCATTTTACCGTCCCCTCGTTCCACACCACGAGCAAAGTCCAAATGTTCCTTCTAGAGTACAAATGTGCATTTCCTCTGGAAGATGTTTTACTAATGAAAGGAGAAATGCATGTGCAATTATTCATTATGTAGGAGGATGTTTGTCTACATGTGATGTCTAGTTCTTTGCTGTCCTTTCCAAAGTGTTATTTTTATTTATCTGGCAATTTTAATTTTTTTTTTCTCAGTGTGAAGGAAAAATCAATTAGGAAATTACAACCCTAAAAGCAAATGACAAGAAGGGATAACAATAAGATTCTTTGTGGCTGCATTTTGCAATTCAGTTTACCATTGACTTTCTGATTCAGGAGACCTCACAATCCCACCCACCAAATCTTAGCGTAAGAGACATTGTAGAGACAGTAAATGTACTTTGGAAAAAGAATGATAAAAAAATAACAGGCAAAGAAACAATAAAGCCAAGCAATCACTAAATCTGTGCAGGAGATAGTTCAGTAACTTGTGCATTCAGTGTTCCCACGAGGATATCATTGGAAGACCTTAACGTGTCAGATGTGACAACGCAGAGACCACTAAGAGTGTGTCTGATTTTTGATGCGAGTCAAAAATTAAAGTTACAGGCAACACCATCGGGCCACGATTACAGAACAAATCACACACCTCCGACAGTGATTTGGTTTCTTTTTCCTGGAGAGAACCACAGGCTGGAGAAGGGGACCTGTGCCTGCACGTAAAAGAGAGCACTTATTTTAGGAAAAGGCCTGTCCCTGCAGGAGGGTTTTTTTGGATTTCTGTGTTTGTTTCACCTTTGGCAAGTCTGGCCGCCCGTGTTCAGAGCATACACATTCTGCTTTTAGTCGCCTGCACCCCCTGATTTGCACTGCTGATGAATTAAACAGCCCCTGAAGACAGCTTTGGGTTTAGTCCTGCCTTAACTTCCCCAATAACTCGTACCCAGTGCTGCCTAATTAAAAACATTAGTGCTCCATCTGAACGAGCCAAACAGGGGGAGAATATTCATGACTTTCTGGAGCCCCGTTAATGACTTCGGGCTGTGAGCTGGGAGTTTGCACGGGGGCACTGGAGCCTTCCCAAGGGGCTGGCTATTCCTGCAAATGAACTCCTCCAGCAGTGGCAATTCGGAGGGCAAATGGCTTTGTTTTGTACACACTTTCTGTGTGCCAACACTTCCCAGCAGGCTGCAGGTTGTGCTGACAGTGTAAAAGTCAAGTGAAAGGAGGGCAGAGTGTGTGCAGTGATCCCAGGGCAGGACAGAGTGAGAGGAATCCCTCAAATCATCCAAAAACATTGAGCATCTCTTGAGCACTGAAGCTTTGAATAACCTTTTTCCTGGCTGGGGATTTGTCAGTGGTGCTACCAACAAATCATGCAGAGTATAAGGGGGCCATATATGTCATTTTAAGGGTTTTTTTGGGGCAGAATCAGCCCAAAGCCATCAACTGAGCAAGGGATAATCTGGCAACAGGCTGGAGACCTGGGAGTCCAGTCTATTCTTAGGCTGTGATCCACACGTGTGCTGTAGTTAAGGCTTCAGAATGCTAATGAGTGAATTTTAATGAAGGCCTGTGGGAGAAGTTCAGCTCAGTGCCTTCTGCCTGGTGAAAACAAGCAGGGCAGATAAAACCTTAAACCACTTTTCCAACATCTTAGCTCGGGGATGGGCAGAACAGCCACGGATTCCCCTGGTACCACACGTGGTGGAAGTGAAACCCTCACACCACCAGATTTCCCCAGACAGGAGAGGACTTAACATGCCATGTGAGACCCCTCTGCTCTTAGGAGTTTTGATTGGCACCAGCCAAGCAGTTCCAAAGGCCAGGCAGAGAAAAAAATATACCCCCCAAATGCACAGCCACCTCTTTCCCCCACAGATTAGGAT
The DNA here is from genome assembly GCA_035583155.1 of Acropternis orthonyx. Taxonomy (NCBI): domain Eukaryota; kingdom Metazoa; phylum Chordata; class Aves; order Passeriformes; family Rhinocryptidae; genus Acropternis; species Acropternis orthonyx. The sequence continues at coordinate 5,727,753 of JAWWEU010000068.1, read as the reverse complement.
CAGGATAAACCCCCTGGAATCCCCTCACTGGTGAAGGGTTCCGGAAGGAACAACCAGAACCAGGTGGCCAACACAGAAACCTGAGGAGCTTTAACTTATAGGAAGCAAGGAAGAACACTTGATTCCTTTAGGTGTTTGCAAATCCTGTCCTCAAACAACGGGCCAGTTCCTCTCCCTCCCCTCTGTCCCCATGAGGGGCACGTCAGGGCACATCTGGGAAGCTGTGGGAGCACAGGAATTGGATCTCTGGAGCAGGAGCACGAGGGAACACTTGACTCCCGTGATCCCAGGGAGGGATGTGCCCGTGAGTCAGGCAGGGCATGGTGTGGGGTTATCTGATCCCAGATGACACTTCTTGTCACTTTGCATCTCTCATTAGCTCGGATGAAAGGCTGGGGGGGAAGAGATGCCTGGCTCCTTCCCAGCCTGCTTCCCTGCCTGCTGTGTGTTCCAAGGGCAGTGACTGGCTTGCCTTCCCCAGGGAAAAGGGGGGTGTGAACCAGGAGTCACAGCACCAGCACCACAGGGGGACATGCCTTCGAGTTTCCCGGCCTCTGGAATGTGAATGATGCCAGGAAAATGCATCCTGTCGGGGTTTCCAGTAGCTCCCCGCAAGTTCACTCTCTGTAAATTTAGACTCTTTTTTTAAAGTCTTTTAAAAATTGGTTTCCTGGCATTCCCAGGTGGGTTTATTATATATATTTACGTGGCTTTTGCTCTCTCTTATGTCTGCTTGAACACATATGTTGCTACACCAGCTGAGGGCCAAATCCATGTGAAATCACGGCAAAACTCCCACTGGGTTAAAAAAAATTCATACCTAGGAGCAATAGCTCTTCCAAGAACATGAGCTTTTGAATCAAAACAAGCAGCAGTAAATAAGATTTTCTGCAGAGGGAATTTGTGCCTCCGTGGTGGGGTAGATTGAACAGAGAGGGGACACGATGGTGGAGCAGCACTGGAATGGAAAGACAAACCAGGAAGGAATCACAGAAAGCACAGAGAGAAGGCAGTGAAGCGTTTTGTGTATCTGGAAGCCGTTCGAGAAGGTCAGACCAAGAAGTTCAGACAAACACTTGTCCTGGAATGGCCATGGGGAAGAGCAGGGACTCTTCAAGTCCTTTCCAGTGCTGTGCCCACAATAACAGATGGTGATTTCCAGAAGCTGCTGATCCAGCACAATTCCTGCATGGCTGAACGCCCAGTCTGGGGGAGGAGATGGAAAAGGACATGTCCAGAGCTAGAGGTGCCTTCTACAACTCACATTTTGCCTGCAGAAATGACAGAGGTGGGTGTTGGAAGCCAGGATTTGAGGGGAATAGTTGAGCTGATTTAGGGCAGGGATTAAATGATTAAAGATCACTAGGATGTGAAATTTGAGGATCTGCAGGGAGGGATACACGGAGTCTCCTCGCCTTCCCTGTGTGGTTGCAGCCTGGATCTCCTTCCTTTGCCACGAGGGACGGGGCAGAAATTCACTTCATGCTTTCTTCAAGTTTTAAATGCAGGGAAGTGGCACTTGGGGCAAGGGGCAAACAGGAGAGTGCTGTGCTGATTGACACAGGGCTGTTAAAAGGGACTTCGTGGCAAATATTAGTCATGTGGGGTTTGGGGCAAACTCCCACAAATCAGAGGGGAAGGGAAAAAGAGAACCCTCCTCTGGAACTCACTTCTTTTGGCAAACATTTTTGCAAACAAGCCCAGTGGTAGGAGTGGCAGTGAAAAGAGCAGGTGTTCAGTGAGTGTTAGATGGCATAAGGGGAGGGCAAATATTTGATCACTTCAATCTGAATTATTATTATTTACTTTTAATAAAGTATGGCTGAAGGACTCAGAGCTAAAGTATCCTTGTACTCGGTGCTGCATAAACATGGGAAACCTCAGTGGAGGGGGGAGAAAAGGTTTATTCAGCCAAGGAATTAACACAATTTGTTTCTGCAATTAAATTGTTATACACTTCAAATGCCAAGAACCAAAACGTACAGTGAACATTAAACAGATAAAACCAAATAATAATAAAGAAATCCTTAAACATTTGTCACATTTTAACCAGCACTTGAAAGTAAATATTTTGCTCAGATTTCAGCCTCTTCTGTACATAACTAAGGGGGATGGGAAGTGAAGAGATTCAACCTTTCTCGTTCCTCAAAAATAATACAATTATCTCTATGACTGATTAAAAGTTATTCGCAGACATTGGTGGATGATCTCAAACACAGACCAAATTCTAAAAGAATATAGATCACTAGTATTTTTTGACGCTGGGAATTTATTGGGTTAGTCAGAGGCTCAGATCGAGTCAGAGAGATTTGGCATCAGGATACAGATAAAAGAATTAGGAAAAAAAATGGCTTTTGTACAGAACAGGATGTTGGGTCTATAGCAGTGCAATATTTAATAAGAACCAATATATCCTAGGCAGAAGAGCTGTCTCTGACAGTGACCACCTATACGTGAGAACACGGGGAAGAAATAAATTCCTCCCCTTTACCCGCCGGATATCAAGGTGTGTCCAATATTTCTGTCTGGGTGTCCAAAGTGGAAAGCACACACGGAAATTATTTAAAAACCCCTTTTCTGCCCATCCTTCCCACCCAGCTGAGAACTGTTCAAGTGGGCTGTGCCTGGAGCAGCTCCAGCTCCCAGAACTCTTTGCCTGCCGTATGTTGGGAGGATTTTAAGCCTTCTTCTTTAGGAGGAATAGGAATCCGTGGCTCTGCTCTGGGATCAACCCTCCCTTCAATTCCAGGGGGGCAGAGGGAGTGCTGGGGTGTTCTGGAAGGGGATTCTTGCTGGAGGAAACTATTTATCCCCACTGGAAAGCAACCCAGTGGTTTCAGTGGCCACTGAGGCTGAGGTGACTGTGCCTTTCCAGGTCTCCTTTGAGGAGGGGGACAGGGACACCACGTGCTCTGCTCCAAGGGTGCTGTGACGCTTTAGGAGCTCCTGGAAACCTGACCGGAGGGAGAAGTGCCTCTGAATTTTCTACAAGTCTTTTTAAAATACGTTCTGAACTCAGGTAACCAAAATGCTTCGAGTTAGATCTTCCCAAAGACAAGGGCATAAAAAATAATAAAAAATGTAACTAAAATGTCAGAGTAGACAGTTATTTTCATAGAATCAAAAGGATGGTTTGGGTTGGAAGGGACCTTAAAGCTCATCTTGTTCCACCTCCTGCCATGGGCAGGGACATCTTCTACTAGACCAGGTTGCTCCAACTTGGCCTTGAACACTTCCAGGGATGGGGAGTCCACAACAAAGTGTTATGCATGTTGAAGTTATTTTTGCTCATTTTGACATGAGATGTTTTAATAGGTTTGAAATCCTGATAGAGCCAAAAAAGCTCATTTATGAAAAAACAAATGAACGAAACAACAATGAATCAACCCACTCCAGGCCTTCCTTGCCAAAGATACTCGTTTTGACTGTTTGACGTATTGGAATGAGGAAATGTTAAAACTGGAGAATTCCAAGTAATTTCTGATAAATCATAGGATGTGCTGCAGGTCTTCAGCAAAGATAAGGCTTCTCTACAAAGTGAATCTGCTTTTTATTAGCAGAAAGTCAAGCTAAAGAAAATTAAAGCAGTATTTTTCCACCTCTAGGGAAGATGTGACTGAATTTTTCCCTTCCATGAGGACTTGTAGAGACACCTGGCAAGCCTTGACTGAAAGGGTGAGATTTTCAGAGGATGTGAAAGCAGGAGGAAGTTAATTCCCAGAGAAATTCAGCCTTGGAACACCCTTCTCCAAATGGTCCAGGCTGGATTTCAATGTGGGGGGGGTGGGGGCAGCAGCATGCTCTGCTCCCTTTGTGCCACTTCTGCTGGAGCACAGCAGTGCTGGGGAATGTTCTGGGAGAAAGGACAACTGGGAAAAGGGGAAAACTTCCTCCCTTCCCTCCCTGGAACACAAATCCAAACTCAGGCAATGAGCGTCACAGGGCAGGAGAGATGATTAAAGCACCAACAGCACAAGCGGAGAACTGAGATATCAAGTGACTTCTTGAGGTCAGAAGCCTCGGAGCATCTGCATTAAACCCGGGGATCAGCCTTGCAGTTCTGGGGTCACCAGGCAATGGGATCGTCCTGTCACCCCTTCCCAGAGCAGGGAAAGCCCCTCTGCCTTCCAGAGGCAGGAGCTCAGGCTGCTGAGGGTCCCTGTGCTGCCGTTTGGGAATGAATCACGTCGCAGAATTAGCGCAGGGAGCTCTGAATGATGAGATTATTGAGCAGGAAAGTGCCGCGAGCAGAAAATATTGTGGCATCAGCAAGAGCAGTTCAAGTGGGTGACTCAGAGGGGTGGCAGGGGTGTGTTACCCACAAAGCCTGTGCTAACAGCTCTGCTGAGCAGGAACAGGAGGAAATGCTGGGATCAGGGGCTCTGTAACACCCTCTGGGGGGATGTGAGAACACTCCTGAGTGAGAGGATCCAATGAGAGATGATGCAAAAGCAAGGGAAATGCAGGAATGTGTCCGAATCAGAAGCGAGCAATAAGCTGTGGTTGATATGCCTCGCATTTGGGTAGCAAAGGATCTGAAGAATGGGAAGCCAGGAGAAAGACAGGAGAGGAGGAAGCTTTTCAAGAGGCTTTTGGAAGGAGCTGGTGGGCAGAACTGTTGGGCTGGATACGAAGGTTGCCCAGGGTTGAAATTCGAATTCAGCCCCATAAAAACCTCGGTTTTATCAGGATTTTTTCCCCCTCTAATTCTGTCCCTCTGGGTGCAGAGGTGGCTAAACCTCCTGCTTCTGTAATTACTGGTTACCAGAGATTCACCACCAAGAGAACACCAGGAGTGTGGAAAGTCAAGTTCTCCCAGTTCTGCCTCCTGACAGACACAGTCAGTGCTCAGAGCTGCCTCAGGTGTAATTACTGCCAGGCCCTCGTCAGTCATGGCTGTCACATCCCTGCTCTATTTGCATGTACAACTCAGTGCCTGGGGGAGTCAGGTTTATTTAAAGCCACCAGGACTTTGCTGGGTGAGTTCTGGATCAGCTGCTCCTGGAGTGGCAGAGGCCAGGGCAGGTGGGTGGGATTTTTCATCAGGTCAAGCCAGAATTTATAAATTTTCCTAATTGCTGACCTTTCCTCCTCCTTCAGGGTGTCTGCAGACACTGTCCCCCGTGCAGAACGGGATGGGAAAAGGTTGTTTACACACTTTCCTTGCTCTCCAGGGAACCACGACCAGGAATTCACAGCCTGGATTAGCAATTCTGGGTTTACATGCAAATAAAATAGTGAAACTACTTCAGAGGCTGCTTTTCGTTGCACGAAACTCCTGAACAGGGAAACAAAACAGCTCCTCAAACACACTTTCCCCTTCTCCTTCTCTTCCACCTCCCTGCTCCAAAAGAAGATGTTATTTCCCTCGATTGGAACGTCTCTCTTGCATTCTCAGTGGAGCCCAGTAAACAACATCAAGAAGCATCTTCAGGACGGAAAGGATGTCGGTTTGACAGCTTTCCTATGGCCCATTGATTCCAAAATTTCAGAGGAAAATGACAGCACTGTGCTGTGCACATTTCACTTAGACATTGATTTCTGTGAAACAGAGAAGCCTTTGGAGAAAAACCTGTCTCTGAGCACCTTTCTCACACAGTCCTAGGCAAGACTCAGTAACCTGGTGGGTACCTCTGGGTAGCAGCAATCAGCAGGAAATATCAATCTGGCAAGAACTGCAGGCAAAATCCCTTGGGAAAGGGAGGTGGAGTCTGTTCTGAGGCTGCTGGGGAAGCATCTGCCATTGGGGATGTTGTCACTGGTGGCTTTTGCTGCTGTTTCATCGGGTTCAGCCCCAAGCCAAGCAGTGTGATTGCGTCTGGAGCCCACAAGAATGCCTGGGTTCTGAAAGCTCACCCTGAACTCCAGATTTCAACTTAAATTTGTGACGTCTGGGTCAAAACTGTAGGGAATTTCACACTGTTTCATGCAGAAGCAAAGGCTGGCCGTGTGTTTTGGCAGCCAGGGCCAGATTAGCACTGAAAGGCCACAAATCTTTCCCAAACAGAAACCAGCTGCTGCAGTGACACAAGTCCCAGGGTCTGACACTCGCTCGGGATAAGGACCATGAGCATTTTGTGCCTCAGGGTGTTTGCAAGCAGAGTAAAAACCAAAAGGAGTGTGACACCTTTGCTATTTCTGAGAGAAAAAAAGACTGAATTAGGGCATCTCTGACCAAGAGCAGAGACAGAGCCAGGCTGCTGTTCACACACAGGGCAGATGTAGGTAGGAGTTTGTGCTGGAGCTTTTCACCCTCCACTTCCCTGTCTCTATATGAGAAAGCAAACTCTGCTTCTTGAATGCTCGTTTCAGATCTTGCCAGAGAGATGAAAAGCTTTGTTGCTGCCAGTTGTGAACATCCCAAATTTGCCAGGGAGATCTTGTGCTTGTTTGCCAGAAATGTAATCAGATGATCAGTCAGGAGGAGCCAGGGAGAAATACCAGCGTTGCAAACAAATGTTTTTCAGTTTGCTCTTTGAACTGAACCAGGAGTTGACAGCAAAGGAGGGAAAACCTCTGGCTCTGCACTCACAGCCTCTCTCCTGGCTCCCTTCTCCCTGCGATTTCCAGCAGCCAGGCAGCAGATTCCCTTCAGTTGCTGAAAGACCTCTGGAAAGCTGCTTCCCAGTCAGGTTGTGCTTGAACAGAATCCCTGAGGGAGGTTGATGTGAAGGGGATCAGGACAGCCCAGGGCACATTCCTGATCCCAGGGCAGGGAGAGCAGCAGGGATGCTCTGAGGATGCAGGATGGGGCTGCAGGGTGGGGATGCTCTGAGGATGCAGGATGGGGCTGCAGGGTGGGGATGCTCTGAGGATGCAGGATGGGGATGCTCTGAGGATGCAGGATGGGGCTGCAGGGTGGGGATGCTCTGGGGTTACAAGATAGGGATGCTCTGAGGATGCAGGATGGGGATACAGGATGGGGATACAGGATGCTGCCGCATTCCTGACAGCAAACACAAGGCTGTGACTTTGCTGCTCTGTCCTGCCCTTGACCTCTCAGCAAATCCATATCTGGATTAGCTCAGCCACACTAAAAATCTGTGGGGACTCTGTGTGGGAATTAGAGTGGCTTTACTGCAGTTAATTCACAAAGGAGTCTGTTCCCACATCCCCATCCAGTCTCAGCTGAAACAGAGACTCAGGGACACTGAACCTCAGCAAGGACAGCACAGAGCCAGGGGCCATTTGTACCTTTCCCCTGCATTTGTGACCCCTCCCCTCTGCCTCCACAGGAAAATGCAGGCACCTGGGCAAACACAGGGAAAAGCACTTGCTTTTCTAGTTGGCTCTTTAAGTGCTTCTTTCTTGTCTGCTGAGAAAAGTGTCAGCACTAAAATGAAAAGTGCTCCTCCAAGCAGGACTGAGAGACTCACAAGACACCCTAATGGCCACCAAAATGCTTCCAAACGATGCCAGTTCTGTGTCTGGAGAAAATAAGATTATTTTTAGGACTGAAAACTCAAACTCTCAAAAGTCAGGAATTACCAGAGTTGTCTGTGTGATTGTAATTTGGACCATAAAGATATGTGCCTTTAATTACATGACCGCACATTTTTAGTTTTTAGGTTTTTGTGGTTTAGTTCCCTATTACATGCAAAATATTTAGAACTTTTTTTCTGGTTCGTTTCCCCAAATTAAAATTTTTTTTTCTAATAACAGAAACAACAAAACTTTTCATTTCTACAACGTTCAAACACGAGCATTTAACTTTTCTCGTGATGACCAGCTGCATACAAAGACAAAAATTATTGCTGTAAAAACAATTCTCTTGAAAGAAAGAAAAAGTCTTGCAGAAGCTGCAGAAGGAAATTAAGATAATTTCGGATCACTTTATCCAGGGCTTTCCACACCCTCCGTAACCCCGATAAAATTAATTCCCAATGGATGGACACAAGAGTTGAGTTGTAAATGATTCCTCCAGCTCCACCACTGAGTTGTGCCTGAAAAAGGGCTGGAATTGCTGTTCCCTCATCCTCGTCTCTGACTTTTCCTCCTTGAAGAATAATTCTGGTTTGAGATCAGGAGGAGCCAGAAGAGGCCCAAGGGGCTGATCCTGCACATTCCACTCCTTTTATACTTTAAGATACTTTTCCATCTTCCTGCTTTTTTTTTTCCCCTTCCCATCCTGCATTTTCTGCATGTTTCTCGAGATAGTTTTGCATTATCAAAGGGCAACAGGAGAAGAGAAAAAACTGTTGCTGTATTTAGCATTGATTTTTCCCCTTCACTCTGAGTCACAGAAGCTAACATTTAATTAATTTCTGACACTTTGACAGCTCCTAAGAAGACATTTGTAGAGCTATCAAGTGCCGCTGATAGCACTGTCAGACAGACACTTTTTGAATTATCAGCTATTAAGGACCCATATGCAACAAATTTCCAAGGATTATTATACAAATTGTTCTCTGAATGAGAAAAGCACACAAAAGCTCAGTGAAACATAAAGAAACCATTGTTCCCAGGTGAATTTGATATTTGCAAATGTTTTGCTATTTTGATCACTTACGTGGTTTAATAAATCGAATTCACTTTGTCTTTTATTAAGAAAATTAAGTGGCCTGGGTTTGGGGGGACTGAGAACATGGAGAGATTTTTCCAGTCAGAGTGGTCTTTAGGGAGATACAGCTTGAGAAACATGGAATACTTGATCTTAGGAAGTGCTGAGCAGGGAATGAGGTCATAGAATCATTCAGGTTGGAAAAGACCTCCGAGACCACCCAGTCCGATTGTCAGCCCAGCACCACCCACGGTCACAACTAAACCACCTCCCCAAGTGCCACATCCACGTGTTTTTTGAACACTCCCAGGGATGGTGACTTCACCACTGCCCTGGGCAGCCCCTTCCAATGCTTTACAGCCCTTCCTGTGAAGAAACTTTTGCTAATATCCAGTCTAAACCTCTCCTGGTGCAAATCGAGGCCATATTGTCTCATCCTGTCATTTATTACTGGGAGGGACCAGGGACCTTCCCTTCTTGGAGGGAAGAAGGTCCAACCCAGAAAACCCAAACCCAAAGTACCCAATATCTACAGTCTCTTTGGAACCGTTCCTGCATTTACTCTTTGCTGGTGCTGACGTGGCAGAGGCAGCCCAGCCCTGACTGCAAAACTGCTACTGTCAAGTTCCATTATTGTCACTATTTGGGTCTTAGGGTTTTAAATTTATTTATTTCACTGCTGGAGGAAAAAAAAAAACCTCAACAGGAAAAGCAAAGGGAAATCAAAAAGCAACACAGCCCAGAGCCCCATGAAGCACATAGAAAACAAACAAAGGGGTCAAGGCACGTCTGCCCTGAACTGTGCACACCTGACGTGGAGCAGGGAATGGCAGGGGAGTCAAGACAAGGGTCCTGGACACTCTGCCTGGGTGGGGTGTAACACGGAGTAAGGGACGTCTCAGAGAACCACAGAATGTTCTGAGTTGGAAGGGACCCACAAGGATCATCAGCCCAGCCCCTCACCCTGCACAGGCCCATCCCCAAGAGTCACCCCCTGTGCCCCAGAGCATCATCCAAACCCTCCTGGAGCTCTGGCAGCCTCGGGGCCGTGCCCACTGCCCTGGGGAGCCTGCTCAGTGCCCACCACCCTCTGGGGGAAGGACCTTTTCCTGAGACCCAACCTGAGCCTGCCCTGACACAGCTGCAGGCCGTTCCCTGGGTGCTGTCTCTGGTCCCCACAGAGCAGAGATCAATGCCTGCCCCTCTTCCTCTCCCAAATGAGTTGTATCTGCATTTAGGTCTTCCCTTCAGCCACAAGCCTAATTCTACAATTGCCTTCTCATCACTGCAGCCCTTCAGAAACAGGGGGTTGATTGCTGTGGGGTTTCTGGGGTGATTTCTGGATTGCTGGACTCGATGATCCTTTTGTGTCCCTTCCAGCTCAGCATATCTGATGCGGTTTCACTTTTATTTCACATGTTGACCTCTGCCTGCCTTTCCACCCTGTCCATGCCAGGGTGGAGCTGGAGCCCGGCACTGCGACCTCCATGGATCCCCTAAACCTCTCCTGGTACGATGGCGACAGGAACTGGAGCAAGGCCCTGAACTCTTCCCAGGCCGAGCAGAAGCCCCAGTACAACTACTACGCCATGCTGCTCACCCTCCTCATCTTCGTCATCGTCTTCGGCAACGTGCTGGTGTGCATGGCCGTGTCCAGGGAGCGCTCCCTGCAGACCACCACCAACTACCTGATCGTCAGCCTGGCCGTGGCGGACCTGCTGCTGGCCACCCTCGTCATGCCCTGGGTGGTCTACCTGGAGGTAGGAGGCTCGGGGGTTCCTTTGCTGGAGGGAGGGGGAAGTCTGGAAATGGGCTTACTGCACGATCTCCTGGATTTTCCAAGTGTTTGCGGTTTCCGGGTTTTTTCCAGGAGTGGATGGCAAAGCATGCTGCTGTTCAGAGGGATAAATTACAGTCCAATTGCACCATAAGTCAGGGGAGGTTTAGGTTGGGCATCAGGAAGAAATTCTTTACAGAGGGAGTGATCGGACACTGGAAGGGGCTGCCCAGGGAGGTGGTGGAGTCACCGTCCCTGGAGGTGTTGAAGAAGAGACTGGATGTGGCACTCGGTGTCCTGGTCTGGCAGGCAGGATGGTGTTGGATCAAAGGTTCGACTTGATGATCTCAGAGGTCTTTCCCAGCCTAGTTGGTTCTGTGATTCTGTGACAAATGTGGCCTTTAAACAGAGGGCTGAAAGGACCCCAATTTTGGTTTGTTTCAAAACTACATAAGAATGAACCTCCAACTACACCATGGGTGTCACACTGAACCATGCCGAGTGTGCTGAGCTGGAAGGGACCCACAAGGATCATCAGGTCCAACAGTCCACAAAGAAATAGCACTCAAACCCCTATTTCTGAAGGGCTGCAGTGATGAGAAGGCAATGGGAGAAGCAGAGTGTAAATCCAGAGCTTTTATGTCACGATATATGACAGAATATCCCAAGGCCTTTGGCACATCAGTTTGGTGCAGAACTGTAGTGAGTTTACAGTTAATTTTCAAGCACTCCTTTCTGAGGGGAAATGATAACACAGAGAGGAGAGCAGGGGAAGAAGCCACTGTCAATGAGCCCATTAAGTACTAGTGCAAAGCAAAACAAACCCAGTGACATGACAAAGGCTGTCGAGAAAGCACAATACTAATTATCACTGGAGTTAATTATTGTTTTCGTGGCACTTAAAAAATGTAAAGCATGGTGCATCTGCTAAAGCTTATTAACATGACCACAGGCTGGTTGTGAGTGCAGTCAATGCCTCTGGGACTGGTTATGCCCTTCTATTCTATTCTATTCCTCTGTTGCCACAACCCATTTTAACCCATTTAACCCATATAAGTAGGACAGTTTTTTTCAGGCTTTGTGTCACAAGCTCAGGCAAAAACTAATACCAAAATGAAACACTTTAAAAAAAAAACACAACCCCAAACAGACCTACCTCCAAACTTCTGAGGTTTCTCCTACATAAATGAAAGCACCAAGAGAAACTGATTTTGCAGAGGTTTATATCTGGCTGGAACCTTTGCCTTTGGGCAAATTCTCCTCAAAGTTACTGATGTAACTGTCTCTTAAGTGCTTTTTTAATCACTGAGTATTCATCTGTCACTCAGGCTTCAATGCAGTCATTCTCCCTTCTTTATGCTGCCTATGGTTATGTATATCAGAGCAGAAATAACTGAAGAATAGATATCTTATTCATTCTATTTTCAAATGCAGTAGGACTCTATTTTTATTAGAGGGAAATATACTTTTTTCATCACATGTCAAACACAGCAGTCCGAATAATTGCTATTAAACTTAATTGGCAAAGTTCAGTTTCAGTAGCAAGAGAAGCGAAGAGAAAAAGGCTACTGGTGACTGGGAGCGTTATCATGAGTTCTTTGTCTTTAGCACATCATGTAGAGTGTTAAAGAATTATCACTCTGGATTAAATTCATTTTGTTCACCCAAAAAACCCTCAAACCATAAAGGTGAGGAGTGTCTACCCTGATCTTAAACTGAGAAATGAAGGAAAGCTCCTTGTCTACTGTTGACCTTTGTTGGTTATAATTGCAAAAAAAAAAAGTCTAATGAAGAGCTGTAAGTACAATTAGAGGTGCTTGGAATTCATATTAATGTAATTGCTTCCTCATTCTGCTTTGAAAGGCTTCAGAGACCTGTTTAAGCCCTGCATGGTTCCTTCTGACTTCGAGGGGACTTGTACTCCCTGATGGCACTGGGCCCAGGTCTGTGTTTGCTGCTTGGGTTGCCCAAACCAACACAGAGTAATGGGGTGGAATTAGGGAGCATGAAATCACACCAGCCCTTGGGGGAATGTCCTAAGGAATGGTTTGGATGGAGCAGAGAATTTCCTTTGAACCAGCAGAACTCCCAACTACCCTCAAGCAGCTCTAACTCAGTGCCAAACTCTCCCTTTAGACCCTCCCAGCAGCACAGCCCCAGGGAATTCTGCACCCACCTCCCTCTCTCTTTGCAGGTGGTTGGTGAGTGGAGGTTCAGTCGGATCCACTGTGATATCTTTGTGACCCTGGATGTCATGATGTGCACTGCCAGTATCCTCAACCTCTGTGCCATCAGCATAGACAGGTGAGGGCTCCGTGCCAGCAAGTCGTGTCAAAACCCAGGGGAGCAAGTCACAGCCACCTCTATGTGGTCTAATTTTACCCGTGACTCAGAGGCTTGAAAATGGGGAGAGCGAGTGTTGTTGATGTCTTTTTGAGGAGCAATTTAGGGGATCTCAGCGAGCTCTGAGCAGGGATTCCGCCAGAAGACGCAGAAACACCGATCTTGAGAACGTAAATGAAATTCTCTGCGCGTGTTTTCACGAGTTTGGTCCTTCTGTTTCTATTCCGGAATGGTGGGACAGGCGTGAGGGGGAAGGCTCCGGGTGGGAGGGTGACAGGGTGTGTGTGTGCCCCTGCAGGTACACGGCCGTGGCCATGCCCATGCTCTACAACACCCGCTACAGCTCCAAGCGCAGGGTCACCGCCATGATCGCCGTGGTCTGGGTGCTCTCCTTTGCCATCTCCTGCCCGCTCCTCTTCGGCCTCAACAACACAGGTGAGTGTTTTGCCACCTTCAGCTGCCTGCTGGCACCTTCCTGGCTCTCCTGGCTCCCCAGGCAGCCCTCTGTTACCTGCCAGGAGTTTTAGGTGTATTGGGATGTATCTGCCCCTGGTTAAGGTGTGCTCTGCCAGTGTCACCCTGTTTGTCAGCTGCTTCTGGGTCTCTTTTGTCTCTTGCTGTTCCACACCAGTGCTTTAGACCCATCAGAACTGAGTGGAAGCTTACACAACACTAGCCAGAGCTACCTTAACATTTGTCCACCACAAATTCAAAATCCCTCTTGTATTAAAATGTTAAAAAAAAAAAAAGGAAATCATGGGATAAAAACTTCACTGAGACAGGAGAGGAAAGGACTGGCAGTTCAGCCATCGGTTTCATGGGAAGCCAGGACTGGAAACAGCATGGGATGAGCGTGCTTTTACTGCAAGGCAAGCAGTAATCAGGGACTTTGGGATGATGTGACTCCTACAGCACAAGGGGAGCTGCTGTTCTGGTACCACTTCCAGCTGACACGGCGGTGCCTCCCTAGAACCCAAACCCCTCCCTGCCTGGGTGCCTTTGGCAGGCGACGGGAAGCGGGCACCGGCTCCGGGCAGCAGGGAGAGCCTGAACCCCTTTGCGTTCCAGATGCCAACGAGTGCATCATTGGCAACCCTGCCTTCGTGGTGTACTCCTCCATCGTGTCCTTCTACGTGCCCTTCATCGTCACCCTGCTGGTGTATGTGCAGATCTACATGGTGCTGCGGCGCCGCAGGAAGCGTGTCACCACCAAGCGCAGCAGCCACGTCCTGGACTCGGACACGCACGCCCCGCTGAAGGTAACTGCACCCCTGCCCGGCTCTCAGAGCTCTGCACATCCTTCCCCCTCCCTGATCCGCTCCCCAAAGCGCTCCCTCCTCTCCCCAGATGTCCCCGGCTGGATGAGGCGAAATGCTGGATCACAAAGGGGTAATGCCTTGTCCTGTGTTGGTCTGGAGTCCCAGCTGCACACTCTGGGCTCCCAGCTGCTTCTCAGGCTTCCCTGGATCTCAGGGGGTGTTCCAGCAGCAGATCTGCACTAGGAGATGCTGCCTTAACCAGAGGGCACCTCCCCTGGCTCTGCCGAGTTTGGGTTGGGGTACCCACGAATACAGGCTACACTATTGACTGAGTCAGTGCTGCTGCTGAGGGGAGGAATCACAGAATCAAGGAATGGTTTGGGTTGGAAGGGATCTTCAAGCTCATGCAGTTCCATCCCCCTGCCACGGGCAGGGACAACTTCCACTAGGCCAGGTTGCTCAGAGCTCCATCCAGCCTTGCCTTGAACACACCCAGGGATGGGGCAGCCACAGCAGCTCTGGGCAACCTGTGCCAGGGCCTCACCACCCTCACAGGGAAGAATTTCATCATCATATCTAGTCTGAACCTGCCCTCCTTCAGTTTAGGGCCACTCCCCTGTGTCCTGTCATTCCATTCCCTTGCGAAAAGCCGCTTTCCAGATTTCTTGTAACCCCTCTTTAGGTGCCATAAGGTCTCCACAGGGTTCAATGGAAACGGTTTGCGTGGTTGGGGTGCAAACCCCATCACTGGCACCGACACCTCTGCAGGGAAACAGCCTCTCAGAGCAGGAGATGTGTGTGAGCGGAGCCCAGCTGAGCTCAGCCAAAACACTGCCCTGGCAGCAGGTGCAAAACAACCAGGGGGAAGGTGTAGCCCCAGAGGCACCACCTCCAAACTGTGCTGCCTCAGGGCCACTGCCACGTCAAGGAGAGGAGGCAGGGACAAACACCAGCAGGTCTTTGAGGCAGGCTTCCTTCTTTTGGTGAAAAGCCCAAGGGATAGTCACCTCCATCGCTGCTTCTCCAGAGTAGTTTTCCATCATCCTCACACTGACTAATTTCTGCCTCATGCCCTGTGTTTGTATTTCCACGTGCCTCCCTTACCAGCTTCCCTTCCCAATTCCTCTGTGCCTGTGTAACCTCTGAGCTGGTCCTTGCCCCTTAGGACAAATGCACTCATCCAGAAGACGTCAAGCTCTGCACAGTTATTGTGAAGTCCAATGGGAGCTTCCAAGTTAATAAGCGCAAAGTGGTGAGTGTTAAAGAGAAGTGGTAGCTTTTCAGAGCATTTAGCCTTCCCCCTCTCACCCCTCAGGACACACGATTAATTTATGCAGGGTGGGAGAAAAATAAACTAAGAACAAAGGTTACCGTTCAATCTCACAATTTAAATATTCTTCCCATTCCTTGGAGTGAAGCAGGGGGTTTAAGAGGATAGAGTTCAAAAAGTCAGACTAATCTCACCTAAAGATCAGCTCTAAAAGCCATGGCATTTGAACATTTTGTGTCTTTGATTTCCTTCTTCTCTCTGTTATTTAAATCTTGGACTGCATTGGCTGTGTTGGGTTTTGCTTGTTGGTTTAATTTTTATTTATTTGCATTCTGAAAAACCTAAATAAAATCTATGGGGAGTGGAGGCAGCATCTCTCTCATTTCTGAGCCTCTTTGTGCAATAAAGGAGAATCGTCCAGTGAAGTTCTGTCAATCCCATCCACCCAAAATATCTTTATCTGTAAGGGTTTCACAGCCCTTTCTCCAAGCATCGTGTAGGGAGGGAGAAGAGGGATTGATTGTTCTCCAGCATCATCCAGCTTCACTCTGTAAGGAATGTTCATTGCTCCTCTCGGAATATTTATCTGTCTTTATATTGTGGACATTTGATTCTTGTCCAGGAGGCAGAGAGTCACATGGAAGAGATGGAAATGGAGATGGTGTCCAGCACCAGCCCCCCTGAGAGAACCACCTTCAAACCCGCAGCACCAAGTAACCACCAGCTGGTCGTGCCAGTTGCGTCTAACCGGGTCAACAATTCCACCTTGCAGACATCCCTGAACAGCCCTGGGCGAGTGGAGAAGAATGGACATGCCAAAGAAACCCACCACACAGCCAAGGTCTTCGAGATCCACTCCCTGCCCAACGGCAAGACGAGGAACTTTCTCAAGGCTGTCACCAGGAGGAAACTGTCACAACAGAAGGAGAAGAAGGCCACCCAGATGCTGGCCATCGTACTCGGTGAGAGCGTGCAGAAATCCAGCACCTGCCCAGGACTAGGGCAGCCAGCATAGATTTTCCATGCCTCCATAAATATAATTTCACTTAATATGTAGGCAAGAGGCTGCCCGTGGGAGGGGTCCCCCCCTTCCCAGCCATGGGCAGCTGGCAGTGCTGTACAAAGGGCTCATAAAGGTGCCCCACTGTCTGGGGGGTGTCTGGGCTCCCAAAACACAGCTGAGCACAGCTCAGCAAGGAGCTGGCACCCCAAAGGCCAGAGCTTCTGATGTATCTGGTCTAATTACATGGGCAGAGAAGTCCTTTAGTACCTGGATAGAATATAGGCTGAGACTTAACACGCAAACAGAAGGCGCATTCCTCAGGGAAATATTTTTCCTTTATGCCCAAAAGAACCTTACTGTTCTCAGGCTCAAAATCTGTCCAGCTTTCAGCAATCAAAATGTGTCTCTCTCCTTTCTACCCCGCCCCAGGTGTTTTCATCATCTGCTGGCTCCCGTTCTTCATCACCCACATCCTGAACATGCACTGCGATTGCAACATCCCCCCGGCCATGTACAGCGCCTTTACATGGCTGGGCTATGTCAACAGCGCTGTCAACCCGATTATCTACACAACCTTCAACGTCGAGTTTCGCAAGGCTTTCATGAAGATCCTCCACTGCTAAAAGTCGAAAAAGAAGCAACCGCATTTTTTAAGAACGACAGAAGAGGGGGGAAAAAAAAACAAACAACAAAAAGAAACCGACGCCATTCACGCACACAACGGGCAGCCATGGAGGGGTCTCGCGTGCTGGGCACGAGGCCTCGAGTGTGACAGCAGTGCCACGCCCACACCTCGGTGGGGACGGAGGTGGGAGGTTCTCTCCTCCCTCAGGGTGACCTTTGGACGTTGGGACGCCAGTCCCACCAGGGCACTTTTGGGAGCCACCCTCACACTGTGCTTAAAGCGGGAGCGACAACCGAGGCACGCTCGCTTGATTGTTGCCTGCGGCCAGGCAGCCTCGAGTGCATTGGACACAGCCAGTCACAGAGCCACGTGGAGGTGGCGGTGGGTCACTCGACTCTCACCAAAGACAAGAGCATCTTTTCCGCTTCGCCGCAGGAGCCAGAAACAGGCAGAGCTTGCGGGAGCTCCGCGCAGCAGCTTTGCCTTCGCCTCGAGCTGACTTACCCACTGCTGAAGCCTTCAGAAAAAAAAAAAAACAAACAGACACAAAACACTTTAAGAGGTCTCCAAGAGGGTCAGGAAGGTTCTGCCACCCACAGACCCAACCCTGCAGCAATGTGGGCCTACCAAGCCATGGGCAGAAGGAAGAAGAGGGCAACAGTCTCGTGTCCGACCACTGCATCGGTGTAAATATGAATCAACAGGATGAATTGAACAGGAGCCCAAGCCAAAAATAAAAAGGAAAACAGAGATGGAGAGGGCAACTCAAGAAATGGTAGCTTGTCTTGCATGGTGTGCATCAAACAGGACACCCCCATCTCTCATCAGCAGCGATTTCTGCCCACCAGCATCTCATCTCCAGCCCCTCACCAGGAGGTGCAAAGCCCGGGGAGGAGTGGTGGCGTGGTGAATGTAGAAACCCAGGACGGGGTGCCAGGGGAGGCACCTGCAGCCCTGACCACCCCCAGGGGGGAGCTTGAACGAGTCAGCCACGTTAGGTCTGGCTCTCCTCACCCAGATCGGGCTGCCACAGAGCCAAGGACCACCCCGGGGCTGATTTGCCTCAGTCTCTCAGTAGAGAGTGCAGAATAACATTGTGCCTAATTTAAATTACCAGTGAAGGAGATAAAACTGTGCGTTTTGGAAAAAGCCAGAATAAAAACCCAAGAAAGCCCTTACCTGGACCAGCTCCTGTGTCCAAGGTGGACTGTGGAAAGGTCTGGATGTTCCCAGCATCCCTTAACCTCCTGATAATCTATTTTTCCATGGATTATAAGAATTGAAAACCCCTAACAGCATAATTCCACCACGCTGAACCTGGCATTGCCAAATCCACACTGTACTTACTAATTGTACTCAGATCACAGTATATTTTGCAATATCTTTGTAAATAAAACATAGTGAGGTGAATAAAATGACATGGAAATAGGTCTGGCTAGAAATTCCTGTCGGATCTGGAGCAGCAGATGATTTCAACAGCCATATGCAGAGGCAGACTCCCTACCTGCTGTTTTCTGAGGATGCTAAAACACAATCCAGAGAGCAATATAGTCCCTTTTCTCTCTATGCAGTTTGTGGAATATTCACGTAGTTTCTGCTTCAGAGTAGATGAAGTTCACTGCCAAGGGTTTCTTTAATTCCCTGGTTTTCCTGTGTCGCAAACCAAGCATGTCCCTGTGCTGGTGGGGTGTGTTCCAGCTCTGGATCAGGAAGAGATTATGCCAAGCAGCTGTAACATAATCTCAGCTGTTTTCTGAAACTGAAACAGCAGCCCCACCTTAATCCAAAAGGTTTCCGTTCTAAAGCTGGTATTCCTGGAAGAGCCAGATATCCAGTGTTTTTAATATTTAGCCCACAAACTTGTATAACATTTGGGCATGGCTCCTCAAGGTCTGTTCATAGCTAAAAACTGGAAACACTTAACTCAGGAGATCACTTCCCCCAAGTTTTAACCAAGCTAGTTCACTCAGTGGTGGGAATCAATTCAAACTGATACCACTTAAAAAATTCATAGGGTGACATAAAGTCAGTAGGGTTTTGGGTAGAAAAATAGTAACAGGTTACTGTTCAAATTTCTAACATACAAGCAGAAAGATGCCATTTGGCTGGGTGAATTAACAGGCGGGGAGCTGAATCAAAATAGAAAATAATATCCCTATAGAAAAATAAAAAGCTTTAAAGCATTTGGAAGTTATCATAAGTGATATTTGCCCTGCACTAAAACATGGTGTTAGCCCTCAGCATAAGGAATGTGAAAAATATCTTAACTTTGTGCCATCATTTTACTTTGTGTTCAGTTTAACCCTGGATAAATCATCGTTTCCAATATTGTGTACCTTGTTCCAAAGTTTAGTTTCTGAATCCAGATATAGCTCAGCTCACCTGAACCACTACAAGAAAAACTCTTCCAAAACGTCATGGAGGAAAAAAAGCTGCTGAAAAAGGCCTGATGTCCTTCATGTGTTTGCCAGCTTGGACCAAAAACACCCAGGTGTCATCTCCTGGAGGAATTAACCTGCATCCCATCCTTCATTCCAATGAAACCACTCATTCCCAACACTCCAGGCTCAAAGGTGTCTTGTGGGAATATCTATAACCCCACTGCCCTTGGAATGGTGGCAATGCCATTGTCTGTTCATCTCTGCAGCAGGTTTTGCTTTCCCACCTGCCCTTACAACCAACCAACTAAAGCACTTTCCACCCATGAATTGAGCCTTCATAACTCTTTTCGAGAGTGGACCAAAACACACCATCACCTCTGGCTTTACAAAGAATAAACCAATGCCAAGAGCAAGGACAGGCTTTGCCAGCTGCTTGCACAGCACCTGACCCAACCAGCCCGTGGCTGGGATGGAAGATATGCTTGTGGAAACTTCTAAAGATCATGAGAAATTGCCTGCATCGTGAAGGACTCTGAGGCCTCTTGCCCACAGAGCTGAACCTGGCAAATACAGACCTCACTGTTCCTTCCACTCTGGAAAAAACCCCCACTGCTTTCCCAAAGACTCCTGATGGCAGGACATGCTGGGGATGGTCAGGGGACTGATCTGGTTTTTAAAACACATTCACGAGAAGATTTCATTTCTTTGTTCCTCGAGAACTTCAGACCCTATTTTGTGATTCATTATTTATAACTGAAGCTTTAGTTCTGCTTACTGAGTCTTCCTGTTCCTGCTTTTCCTCTCTGTGATTCCCAGCTTGCTGAAGCCCAGGGGGGGCTCTTGGCACCCCCCAAACAGGTTTGAATTAAAAGCCAGTGAATTCTGCCTGCACTGTATTTGCTGCTTGCCTGCTTGCTCCCACTACACGATGCTGTTTATCCTCCTGACTGAAGAGTAAACGGACTACAATAGGTCTAACCAGCTTATTGAATCCTGCTGGAAAATATATATTAAAAAAACCCAGGAAAAATAAAGCCACTACCTCCGTGGTGAAAGTCTGCAGTGCAAACACGGCTCCCCGAGGAGTCAGGAATGTATAAATGCCCATCACAGGTACGTGCGACACCAACAAATGTCTTCATGCAGCACTGTAATTAAACAGAGACTTGCACAAGCCACCCTGGTGTTACATGATTGGTTTGTTCTGTTTGACAGCAGCAGTGTGAGGGGTCGGACTGCAGGGACCGTGGTTATGCTATAAACACAAACAGGAAAATCCACCTTCATGTGAGATCTCGCCTTTCTTTTCCTTGCTTTTCAGTATAGTCGCATTTTCCTTCTTCTCCCCCCCCACCTTGTCCCAGTCTTTCTTTAAGAACTTCAGTGTTTGTCCAGCCTGAAGCAACGAGGATGTGGGAAAGGAAGGGAGCAGAGAAACACAGGCAGAAAGAAAATGGGCTTAAATTTCTCTGTGTCTCTTGTCTTCTAGACTAAAGTGGGCTGGGGAGGATCGGAGGAGGAAGGGATGGAAGGCTGGGTCGTGCTGGTACGTGTGGCATCACACCAGCTGCCTGTCTTTGCTTCTTGGCACTGCAGCTTCGGGGTGGGCACTGGAAGCCACTGCTCTGACAGGGGTTAATATGCCCCAAAAAGTAACTATGGCTTTGCCTTGGCTGATGTAGGAATTCCCAAGAGTGGGAACTCTGCAGCTGCCCCACTCCATCCCCTGCAGCTCAGCCCTGGGCAGTGCATTATCCCAAGTCACAGGGAGATTTTTTTCCTTCTGGGTTTCACTTGAATTTATGCTAGAAAACGTCCTTATTTCGTTCAGGAATATTTATGTTCCACTTGCTGTGGCCCTGTTTACTCAAGCTGAAATGTTTGGTATTTATGCAGGTGAATCTCAGCCAGGTTTAGTCAGCACTTTTGTCTAAAGGTTGTTTTCTTTATACAAAAAAGAAGAAGAAGAAAAAGATCTATTTCCAAGAAGCAACAAACTAAAATTTCAGTTTAATGGTATTTTGGATCCTTGGCATGAACCAAAGGTTTCGGTCTACCTGTCTTCAACCAACACAGGGCAAAGATAATCCCTGCCCTGAAGTCCTCAGTTTATACAGAAACCAGACTCTCCAGAGCTACTGAGTTCAAACGAGGCTTAATTCTCCTTGTTGGATGATTCAACTCAATGCCAGTGTGACTGAGGGAAAATTAGGGGCTCAAATGACCCCCTTCCCTAACACAACAGAATAAATGATATTCTGGGATGAGACAGGACACACACCAGGTTGTTTTCAGCCTGTCTGGCAAGATCAAAGGCAGCTACTCTGACTTCACCCTTAGAGCCAGATTTTATTTCTGAGGCTGGGGACTACAAAACACCATTTCACACCACCCAAAAGAGATAAAACAGGATGATCTGTCCATCTCCTGGGGCATTTCAGTGAGTCTTGTAGCTTCAGGTCAGGCCTCATAGATTCATGGATGTGCTTTGTTCTGCACATCCAGCCAAAAATAAGTAGTAATAATAAAAAAAAGATAAAACCAGTTACACTTGTTAAATCAACTCCCTCTCTTTAATCAAAGCTTCTTTTAATAATCTAAACTGCTCCCCCAAGTCTTTGACGATACCAGACTGTCTGCTGCCTAAATAGCTTTTGACTCATAAATAACAACTTTCTCCACCAAAGAAAGAGCGATGGATGGTGGACTAAATATAATTAAGGTATAATGAATAATTAACAGACCTAGAAATGCCTTTAAAGAGACTCAAAGCAGCAAAGCAAAACCCAGGCCCTTTAAATGAGGAAAAAACATTCTCCATCCCCAAAGCTGCCATGCTGGGCCCATGAAAGGAAAAGTGGGATAATGAAAGCAAAGGGAGCACATTTACCCAAGCCTGGCATCGCTTCCCTGCTGCACGTAATCAACTGCATCCATGGCCCTGATGAGATGGGAAGGTGACATCACTGCCATCTCAGCTGCAGGATGCTGTGCCAGGCTCGGGGACGGGCGGCGAGGGAGCAGCACGGAGGGCTTGGGGTGGCTCTGTGTGAAAAGCCACCCCTCCTGGGTCTGAGGTGCCAGGGGAGAGGGGGACGTGGCACAGGGGGAGGACAGCGTGTGGTGCGTTGGCAGCGAGCAAAGCAAAGCAGCCACAAAGGGCTGATGGAAACGGGCTCTGCAGGGGCATGGTGGGGTGCAGCTGCAGAATCTCCTCAGCACAGAGGCAAACCAGCCTCCCAGGCCTCCTGCCTGTCTGAGAGACCCGACAGCTCCTGCCTGGGCCAGGATTTGGTGGCGAGAGGGACCTGTGAAACCCTGACTGTGCAGCAACGTGCTGGTGTCCCTCTCCAGCCATCCCTGTGCCCACCCCACGAGCCTTCTGCCCCCTCCATCACCTCACTGCCATTTCACAGAATCCCAGACAGGTTTGGGTTGGAAGGGACCTTAAAGACCATCTTGTTCCAACTCCCTGCCCCAGGCAGGGACACCTTCAGCAGCATCTTTCTGGCTTTAGTCCCTCCCCAGCACACTTGCACTGCCCATCCCTGCTGGAAGGGCTGCCCTGAGCCCCTCTGGGGGCACAGTGCCAGCTCATCCTGGGGCTGGGGGCAGGAGCCACATCAACCTGTACCTGTGAGCTCGGTGGAGCCAGGACAGAGGATCCAGGCACTGTCCACATCCCTTCTCCCACGGCTGATATTGGGGTTTTTTAATAGTGACGACTGCACATGGGGGAAAAAAATAAATCAGTAGAATTCAAGCATCCTCATGGCTATCTCTGCTTCCTACCTGTACTCACCTGTGGTGTAACTACAAATAAGCCCCTTTCAGCTGGGAGAAAATTGGGTCGTAACTTCAGACTTTGTAACTGCATCAAACGTTTCACAACAGCCATTGTTAATATTTATTTCATAGTGAAGCCATGAAGCAGGTTATTTTTTTGTTTACACTGTGGGGAAAGGCAAGAAAAGCCCAAATTAACATTAGCCAGAAATCTAATCTTGTCTCCAAATGGTAACAGCAACGCAGAGAATCTGTGCAGCTCTCGTGAGCGTGAGTTCAGAGAGCTCTGTCAAATCACCAGCTGGAAAATGTACAGAGCTTCAGAGGAAAACCCAGGAGCTGAAAATGTGATTGAAAGAGACAGGTTATGAGCTGGGAGCTCGTCTGTGTGAAGAAATGGACAGTGAGTGCCAGTCTAAACAAAGATGTACATCTCTCAGAACATCTCCCTCCCTCTGGGAGCTTTAGTCAAAAATAAGAGTGACTTTGATCTGGCATAATTCTTCAAGTTTGCTAGGAAAAAAAAAAACCCCAGCAAGATGGTAAAGCAGCTGCTGTGGGTCCTGTGGAGGGACTTGGCATGAGGATGACTCTGCTCACAGCGGGGACAGCCAGGGATGCTCTGAGGTGACACAAATGTGATGCAACATGCTCTGAGGGGGGGGTTAAAACCACATTGCTGTGCCCATGTCTGACCTGGATCAAGCCCATTGCAAGAGACGCACAGAGCTGATATTAAAGAGCTGAATTGCTGCTCCTGCCTCCCTCTGGGCTCTGGGTTGGGCTCACTGGGAGGGAATAGCACAGAAAATGGTCCAGAATGTGAGGCTTTGACCCCAAAGACAGTCTGGAAATGGGCCTCGGAATCTCACCCCAGTGAGTGGGCTGGCTGAAGGCAGAGACACCAGGAGAAATGGTGTTGCCTTCGTAGCACTGTACGCCCACTTCGCACCGTGTTTTGCTATAAATGACAGCACAAGAGCAGAAGAACAGGGAATCAGCTCCTGCAACACATGAAGGCTGGAGTCTAGATGCAAAAGTCACACCGAATTAACCCGGGGATGTAGATTTATAACTGAATTTTTGTGGCTTGCAATTTAGCGTGCTCCAGTAATTGAGTTTGTGCATGTTCTCAGCTGGTGGCAGATGCTCCGGGCCACATTCCTTCATTATGTTGACATTAACTTGCCTACCTGGCACTTGCCACGAGGTGAGATTATGCAGAGAGTGATTTACTGGGACTTGGTAACCGGTTTAGCCGTGGAGATCTGCCTTTGTGTCTGAGCCCACCTGTCAAAGGAAACACTCAGCCCCAGTGGCAGCTCTCAGGGTGTCTCACAAGGGACATGTCTGACTGCCTTGGTGATAAACAAGCCCTGTATCACTTCAAAGATGAAACCAGAATCACCGGGAAAGATTACAGAAAGTGAAACTCTAGGAACTGGGACATGATTCAGAGGTATCAGGGAAAATGCCAGTAAATTCTACCTTGTTCTTAATTAAAAAAGGCAGAGGGAAGTTCTCCATGAAGGAGACTGCTTGAGACGCTCCTCTTCACCCAGCCCAAGGCTGAACGCAGGGAGGAAACAGGTGTTTAAAACCAAAAGCCTTGGGGCAGAGCTGTCACCCAAACCCTGTGGCCCCACCAAAGTGGTCCCAGCAGTGGGACGGGGCTCCCCCCATTCCAGGGGGCTCATCCCTGTGTTTAAGGGGAGAGGAGGAGCTGGGTGGGGTTGGGATGTGCAACCCGCACAGGTTAACTCAGGAGCAAAGGGCTGGTTTGGCAGCAGGGCTCAGCCCCCAGCCCTCTGCATGCACTCCAAAAGTCTCAAATCCATGTCTAAACCAGAGGCGTAATAATGTAGATTTGCAATTTCCCCCTCTTCCTACAAACGCAGGGAAGGCTGAGAGTTTTCCAGCTTTTAGGTGAATTCCACCTTTTCTCTGGTTTTGTCTATTTCTTTTCATGGTGGTTGTTGTTGTTAATTATCTCCCTGTCACTTTTTGAAGGTGTCTGGGTGGGTTCCCGTCCTGTGACATTTTCCTGCACTCCCTGGAGTCTCCAGGGATGAGCCATGAACAGAACACGACTGTGCTCAGCCAACAGGAGCAACAAATCGGGCGGCAAATAGACCCACTCAGCTCCCCTGGGGGGAATCATGTTGGGTGTCAGACAGCTATTTAAGCAAAATAAAGGCAGGTCAGCCTGAGCAAAATGTTTTGGCAGACTGGAGTCTTTCCCAATAAGAGAAAATTAATTCCCCAAACTCCTTCTAAGGATTTTTTCCCCCTGCTTGGAGCAGACATTAAAGTTTGTCCGAAGAATAGCAATAAAACCTTCATGGTGATAACAACACTCCTCTGCCTTGTTAAGAAATAAACTTGTGCTGCAGAGCAGTAAAAGTGCCATGGAATGAGTCCAGATATGCCCCAAACTTCAATTCTGTCACAGCTAAACCCTCTCAGTATCCATAATATTTCTTTTTTCTTCCCAAAGTAATGGCCTTGTACCACAGCAGCAAACAAAGGCTCATTTTCTCCTTTATTGCAACTAATTACTGCACCTCTTCATTGCTGACCCTGGCCTAGTCCTCTCTAGAATTGCTCCAGATGGAGATGGAATCTTTAATGAGATATTTTCTAACTAGCAAGGTCGGTGGGATTTATATATTTATTTTTATTCAGGAGCGCAGTTGCCACATCAATCCAGGATGGAGAGCTCGGTCACATTTTGTGACTATTGGATGATTTTGATCTTTGATCTTCTTGATTTTTCACTTTTCCAAATAAATTTTTTTATAAACAGAAATGAAGCACTTGCACCTTAAATAACTGGTAATTCCTCATAGTTTCATGTTGGTTGCATGATGCCCAAAATGCCTCTGTTAACTGAATGATACTGACCCAAGTCAGTATATCATAAAGGGTATTTATATTCTAGAAAGCAAAAAAAAAGCTTGAGGGTGTTTATTGCAGGAGTTCACACATAATAAGTGGCACTGGACAGAAGGGAGTTGTGATAAATCAGAGTTAACTCTTCACCCTGGTGGAGATCGATTGACTTGAGCATAAATACAGGTTAAATCATTCCATAGCTGCACATTTGCAGGTTTGGGACCCAAACCCCCAGTCCGGTAACCCATGTCCGTAAATTCCAACTCCTTTGGGTACATCTGGCAAAGCTCCTGCATCCTGTCCTTGCAAACAGGGCAGGCTGGGAAAGGCAGCAGCGCTGGGTGACTCTCAGGGGCAGCAGCAGCCTGTCCTGCTCACCAAACACAGGGAGCAGCTGCCTTTGCTCATCATTAGCTGATTAATTATGTTCTCAGAGGATTTTATTCTACTTGTAAATCACCTCTGCAAGGGGGTTCGGCCCCGTGAGCCGGGGCTTAATATAAAATGAGCCAGGGTAACCCAAAACCAATCACATTTTGTGTTCTAGTTGTGCTTCGCTTATTTTGAGGTGCAATTGCTTCCATCCTTATTTAAACTCCAGCAAGGCAAACACAGATTAAACCCCAAGTTTTTGTTTCTTTTTTATTTTTAGCTGTTGTCCTTGAAAGGGGAAAGTCAGAGCAATGTGTCCCAGGGCTGGTTTTCTGTGGAGGACAAGATCCCGTCCTCACTGCTCTTGGTAACACCCAATCCTTGCCAGAAAAAGAGCTATTTAGAATCACAGATTCTATGATTCTCTGACCACCACCCCCCCGCCCACCCCAAACACAGGCAGCTGCTGCTGGGGAGCACCTTTATGGCTCTGACCCTCTGAGGTGCCCTGTTGTTGCTCCAGCAGGGATATAAATGTCCTTTTCTGGGTACAAAAGACTTTCCCCAAAGCCACAGAGGATTGTGAGGGAGCCCTGAATTCCCACAGCGAGCGTCTGAACCACGACACGTCCTCACCAAGGTGCTGAACTCTCTGGGGCTGTAACCCTGCAAATACTGTCAGGCTTTAAAAACCCATCAGAGCTGGGGTTGGGTTTGTTTTGGGTTTCTTTTTTCCTTTTCCAAAACAAAAGAATGAGGCCAGTGGCAAATTGCAGAAGAGAAGGGTTTCATGCTGTGCTCTGAGCCAGAAGAAAGGAAAGCAGCAGCTGATGAAAGGATCAAAAGATGTTAAACTTGCTGGGGATGAAATGCCTGGTAGGAGAAAACAGCAAGTGCTCCTTGATGCCCAGCCAGGCACCTTTTCCCATCACTCTAATGGAAGTTGAGCTCACACCTGTGTGCAGTGAGAGAACTGGGTGGGGAGCTGCTTTTTGAAGTGATACGTGGCTTTATTTCAAAGGAAGAGGATTAAAACACTCCCTAAAGCTGGGGAGTAGCGCAGGTAAGTGCTGGATAGTCTGGAAAGAGAGCAGCCAGAGCAGGATTAATTATGTCAGGCCATGAAAAGGCTGGGGAGGGAGTCAGGAATGTCTCATACTGACGTCTGATACAGTACAGAGCCTACAACCACCTCCTTGGAATAAAAAGAAACACATAGAATTCACTATTTCTTCTTACATTAAAATCACTCCCTCCTACATTCACATCATTGCTGTCAGAAACATCTTGATTTTCCACACCTAAGGGGCTATGGAAAAAAACAAGCATTTCTGCTAAAAATAAACTCCCCCCCCCTCCCCCCCCAGCTGTATTTATTCAGATCTATTTTCCTTTAAAATGTAGGATTATTTTAATTTTAATTTCATCACATACCTACATTAATTGCAGCACTGCCAAACAAACAAATTGCAGGAGCAATGCAAAACATAGATGTAAACTGATTTCATTTTACTGTGAGCATTTCCCCAGAGAAAGAGCTCAACTTTTCACTGAAACATCCACATTTTCATCATGACAAAACAATCTCTTCTTCAAACGAATTTTACATCAGAAATTTGACTGCTGATAGGACAAATCCCCTCTCGCTCGCTCTCGGTGAGGTTGGACATTTCTCAAGTGAAAAATTCTTTATCATGGAATGGTTTGGCTTGGAAGGGACCTTAAAGCTCATCCATTTCCAACTCCCAGCCATGGGCAGGGACACCTTCTGCTATCCCAGGTTCTTCCAAGCCCTGTCCAGCCTGGCCTTGGACACTCCCAGGGATGGGGCAGCCCCAGGTTTGGTGTGCCCAGATGACAGGACAGAATTAACAGAGCGTGGGGTGGCTCAGCAAGAGCTCACAGGAATCAGGGTGGGAACAGGATGAGCTTTAAGGTCCCTTCCAACCCAAACCCTTCCCGTATCAGAGGTGCCTTCAACACAGTGCAAAGGGCAGGGGTAATGTGGGGGGAAAAAGGTGACATACTGGTTGTGTATTATTTTCCAAAGCCATCCCATCAGGAGGCTGTGGAATTCCCCTGTCCAAGTGAGGAACACCACTCTGTTCACCTAAGCGGCTCTGGGCACTCCAGACGTGATTTTTTGTGGCATAAGGGTCAACAATTTTGATCTTTTTGAATTCAGTTGGGCCGGACTCGGTGATCCTTGTGGATCCCTTCCAAACCAGGATATTCTGTGAAACCCAAACAGTGCCCTCAAGGAAAGAGCTGCTCAGGAGGTTTCTGTCCTGCCACTGCTCCTTTCCAAAGACACCCCTGGCATGAGCTGCCTTGGCTGTCAGCACTGGGTAAGAACATGATATAATCAGTGTATTTATCAGCAGGGACAAGAGACTGAAATGAACAAGGGGGGGAAAAAGGGTGGTGGGGGGAGATGGAGACCTGCGATTAATTTTAGAAATAATGAGCTGCACAGTCACAAAGTGGAGGCTGGAATGCAGTTTTTCCAGAGTTTGTAAAGACTCATTTAATTTCTATAGAAACTGAGCAGCAAACAGGTAATTTTCTCTGCAAATTGCTTCTATCACCTCTGCAACGCTCTGCAAGGGGAATGTATTCCCCTCGTGTCTTCTTAATCCCCTGTTATTTTCATTATAAATTTAATTAAGCTCTTTTAGAGAACGTTCTATGACATATGAGCGGAGTTTTGTTTTTCTGTCAGAGTGAGAGCAGAAAGGAGCTGCTGAATTATGTGGCAATTGGGTTTCTTTTTGCTGTGTAAATATTTCAAACGCTATTAAGCAGTAGAGACATTTGCTGAATCAGTACAGCTAAAGTGGAGGGGAAGAGCTGCACACAAAGGCCTGAGAATCCAAAGTATTCCCTCCAGCCAGGCCTTTCCTCCTTGGACAAACCCCAGAGCTGCCATTTGTGGAATACCAAGGGCAGGTAAATCAAGCAGCTCTCACACCAAAGCTCCCAATGCAGCCATGAATCCAGAAGAATATCCCACTCTGGTGTGAAGTGGCATTTAAGGATCCTCCCTGGGTTAGAGCACAATAAAAAAAAAACACCAAAAACAAAGAAAAAGAAAAACCAACCAAACCAAAAAAAATCCAAGCAAAAAAAAAAAAGAGAAGAAAACCAAACAAAAACTCAAGAAAGCCAAACAAAGCAAAACAATCAAAGGAAACTCCCTTGATTTAGTTCAGTTTACTTCAGTTATGATGAGGCTTTGAGTTACCTAAAAATCCAAGGGAATAACTATAACACCAGAAAACGTGTTGCCTTTTTCACTCTCCTGTGACCCAGAACACTCACAAACAGAGGGCAGGAGCCACAGCCCCGTTCTCTGCCTGATCTGGGCACTGAAAGCACCCTGAGTGCCAGCTCCTGGCGGGGCACTGGGCAGCAGCACAGAGCGGGCAGAGCCAGCGCTGGGCCATCTCACTGAGCTCAGCAACCGGGACCAGCTCAGAGCATTAAATTGCAGCATGCCCTGATTAATGAGGGCTGGATAACCCACCCCAGCCCCCTGTGAGAGGGACCAGGGGGGTTTCTGAGAGCCACTCGGGACCTGGGTGTTTAGTCTTCAATTCGGTGCCTTCTCTCAGTTCCTTGGGCACCAACTTAATGCAAAGAGATTTGATTATCCCCCCTCTCCTCCACTTCAGCTGATGAGTGAGGAAAGCACTGGCAGCAGAAGAGTCCCTTCAAAGCACTGAAGCGATGGAGTGGCATTATTCTGGAATTTCTTTTCTCTGTGCTGCATCCCTTTAAATACTCTCTGCTAGTGATTTTTTTCCCCCTTCCTCGCTTTATTTGATTCTTGTTACACAAATGACATGTCAGAAATCTGACACGTTGCTGTACCGTATGTTTGGTGTCTATTTCCAGCAGCAGGTGAGAATCTCATGATTCAATTCCCACCTGTGCCAGGGTCATTTTGCACCAATTTTCTCTGTAGGAAAACATGGAATAAAAGCAATAAAATCCATGGAAGACATGTATATATGCTGTGCACGGTTCAGCATTGCCCATATAAACAGGGACTATGTATATCCCCTTCCATCCCAGCACAGCAAGTATTAAACACGACAGCACTGCCTAAAGTCAGTATCACCAAGCCAAAATGTTCTACAAGCTTGGTCAGGCCCTGGAAAATAAGTTGTCAGCTTCCTTCTGCAGCTTCATTTTTCTTTTACTCTTTACTGTCCATGCTTAGAAACTTCCATTTTAAAAAGGAAAGTATTTTCCTGTAAATCACCAGGTGACAGGACAAGGTGCTTTAAGGAGTAGCACCCGACGTTGGGAAACTCAAGTCATAAACGCCAGAGCTGATGAATTTACAAATCTGTCCGTCCTGGAACAAGTCTGGGTCTTGAAATCTTCGCATCGTTCCCCAGAGTCCTGCTCCCTGGGTTGTTTGTCACTGAGTCCTTGCCCTGGAGCAGACTAATGATGTTCTCCCTCTGGTGCCTAATTGCCAGCTGGAGGGCCGTGCAGCCAGTGATGTCCTCCACGTCCAGCAGAGCTCCAGCCTTGATCAAGGTCTTGATGATGGCCATGTTGCCCTTCAGCACGGCGAGGTGCAGGGGCGTCCAGCCCACCTTGTTCCTGGCGTTGACGTCCGCGCGGCACTCCAGGAGGTTGATGACGGTGAGGAAGGAGCCCCTGAGGACGGCGAAGTGGAGGGGGGCCCAGCCTGACCTCTCGGGGACGTTGGGGTCGGCGCCGCCCCTGAGGAGCTCGCACACCACGGGCTCGTCGCCGTAGCGGGTGGCCAAGTGCAGGGGTGTCCAGTCCATGCTGCCCTTGGCGCTGAGCCGGGCGCGGCTGCGCCGGAGCAGCCGGATGATCTCCACGTGGCCCTTGAAGGAAGCCAAGTGCAGGGGGGTCCAGCCTTTGTCCGTCCTCAGCTCCACGTTGGCCCCGTGCTTGATGAGCTTCTCGCAGATGAGGTACTTGCCCCTCACCACGGCCAAGTGCAGGGCGCTGTAGTGGTTCTGGTCCAGGCTGTTCACGCAGGTCCCGTTCTTCAGCAAGTAGTGCACCACCCTGAACTTCCCCCTCTCCACAGCCACGTGCAGAGGGGTCCTGTGGTTCTTCTGCTTCTTCTCCAGGTCGGCCCCTTGGCTGGCGAGCAGCTTCACCAGGCTGACGTGGCCGAAGCAGGCTGCCACGTGCAGGGCGGTTTTCCCGTCCGCCTCCTGGGTGTTAGAGTCAGCCTGGCGGGACAGCAGCACCCGGGCCACGTTCTCGAAGTTGTTCTGCGCTGCCAAGTGCAGGGGGGTCCACCCGTCGTGCTCCTGGGCGTTCACTCGTGCCTGGTGGTCCAGCAGGAGCCGGACGATCCTGTCGTCCCCGTTCTGGGCGGCGAAGTGGAGGGGGGTCCAGCCGTCCTCGTCGGGCGTGTTGGGGTCGGCACCGTGCTCGATCAGGACGGAGCAGATCTCCGGCAGCCTCTTCTGGACTGCCATGATCAGCGGGGTGTAGCCACAGAGCACCTGGCTGTTCACGTTGGCTTTGCAGCTCAGGAGGAACTTCACCTTCTCGGCGTTGCCCTGGATCACCATGAGGTGCAGCAAGGTGAGCCCGTCTTCGTGCACTCTGCAGATCTCCTCGGACAGGATCTCCTCTGGGCTTTCAGCCTCGCTGTAGGGGGGTGGGAGATGAACCTCCTGGTGATCCATTTCTAAAGGCAGGGAGGCAAAATAGGAGAAAAAGAGTAAAACCGAGTGAAGTAAGGGGAGGGAGAGTGTGTGATTCTTCATAGGATGAAAGGAAGTCATTTTAGCGACAGGGAGTATGAAATGAGGCCAGGCCACTTCTGTGCAGCCCCTCAGAGAGCAGTGGCACATTTGGCCCCTCCCGCACGGGCACTGTATCTGCTCTTTCCTGGAGAGTTCACTTAAAACATCACCCACACGGAAAACTTTATAAGCCACATCCTCCTACAGAAAACAGACAGTTTCTGTGGGCTTCCCCTTCTTTATTTGTCAATTATAAAGCAAGTCCCCTACTTACCACCACTCCTGGCATCTCGGGGGAAGGTGAACTCCTCCTTGTCACTCTCATTTTCAGGAAGGGAAGAAGAAAAAGCCGTAAGACCGAGTTGCTCAGTGGCATTCTGTAATGTTTGCACACAGTTCTTGGCTACTGCTCTGCAGTTTGGTATTGTCATTCGAGTTTTGTCATTTGTGTTGCCGATTATCATTGTATTATCATTTTTATCCAATCCTGTGATTGCACCCAAAACTCAGCTGAGCAAATCAGGACACAAGCAGGGATATCCGTGGATATCAATGAGCTCCTCCTCTTACTCATTTGCTCCCAAACAGGCATAGATTCTGCTCCCTTACTGCATCAGGTGCCCATGGCAGCATCACAAAGTCATTTCCTTTGTTTTTTAGGGACCCCCAACCCCTTCCCCTCCTCAGCCCTCTCTGCTCAGGCTTCTTGTTTCCTCCTGACTGCACAGCTTGGCAAAACCTCTAAATACCAACAGTCCTCAACTGCTGTTTCTCTCTTCCAAGCCCAGTTCCACTCCAGGAGTTGGGATAAAACTCTGACTGTACAGAAGCCTGATTTTTGCCTTGGCCAGAGAAACACAAGGATTTAAAACTCTTTTCTTTTTTTCTTATTTTCTGTAAGAGTTGTTCAAACTGGAAGGTCCCCAGTTCTGTGGAGCTGAAGCAAAAATGCCAGAGCCATGAGCAGAACCCCCATGAATTCTCTGTCTGATTGAGCTTCTTTTAACGACTGAGGCCAACATGATTAACTCCCTTCATCTGAACAGGTCCAAAGAAGACTCTTCCTCTCAGACTGTTTATCATTTAACACACTGGCCAGCTTGTAAATGTATTTGCACATTTCTTATCCCCGTAAGTGAATTACAGATGCACAACCTGTGCAAACGCACCACTCAAAGAAGACACGAGAGAGGAAACATTCCCAAGGAGTGGCAAACACAAGGAGAGGACTCAGTGGAATTTCCTGAGTGGCACAGGGGAGTTCTCCTCACCTGCTGGTTCCCGGAGATGGCAGGTTTGTGGGACATCTTCCTGACAAGGCGCTCGTTCTCTGGATCCACCACCAGGCTCTGTATCAGTGCCAGCAGCATGTCTGTCTCCACAGGGATATCTGCCAGAGCAAGACACTGTCAGCTGTGCAGGCTGCCCAGGGGCTCAGATCCCACTCAGGACATGCACCTTCCACGTGGGAAGAAGGAGAAAAGGACACAGAGGATGCTCGGCAGCACGTGGGCACCAAGGAGTTAAATCCCGGAGACGCCACTGGGGAGGTTACACAGAAGCCTGTCAGTCCCTGCAGCTGATTTTGGGGCAGCCCATAGCACAGTCCCACCTGAAAAGCTCGGCCTTTGCTTGGGGTCTTGGTCCCAGCACCTCTTCATCAAGTCCACCATCTGCTGGCACTCCCCTGGCCACTCATCACTGATGAGCTCCAGCCCCGGCCTCTTCCCCGCTGCCACCTTGACTATGATGGCCATCATGTTGGCTCCTGGAAAAGAGCAGCACACACTGGGCTGTCCCTCTGTCAGGGCAGCTGTAACAAAGGGTCCCCAAGTGCAGAGCGTGGAAGGAGGGCTCATATTTACCTGCATAGGGTTTCTTCTGCATGAGCACCTCCCAGATGACGATTCCGAAGCTGCAGGCAAGGGGACATGGTGAGCAACCACTCCCGTGTGTACATAAAATGCACTCGTTGCTCTTACCTTCTTGAGAAGTGGGAAAATTAGGGAAGAGGGTTTTCAGGAGGGAAGGATTTCACCCCCCAGACCAAAAAGGTCAGGTCTTATGAATCTATCTCAGACATCTCTGATGCCTCAGCAAAAGGGTCAGTGTAGTGAATTAAGGACTTAGAGCCTTTCCTGTGAAACTTGGGCTCTCAGTGCCTTTTTTTTTTTTCACTTTATTCACGTTGGATTTTAGAGCCCTTGACTACTGCAAATCCTCCTTTGCTTCTTGCCTTTGGTTACTGTTTGGTGTAGAGGCCAAGGAGCTGAGGAATTTCCAGATGTTCATATGCAGCTTGTGTAAATATGCTGCAAAGCTCTTTGCCCCAAAGGAAAAAAGTCAAGTTGAAATCTCTCCCCCCACCTGTTACTGACCAAAATGAAGCTGAACACCAAAGCAGACACGCAATATTACAGTTGTTTTAAAAGCAAAGTGAATCCAAGCAGCCACTGCTATGAAAGAGCAGACAGTGTGTGTTCTGGACTCTAATCTGACTCATCTTTATAATAACTTCCAGCAACCAAACAGGGTGTGATGGCACCTGAGGCAACACAGTCAGCAGCTCACATGGGGTTGGTGCTGCTGGGAAGAGGTGATGGTTATCCACAGAAAATCCCCCTCTCTCTCTCGCTCCGAGATACCCCCTCACTCCCAGCCTGTTCCCCATGTTATAAACCAGAATTTAAACAAACTGAAGCAATGTGCCAGTCCCTCTTGCTCTGTGGGAGAGCTCCCTGCGTGCCCTCTGGCAGCCCTTACCTGTACACATCGTACTTGATTCCCGGGGGTTTGCTGTTCTGCAGAAACATTTCGGGGGGGATGTAGCTCAAAGTGCCCCTCAAAGCAGAGCTCTCAATGTACTGCATTCGGCTGGATTGCTCCATCCACTTGGACAGCCCAAAGTCTGAGATCTGCAAGCAGGAAAAAGGAGAGCCTTTCCCAGAAATGCTCACACCTCACCTTCCTCCTGTTGGAGATAAACTGCACCCAGTCCTTGCCGCTGGGCCCACTAGAGCAGCGTTTCCCCCTAAGCTGGAGCCAGTTTTGGCACAGGTTGCCTGTATGACCTCGAGATTATCATGTAGTTTGTTCACCAGTTGATTCTTGCAAGCCCCACTGGTCAACATTTCATGGGGTGCTCCTGAAGAACTTGACGTACCAGGATTCTGGACTTGTTTGGCAAAAATAGCCTTTCTTTTCTTTGAGAAAGAACCTGTCCCTTCAAAACACAGCACTAAGGTCTTACCTTGACGTGCATATTCCCATCCAGGAGAATGTTCCCTGGTTTGAGATCCAAGTGCAGCAAAGGAGGTGACATGCTATGCAGGAAATTCATAGCCAAGCCCATCTCGTGGATCACCCGGAATTTGAGCTGCCACGACATTTTGTGAGTGGGAAGAATTTTCTCCAAGGACCCCCTTGCCATGTATTCCATCACTATCCCCAAAGGGCTGTTGCAGACCCCGTAGATGGTGACAATGTGCTGGAATTTGATTTTCTCCATCTTGGTTGCCTCCTCCATTAGACAGTTCATACCGGTCCTTGGAAAATGAAAATGAAAAAGAAAAATAGAAAGTGGAACCAAGAAATTGTATCAGTTGCTTCACAGGCTCAGTAGCTCAGTGATATCCAGCCTTTCCGAGCTGCCCCAGATTCATCCCAGTTTGCCCCTTGAACTGATGATAATGCAACCACATCAAGGCTTGGAACTGGATGATCTTTAAGCTCCCTTCCAACCCAAACCACTCAGGGATTCTGTGGAATTCCCAAGGGATGTTTCATGATGTCAGGAGCAGGCACAGCTCAGTGAACCACGATGTCCCCAGGCCGTGCCTTGGCCATACCTGTGCCTCCACCTCTGCCTGAGCACGGTGAATCCGGTCCCAGGGGGAGTCCAGACATGCCTATTTCTCCCTGCCAGCTCTGGCAGACCTGTTGTTTCACTAAAAGCAGACCTGTTTCACTAAAGCTTTGCATTTCCCAACCTGCTCAACGGGTTGGGGTGCCCGGAGCGCTCTGAGAGCAGCCAAGCAGCAAAGTGCCAAGACTGCCTTTAAAAAGCACACCCTGGGAATGAATCTGAGCTTCCAACAACGCTATGCCAGGCCACTAACAGATCTGAAATGGCTCAGCCAAGCAAATCCTTCTGCCAGACGTCCTCTAGCAGGCTCCCCACAGTGAAACTGGTTGAGGAATCTCGGATATTTTGCTAAAATTGATAAATGCAGGAGTCAAACTAATTCATTTGACTTTTTTTTTTTTTTCCCCTCCAAATGGGAACAAAATGCAGAGCATAAGCAGTGCAAACTGAGGACAGACACTGCTCAGGAACCACCTCAGTTGTTGTCAGTAACAAGAAATCAGTAGCAAGGTGGGATTTTTAGCCAGGCAGGATCCTTCCAACTTGAGTGGAATAAAATTTGAAATTAAATGGCTTCGTCAATTCCGTTGTTTTCCCATCAGTTCTGCCTGTATTAGATCTGTCATCAGCAGTGGTTGTGATTCCCTGGCTCTGCTCCATCTCCAGCCCCAGGGTGGGTCAGCAGAGGAGTCTCTGCTGGGGAGAGACAGCAAAGAGCCAAATGAAGGTGCACGTGCCCCAGAGAGAGGAACAGCAAGGAAGGGAGCAGAGCTCTGTGAGCCCAGCAAAACCAGCTGTCAAGTCTCTGTCCCTCAGCTTTAAACCTGGTGGGTTTAGTGGCTAATTTAGTTTAACAGATACACATCAGTCTCCACGTCCAGTGAAAGCTGCAAATAAGTAATCAGGCTGCTCTTACCCACGTGCCTTTCAGCCTCAGATTCCAACACCAGCTGTTCTGATTAACCCCGTTCCTCGTGTTCCTTTCCCCCTTGCAACCAACACCCACACCTGAGGTGGGAAAGAGGCAGAACCCCAGGTTACCTGTCCACGCTGGAGTCGTGCAGCAGGTACGGGGAGCATTTCACGGCATAAACCGTCCTCCACCTCTTGTGCTTCACCTGGTACACGTGCCCGAAGCCTCCACTGGCCACTTTCACCCAGTCATCCTCGAAATCCTCCTTGTTGAAGACAGTCAGGCTGCCCAGGTGCCGCTCCCTCTCCGAAGTCATGGCAGCAGAGGCAGCCTGGCTCTCTGCCTCCTGCCTGCGTGGTGGCACGGGGGAATAAAGGAGCTCCTCCTGCTCCTGCGGAGGTGGGGAGTTACTCCAGGTGAGCCAGGTTACCTGCTGCCAGGAGGTGGATCCGAGGTGTCACCTTCATTTACTATGCAGAGGAGCTGCATGACTTAATTCCAGGAATACATCTGCTTTTCTCAGTCCAGCACCGAGGGGGGGAATGCTTGGAGAATGCAAGATGGGAAATGGTGCCAACCACAATCCTTTAGCAATTGCACTGTGCTGAGGGTGGGATCCTTCACCTGGGGCATCAGCACACGAGGCAGGAAAGTGAGGGAGGGAAGGGAGAAATCCATGAGGCTCCTGTGCAGCACTGCATATGTGAGCTGGATAAAGGAGTGAAAAACACTCCAGAAAGGCAAAGAACAGAGAAAACCCCAGAACCAGAGTGTGGTGAACACGAGTTTCTGAGCCTGAGAAAATACTTCAGCAGAAACACAAGAACTGTGGTGATCCCGAGCAGTTCCCTCAGGGATAAAACCTGCTGCTGGGTGCCTGTAAGGGGTGTTTGGAGAAACAGAGAGTACCAGTCTGGGCAGTTCATCCACCCCATGTGAGCCCCAGGAACAGCACCCACACCTCTGGCTCTAACAGAGATTTGATGACACTGCTCTGGGACTCGTGCAGGCAGCTCTGTAATGATTTAGCTCTCCCTGTAGGTAAGTCAGTGTGAAATACAACGTGGTGCTGATTTCCTCAGCACTACTGCAATACAAATAATAATTAGTATTTCTGAAGGGTAATTGTCTAATTGGCACTGAGATTGACCTGGAATTTTTAGCTGTATCAGATCTTGAAGAAATTCGTGGAGGGGAGGCAGAGCCAGGTGGAAGTGTGAGATGTTTTCCTGTTCCATTTACACGAGGTGCTCTGGTAGTGGCCCCTCACTCACTGCAAGGCTTTAGGGAAAGAAGGAAAAGGTAAAAAAAGCCAGCCAGGCTCCTCAGCCTTTTAGGGAGAAAAAAACCAAACCCATTGGAATGTGATTGTTACCAATTCCTTGCCACTCCTTCAGAGTTGCCCACCGGGTGTGATGCTTCTGGCACAGGTTCTGCCCTGGTCACCTCCACTCCCACCCACTGGCACTCACCTGCCAACACAATTTCGGAGCTGAGAACACACGATGGGGCTCCAACTCCCTCATGTTCAGGCACAGGCAAGACAAACACTTACTGCAATGCTCAGTTTTATTACAGAGTCGAGGAGAAGGTGAGGGAGTGGGGGGACACAGTCTATGGCTGCAGAGTGGCAGCAGCCGCTGCCTCACTCCCTCCACACACCTTCCAGGTATGCTCATTTGTGGGCAGACCTTCCAGAAGCAGCTTAGTGGCATTAAAATAAACAAGTGAGGCAGTCAGGCTGATCGTTCGCACTGTGGCCCAAAAAACAAGATGATCCCCTCCCCAGAGGTGCCTTTCTCCTGCCTCGCAGCTCCTTCCACACACCAGGGATGTCTCTTCCTTCTTCTCCACCAGCAGCTGCTGCAGAGGCAGCAGGAGGCTGTGGACAGCATGGAGAAGCCTCTGTTCCTCCAGGAGAGAGGGATGTGGGGCTGGACCCCCCAACCAACCCCCGGCTGCCCTCCCACCCCCACCCCCCATACCCTAAAGTGCCCCCAGGAAATCTGTTAAAGGCAAGACCTGCTCGTGCCCCCATCCTATTGATGCCTTTCCCCGGTGTACTCCAACAGATTCCAGGAGCAGTCTGAGGCTGGAGCTTTCCATGAGCATCTGACTGACCCTCCCTCACTCCAGCCTCATGAGGAGATTCCCAAATTCTTGGAGGCAGGCTGATCCAGGTGGAAGTGTGGGGCACGCAGGTGTATTTGCTCTGGCAGGGGCCCCTTTCTCACCTGCATTCTGGCAGCAACAGTGACGAAACTGGAGCCAGAAGCTCAGTGTGCAAAGTTCTTTTACTCTTCTCTCACATTCAGCCTTAAGGACAAACCCTTGGCATTCCTAACTTTCCCCCACAATGTGGGATTTACAAACAGGCAGTTGGTGGAAACTTGTTAGAGAAAACAGTAACATGAGTAAAGCAAAAGGAGGAAAGGACCGGGCTCCTGAGAGATGAGAAAAGCTGTAAAGCCGAGGGGCTGGATCTCTGGAGCTCTTGGGTGCTGTCCACGTCCCCGGTATCATCATTGTCACTGTGTTCTCCCTGATGGCAGGCTCTGGTTTACAGTGTTTTACTTTCCTTGGTCTTCTGCACCCTGATTTCCTCTCTCTGCTTTCCTGATTCCCGGTCTGTGCTGGTGCTGCACATGCTGCAGTTTAAGCTCTGCTCTCCCTCACAGCTGGGCCACTACAATTCCTTCTCTACCCTGCAGTTTGTGGACTTGCTGGTGCAGAGGGAAAGGAAGGAAGGAGGGAGGTGCCCAGAGCAGGGTGGGATATCCCTCCTGCTCCTTGGGCCGGCAGAAGCTCTACGAAAGCAATACAGTGTGCAAAGCAGGATCTGTTGCCCCCCTGGTGGCTGCGGTGGGGACGTGGGAGCTGCAGGACCAGGCTCCAGGCTCACAGCCCGTGGACTTCTCCAAAGGGTGGGTGGCAGATGGGTTTGGTTTTCTGCCTGTGGTGCAGCCAAAGGCTTATGAAAGCACTGCCCAGGACAGCAAAGCCAGTGAGCGAGCCCAGCAGGATGGGCAGCAGCACGGCAGAGCCAGGACCTGGGAACACAGAGAGAGGTAATCAAGCAGTGAGCAGAGTGAAGAGAAGGTTAAACTCCCACCCATCTGCAGAGCATGCCAAGCAGGTATGAAAATTTCTTTCCCTAGAGCAGTTGGAGTGGGCAGTGCCTTTTCAAACACATGACCTTTGCCATAAGATGCCAGCAGTAAATGCTCTTTGCATAAACAACTAAAGGCACAAGAAATTAGGGATGGTGCCAATGGATTTAAGAAGTCTCTCATGTTCACGATGTACCAGGTTCAGTGTCACTCTTTCCTAACAGCTGGACAACATCTAATTGACATTAACCAACTGCTGTATTTCACCTGACTTAAGACCACCCTCATTCTGCACTAAATGTTCCTAAGGTAGATTTTTGTTGATGGTGTTCCCTTGCAAAAAGAAAAAAGACTCCTTTGCTCTTTCATTGTAAAAGCCCCAAGGTAAGAGAATAAAACTTTTAAAAGAAGCTCCCTACACCTTGACTCCTCCAATATAATGTGGGCTGTCAAGAAAGTTGTTAAAACTACTGCTTTTCTTGCAGCAGGAAAAGCTGAACAAAACCTTCTCAAGAGAGAGACGGAGAAGATGAAGCAGGAGACCCACCTTCCACAGGTTTATACAGAAACCTGTCCTTCATCCTCCAGACTGGGCCAAAGGAAACCAGGTTGTGCAGGTTTCCGTAGCTGTTCCTGTCACTGGGCTGGAGAATTGGCTCCACACCTTCAAAACAGTCCTGAGAAGGATATGGGAAACTTCTGAAAGCGTGTTGGTGGCACCTGAACAGAATCTCCTGCTCCAGGTCCCAGCTCAGGTCTCCTCAGATCCCATCTTGTCCAGCACTGTTGTCATTCCAAAATGTGAGTTGCTAGTCCTTGGACCAGCACACATGTAAATCTCTCTTCCCTAACTCCTTTTCCCTAGGAATTAGCAACTATTGCTACCACTTAATATCATTAACTGCTTTTCCCGGCTTGAACAAAGGGATTGACTGGGTATGGGGTGACCTTGGAAGCACCAGATCTTTCCCTAGTCCTGCCAGGATGGACCCACCCCACGTACCTGTTCACACCCTGCTTTTCCATGCAGACAGATTGTCAGCTCACAGTGCAGGTAGGCCACGGAGTGGTTCAGCATCTGGAACAGCTGGATGGTGAAGCTGGCAGCTCTGGACCTGCTGCTCTGCAGCAACTGGATGTGCCTGCACTCAGACGGCAGCCTGGCAGGAACAAAGAGTTTCAAATTCCAGCTCTCCCTGACTAAAGGCAGGGAAGAGGGGGATCTGCTCACAGGGGTCTGCACCAGCTCTAAGCCACATACCTGCACCTACAGCCAGAGTTAAATAAAGATCCCCAAAAAATCAGCATTGCAGGCTGTACCTGCCCTGCTGTGGTGTGACAGTCACTCCCTGACCCACTCCTGACACACATTTCACACCCCAGGGGTTTCACAAACATCAGCTGATGAATCCTCTCAGTTTCCCTGGGCTCAGGAGAGGCCAGAACAGCCACGAGATGCGGATGGAGACACGGGAAGCCTGGCTCCCATCCCTGCGCTGCTCTGCTCCCGGGATGTGCCATCCCTAGCGGGAAGATGCTGTGCACTGACACCTGTGGGCACATGTGGGGAATTGGGATGGTTTATTTCCATAAATCAAAGGGAGATTTTTCTCTCCCTGAGGGCTCTTCGCCTCGGTATTAATTACAACACAGCTGAGGGGGCAGAGCAGCGAGAGTTGTCGCTGCTTGGAGCTTGCTCCAAAGAGCCCATCCTGCAGCCAGAGGATACAGGAAGGGGTCCCCTAAGGATCCCAGGTGAGGTGGAGCCCATCCCACCCCCGGGGGCTCGCGCCCACCTCTGGAACAGGCAGCACTGGGCACCCGGGGCCGCGGGGCTGGCGGAGGGGGAGACGCAGCAGGAGCGGATCTGCACCAGGGGCTGCTCCAAGGGATGCTCCAGGGGGTGGCTGCTGTTGTCCTGCAGGGCCACCAAGGCCAGGAAGGTCTCTTGGGAAGGTGCTGGAGGCCCGTGGGGCTCAGGGCTGGTGTGGGCAGCGGGGCTCAGGCTCAGCCGCACCGTGTAGTTGCCGGAGCCGCAGGCGTCGTCGCTCACCATGGCCAGGCTGTGGGGAAGGAGGGAAAAGAAGGGGGAAAGGTGAGGCACAGCCTGGCTCCAGGGGCTGTCAGGGATGAAACAGCACCGGGGTGAGCTCCCTCAGCGACACCAAACAGCGAGTGAAGGAAATGAAGAAACACCCAGGCACACTGAGACACCTCCTGCCTCTCTGTGAGCCATCCCGTGAGCC
Organism: Acropternis orthonyx; assembly: GCA_035583155.1. Classification (NCBI taxonomy): domain Eukaryota; kingdom Metazoa; phylum Chordata; class Aves; order Passeriformes; family Rhinocryptidae; genus Acropternis; species Acropternis orthonyx. The sequence continues at coordinate 5,685,655 of JAWWEU010000068.1, read as the reverse complement.
AGGGGGAACTGGGAAGGGTTTCACTCTGTGGGAATATCCACCCTCTCTGCCAGGGCGTCCCATCACCGGAGCACTGTCAGCTGTTCTCACTTGCAAATTCACATATACATTGTTTTGGGGGGCTGAGGCAGAATCAAAAGCTACTGTGGAAAAGAAAACTGTGTCTGAAGGACAATATCAATATCCAAAATGTGAAAAGATCCATCTTCTTGCTTTTTTTTAACTTTATGTGATGTCAGTGCTGAATGAATTACGTGTTTTTAAGCCCATGTGACTAAGGCAAAGAAGCAATTTGGATATTCATGGAATCCCAGAACGGTCTGGGTTGGAAGGGACCTTAAAGCTCCTATTTTTCCAACCCCCAGCCATGGGCAGGGACACCTTCCACTATCCCAGGTTGCTCCAAGCCTCATCCACCCCAGCCTTGGACACTTGCAGGGATGAGGCAACCACAGCTTCTCTGCCCAACCTGTGCCAGGGCCTGCCCACCCTCATAGGGAAGAAGTCTTTCCTAATATCCCATCTAATATCCCCACTCTCTTTCAGTGTAAGGCCATTCCCCCTTGTCCTGCCGCTCCAGGCCCTTGTAAGTATTGACCCCCTGTGCTCAAACCCGCAGCAGAAATGACAGAGGTACTTTATTACCCGTTCAGGACGGTGACATCCGAGTGCAGCCCCCTCCTCTGGTGCGAGTCACCCGGGGCGCTGGGCCGGGAGTCCTGCAGTGTCACCACAGTCACCAGCCCTTCAGCTGCTCCGTCTGTCACCTCCTTTGTCCTGCCCATCTCCTCTCCCTCCGTGTTCAACAGCAGCCCCTGGGCTGAGTCGGTGCCTGCGACACCCAGCAAGGGATTCCCCTGGGCTGTGAGTGCCACCAGGCTCCCGGGAGGGTTCGAGGGGCTCTCCGGGGTTGGAAGGAGCTGGATTAGGTCTCTGGCTAGGAGCATCTCAGCATCACTGCCTTTCTGGGAGGCAGCTGACTGATTAGCGGCCTTATTCACCAGCCTCTTGGCAGAGACAGCAAAGGCTGCTGTTGCAGGTGGCCCAGTGGCACTCACAGCGCTGCCAGGGCTGGGATGACCAGCCTCCTCTTCCATGGTATCCTCCAGGGACACCTTCTCCAAGGGGTGTCTGGGTGATGCAGACACGGGTGCCTGTGTGGGCAGGTGCCTGCTGGGGGCTGTGCCTCCTTCTGCTTGGCCCTCACCCTTCCCCAGTGCTGCCAAAAGCACAGCTGAGGTGTTGGCTCTGCTGGCCGTGGGCAGCACCACGTTTGGGTCAGGCTGGGCAGCTGATGCTGGCAGGTGGGGCACTTGTGTGCTGGTGAGGGAAGGGGTGGTGTGGCCACGCTGAGCTGCAGAGAGAGCAGGCACTGCTGGTGGAGCCTGTGGCGTGCCCTGGCTCGGCTTGGGCTGTCTCTGCAGAGCAGTGATGGGTCCTGTGGGCACAGAGGGCTGTGCTGCAGCCACAACCAGCTCCTCCCCAGGGGCTGCCGTGGGGGGCTGCTGTGTCCCCGTGTTAGCCGTGCCTGGCAGAGACACGCTCGCTCCCAAGGATTTGCCAGTTCCTCCTTCTCCCGCGGTCGTGCTGGTTTCCATTGGCTTTGTGATCTCTCCCAGCTGTGGGAACGGCTTAGCAGGAGCGTGGTGGGTTTGGTCACGTTTCAGGGCTGCCAGCAGGGGAACACGTGGAGGCGCAGCTGAAGGTGGGCTGGGATACACCCTTGGAGGGGTCACTGCAGCCAGGAGTGTCCCAGAAATAGTTTTCATCTGTCCCTCTGTTGGAAAGGGAGTCTGCGCTGGTGCTGCTGTTGGTCTCCCTGTTGTTACAGTGGGAGTGAATTCCAGGTGCTGAGTGAGGTCTGGTTGTACAGAAGTGATGTGGGTTTGTGCTGCTGGAGCAGGCACAGGGACTCCTCCTGAAGGAGCTCTGTGCTCATTCCCAGCTGGAATCACTGAGGCAGCTGAGGATGTGCTGGCTACCACTGGTGACAGCAGCCCTGTGGTCCCTGGGAGCCCTTGGGGTGTGGCCTGCAGAGGTTTGGTGCTTGGGAACACCATTAATGGTGTTTTTGTGGCTCCAGCTGAGCGTGAGGTCAAACACCCCACGCAGGGAGCAGGGGCAGAGCTCAGGGTGGTCCCTGAGCCTTGGCCACGGGCAGCAGTTTGCAGTGTCCCACGGGGCTGAACACGACCTGCAGCCCCTGTGCTGGTGGGCAGAGGCTGGGAAGGCACTGGGAAAACACGGAGTGACTTTGCTGGCAGTAAGGGAGTTGTAGGACGTGGGTTTCCAGTGGTGACAAAAGCTCTGGGGGAGGTGCGTGGGCTGTGCTGCGTGGGCACCGCTGATGGTGGCACAGGGGAGGTGCCAGGCTGTGCCAACACCCTGTTCAGGAAAAGCAAATCAGTGCCCTTGGCCTCCTGGGAACGAGGAGCAGGGATTGGCATCACCTCTGGCATCCTGTGCAGGGGCAGGGCCTGAGCTGTGCTGCTCATGCCCATCCCTGGGTCCAGCAAAGGACCTGGGGCTGAGGTGACAGCTTGGAACAAGCCCATGAGGGCTGTGGAATTAGGGTTAGTTGGCTGGGAAGTCACACTTGTTCTCGCTGCTTGCTGGCTGGACACAGGGGACAGAGTAGTGTCAGATGTAGTGGTGGGATAAGAGGAACTAGTTTTCACATGGCTGCTTTCAGAGGTCCCCACATTTGTGACCAGGTGGGCAGTTTTGTGGTCACCTTCACCCCGAGGGAAGGGTGAACCTGCTCTGTCTGTGGGCAGCAGGATAAACACAGGCCTAACCAGAACCAAGCTGGAAGGACTCAGATGTTGCAAGTTCACGAGGTCCAGCGCTGAGGAATTTGATGGTGCCAGGATTTGCTGAATGGAAACCAGGCCCCCAACACTGGTATTTGGGAATTTCGTGGGTAGAGGGGACTCTTGCATGGGTTGAAGGCATATCATGCCATTAGTGCTCTTAAACACGAAGGACAAGGACGGGGCTGGTGGCAGCAGGGTGAGGGGGTCACCTCCGACAGTGCTGAGGTTCCTGGTGGCTGCATCAAGGGACATCCCGAACTGCTGCACCAGAGCCTGTGCCAGCACCTCAGCAGGAACACTGGGCACCCCTGGATCGGGATGTGCTGTGGCTGGGCTGGACTGGCTTCCCCGTGCAGGGGGCGGGGGCACTTCTGAAGCAGAAGCTGCCAGGCTGCCAACGTGGTGGGTCTGGGAGGCTGGAGGGGCAAAGCTGTGAGAGGGAACTGTGTGGTTCCTGCAGTGCTGGGCTGCAGAGGGGCTGGGCACTGGGCTGGCTGGTGGAGAACCACTTCCACCTCTCTGCTGTGGGAGACTTTGCCTTCTCTTGGAGTCTTCCAGTGTGCTCAGCTGCAGCATCACAGCAAAGGCTTCCTGAGATACAGGGTGGGCAGAAACACCCTGAGCCCGAGCCCCGGAACCTGCAGACGTGGGTGGAGTGGTTGGTGTGTGAAGTCTTCTCTCAGCAGAGGTGGGGATGCCCGTGGGCTGCAATCCAGCGCGAGTAGGGAAAGATGCACCTGGTGGCTGAAGCCCTTCATGAACAGAATCCCAAGGCTGAAGGTCTGCATTCCCAAAGGCAAACATTCCTGGAGAAGGTGCAGACGTTCCTTCTTTTGGCTCTTTAATAGTTTGGAAAAGTTTTAATGTGGAAATCACTGACGGGCTTAATGAGGCTGGATTAGCAGAAGTCTGGGGGGTCTCAGGGGATGTAGATTTTCCAGGGTTTCTTGTCATCATCCCATGATCAGTATCTCTTTGCTCAGCTAGAACTGTGGTTTCTTGAGAGCTCCTGTTGGTTTCCTGGGAGGCATGTTTAGTGCAGTTGAGAGCCCTGTACAAAGCCAGGGGCTGTTGCCCTCCAGTTGTGCTAAGGGGCCCTTGAAACGGAGATGGAATTAATCCAGCTAGAGCTGGGGATTCCATCAATAATGAAGAAGAATGTGCATGGCCTGGTGGGAGTGTCTGCAGAGCAGGCAGCTGGCTTGGGTGTCCAGAACCATTGGCCACAGCTGCTGTTGAATTTCTGCCTTTGCTGGCTGTTGTTTCTTGCTGCAGAGACAGAACAGGGGGAAACTGCATGGCCCTGGCATGTGTTGTTCTGGAATAGACTCCATCCAGGTCCCCTGGCTTTGGTGGGACTGTGGAAGTTGTAACTCCAGCATCCACACCCTGAGTCTTCTTCAGGCGTGCAGGTGTCACACTTTCTGTGCTGCCAGGCTGGGCTTGGGCATTAGTGTCCCCTGGCCCTTTGCTCGTGGGAGGGATTCCTGTGGGCAGCCAGCCCAGCCTTGCACTTCCAAGAGCAACCCTAACTCCAGTGGGAAGGGGAGATGCCGCTGTTTCTTTTCCTGGAGGATGAAAATGGACTGTTGATGTCAGAAGAGAAGTTTTAGGCCTTGTCACCTCCATCTGCTTGAGAACAGAAAGGGAAGGGACAGCTGTGAGCTCGGGAGAGCCCTGGTGTGTCCCTGCACTGGGAAGGGGCTGGGGCAGCCCAGCACCAGCAATATCTCCTGGTTTTCTTTGCAGTGACCTGCCTGGCTGCTCCAGGGCTGTGGTGGCCTGTGGTCCTTGCGTGGAGACAGGGATGCTTAAGCTACCCAAGAACTTGCCAGGCAAAGTGTGCCCATCCTGGAGTTTTAAAGCTGCTGTTTCTGCCTGCAGGGGCTCAGACACCTCCAGACTGCCAGCCAAGTCTCCAGGCAGCAGAGCTGTTCTGTTTGCAGCTCTCTCTGCGTGAGCAGGGGTGGAGGCAGCTGCTGTTTCCATGGTGGGATCAGCTGCTGGGCTCTGGAAAGGGAAGGTCACCTCCTCCAAGTCGTCCTCTGTGACCGGGAGCCCCTCGCTGGGCACTGGGCTGCTCTCAGCCCTGGGCTGGGGCTCTGCAGGAAAGCTCAGCCCCAACATTTCACTGCCATCACTGGAGGCTCCTGAAGAACAGAAAACAAGCCTTTGGCCCATTCAGTGGTACAAGAACCTCGCACAGTTTGCAGAACTTCCCAGCAGCTCAGTCGAGCCGTCGCTGCCTCTGCCCAGAGCCACAGGGCACAGGGAGCATGGGCAGCTCTGGCACTGCCGTTCTCACACCAACCCCGACCCTCTGCTGGCAGCGTTCAGCATCATCTGGCGGATGAAGCACCCAAAGCAATAACCAGCCAGAGGGGAGCCCTTCACCTTCGCTGCACAGGGATCTAAATGGCAGGTGAAGATGCAGGGAGAAGGAAACCCTCAGGCTGGGAGCTCTAACAGCACAGCAAGGCTAAAATGGCCCGGAAGGAGCTCCCTTTGTCACTTTTCCTCCCCCAAGATCCCAGCCCTGTGAGGAGTTTCCTGATCCACACTGGGTGACCAGCAGGACAAAGTTGGTTCTTTTGTCACGAACAGAACACAGTGACTTCAACTGCTCTAATCAAAAGCAGACATTTAAAAAGGCAGACCCACGGTTTAAAAGGTTATTTTTTTTTAATCCACACGCTTTACTTTTTTTGTCTTCACATCAGAAGGTTTGACATTCCCAAATATACTTTCCAAACCATCAATTAAAATATTACTGTACTTTCCTCTCCAAAAACTTTAAGCATTTTCCCTTAAGCACCTGCCAGGAAATAGACTGATCCCAAAGCTATAAAGTGATTATGCATGTGAGTGTTATGCATTTAAATTGTGGTTTTTTGACAAAGGCAAAGCGAAGGTTTAGCAGTTTCACTTCAGATTAAATCCCTGGGGTTGGCATCCAAGTGTGGTGCCTTAAGGAAAGATTCCAATGTCTCTGCGGACATTTGGAGAACCAGCACTACTTTCAGCCAGCAGCGAGCAGGGTAAGCTGATATGAAGGGATTCAAAAAGCTGATTTATTGCTAAAAAAGGGATGGAAGTTAACAGGTGATAGAGATTGCTATGTTAAATCTATAAAACATTGTGAATTGTGGTTTTGTACAAATAACTGACACTCCCACGGTTTAGCCCCAGCTCAGCAAAGCAACACAAGTGCTCTGACTATAAAGCCAAGCCACTAATGAAACTGAGGTCTTGTATAACTGGTGTCAATATCCACAAACACACCTTGCAGGAGAACAAGGTAATTTAAAGGAACATAACAAAACCCACAAAGAGAAAAAAATTATTAATTAGGTGGAGAATTCTTTGCCACCCCCCCCAAGTTTCTCTCTCCTGAAGAGAACAGTGTGCCTGAGGACACGAGCCGGCTCTGCCCAGCCAAGCTGGTTTGTGCCCGCTCCCAGGGATGCTCATGGGCACACACCGAGGCAGAGAGCAAGGGGCTCCTCGGAGGCAGCATCCCAGACTCATCACTGAATTCCTGCTGTCAGAAATACAGAAAACGGGACTTCTTAACTTTGCTTTCCCCAGCCTTAAAGAGAAAAAGTGTATTTTGGGGACTGGCCTGTCTGTGAGCTGAGGTGAACAGCACAGGAATGTCCTGACTGGGCCATTAACACCCCCCAGCTGAAACCATTCAACCCAAATCTTGTGCTGTACAAACAGAGAGAAGCTGCTCCTTCATCTCAGAGTTGGCACAATATTGAGCATCGTTTCTGTGCTTGCTGTAACAAGAGGAGAAGAGGCAGAAAAGCAGCAATTGAGATTAGAACAAAACACATCACTCACCACAAAAATCCAGCAGTCCAGCTGCAATCAGAATGAAGATGGGGAGTCTTTCCTGCATCTCATGAAGCAGCTCTTGAGTCATCCCAAGGAAATATATCCCGACAGGAAGCAGCTCCCTGAGGAGTCACTGCTGCCTCTCAGCAATGGGCATTTGCTGGTTGCTCTGGAAGGGCAGAGTATTGGGTTACTTTATAAGAGCTTAGGCCAGACAGCAACCAATAACCTCTTCCAAAAAAAAACCCACCCCTGCACCAATTGGAATCAATTGATTTTTAACAAAAGAAGAGAGTGTGTTCGTGTGTGCTTTCCATCCGAAGATGGAAAATGTGACTGTAAACAGGAGAGGCTGCTTGTGCAAGGCAGCTCTAGCCCTGGGGAAAGAGTTAAAATGCTACCTGGGGTGCCGTGGGGAGGATGGGAAGGTGCTTGGATGCATCCAGGGGAGGACAAGAGAGCTGGGGCAGGGCTGGAAGGCACCTCCTGGCAGGCTGAGGGCTTTGGGTTTGTCCAGCTTGGAGAAAAGGAGGCTGAGGGGGGACCTCCCGGCTCTCTGCAGCTTCCTGAGGAGGGGATGGAGATAGGGAGGATATGGCAGGGGAGGTGCTGAGCTCTTTCCCCCGGCATCTGGCGCCAGGACACTTGGGAATGGCTCAAAGCTGCATCAGGGGCGGTTCAGACTGGATGTGAGGGTGGTCAAACACTGGAAGAGGCTGCCAGGAGAGGTGGTCCAGGCCCCAAAGTGTCAGTGTTTGAGAGGCCTTTGAGTAACACCGTCAACAACACCCTTGGACTGTGGTTTGGCCCTGAGATGCTCAGGCAGTTGGACTGGATGGTGCTGTAGGTCCCTTCCAACTCTGTAATTCTAATTTCTCCCCAGGAAGGGCCAGAAGGTTTTGCCAGTTTGTGCTGACACAAACACAGGGATCAGGCTGGATCCCAGATGGAGACAGGTCACCCAAGCAATCCACTCATGTAGGTGTTTGGCTCTGTGAGCCCAGGAGAGGGACATTGTCCCCCTGTGACCTTCCAGGCAGGGTGAGGCTCCAGAGAAGGTATCCAGCTGCTGGATCCTTCCTTGCCAAGGTCTACAAGCATTGGCAAAGTGTGTTCTCAATTCAAGAGCCACAGAGAAAAGCCACCACACGTGGAGGAGGTGACAGGGACCAGCCCCAGGTGGCCCAGAGCAGCCTGACCTGACATTTTAGGGAGAGGGGAATGAGACCCACAGGGAAAGAATGAGAATTTAAACTTTTGTAACAGCCAAAGAAGAGACCAGAAGCTTCTTGGGCTAAGTCACAGCTACTACCCTTTTACCTATAGCCAAAAAAGTCCTTGCAAATCTTCCCCTGAGGACACAGCAGGTATCTCTTGATGCCAGGCACCTGCACAAACACACCCCGTGAGCCAAACTCCTGCAGACAGGCTGAGGGCAAAGGAGAGAACACCCTCCGCCAGCCCTGGCTGCTGCGAGCGCAGTGAAAACACGAGCCCAAGGCAGATAAGCAGCATAATGACAGCTGGGGGAGAGCAGTGTGAGAGACACCCAGGATGAGGGGATCGCTGGGGCAGGAAACTACAATAAACCATTCTGCATCCTTCAGCAAACTGACAGAGTGCAGTCTGGAGGAGGACACAGCAGGAGCTGACAGACACCAGCCCCAGTCCCAGCCGTGCCGCTCACCTCCACGTGGGGGAACCAAGGTCAGGGCACCTCAGCTTTTTCCCCCACTCTGAAAGTTGTCTGGGAGAGAAAATCATGCTGAATTTTGGCATTGCTGCAGCCCCTGACATGCAGGGCCCTCATTGCAGTCAGTGCCTCCCCTCCCCCAAACCTGCACAGAGCCATTTGTCACCTGACCTAAGGCATTAAGCACTCCCAAGAAGCCTTGGTGGTGTTTGTGCTGCTCTGGACTGAACCCCCACACAAGGGTTTGTTACGTGTTTCTCTAGGCAGGGTGTAGCTTAATGATAGGATCTTAAAAAAAAAGAGGCAGATTATTAAATTGAGATTATCAATTATACGCTTTTCACGGCGAGGGGAGAAAAACCAGGTGCAAGAGAATTTCCTTCTCCTCAAGTGGGAAGATGATTCAGCTGCTATTTTGAAAAGGAGATGATATATAATTTGTCAGCCACTGTTCTGAAGGGACAAGATTACACCCAGAATAGACACCCACAGGTGTCATGGAGGGAAGCTGAAGAGCCGTTTTAAAGCCAAACACGACTGGCCTGTGCTTCTTCATACACATGTGATACATTCTTATGTTTCCGGTGTTCAAAAGGCCAAAAAAAAAAAAAGTATTTATGGCCATTTGTTAAATTTATGTCATTTATTAAAGCAAAGACAGCTTAATGCAAGCTGTTATTTCAGTTGGTAGCCTAGATAATAAACTAACTTCTTTCTCCTGCTACTGATGCTGTTTCACTGGCTTCTATGTAGGACCACAAACACTTCAAAAAGGGACTGAAAAGCTGGTGTGCTTTGAGTTAGTTTTATTAAAGAGAAGAACACTCAACAAAAAGTGATATTAAAAGCCCATTTGGAGGGTCTCTTGAAGGGTTCAGCTGCTGTGCACATATTTCATAGAGGAGTTGAGGATGGCCAGGCCATTGAGTTTCCTCAGCTGGTGAATATGCCTGGAAAGACAACAGGAAGGTTGCTGGGGAAGGCATGGGGACTGACAGTGCAAGTGTTAGGCTTTCACTGCTCTGCCATAACCCCACCCAAAGTTGCAAGGATGTTTAGTGCCATATTCAACAAATTCCTCCTAAAGTAGCAGGAGAAACAGAGTTTCTACATTACTATTTCCCTCAGAAAGGAAAATAAATACTACCTCACAATTCTTGAAATAAATTCATTTCAGATGAACCCAACTAAGAAAATAAGGTGTTTCCCTTCCGTGTCTCTGGTGCGTCACACAAATCTCGCTGCAGACACTTTGTTGCTCGTTTGGGATCTCCAGGAGAAGCCAGGCAGGTAAATTTGGGGACCTCAGCATTATGCCTTGCTTTCTGCAGTGGTTCAGGATGCACAGGAACAAGCTGAACTCAGTCCCCCTGCCTGGAAGGCAGGCCAAGACCCAGCTGTGAGCCTGGCACCCTCCTGGCAGGCAGAGCAGACACTCCTTGCTGACATTTGTACTTTTGTTTTGCTCTCACTATTGCTCTGACCTCTACAGATTTCTAACATCACTTCTCCCACTCTTCCAGCAGAGGCAAATGAACTCCTTGAAGCACCTGAGGACAAAGAACTAGCACCCCAGGAGCCCTAAAGCAGGATTTTGGGGAGAGGACCAACCCGTGGGAATTCTAGCTGGAAGAAGGGTATTTCTATAAATTAATCATCCAATTGCTCTGTGGGTATAATTGACTCAAAGTGGTTGGTTTTCCAAGGATTACCACCCAGCAACAACCCAAAGGTGCAGAACAGGGCGGGGTTTTGGCAGTACCTTGGCTCAGCAACACAGAGCTTGCCCAGGGCAATGGCTGCGTTCTCCTGCACAGAGGGCCCGGCAGCATCACCCCCAGCAAGTCTCAGCAGCAGCAGCACCACGTTGGAGTTGAGCAGGGATGTCCCTGCTCCGGGAACAGCAAGGCACTGGCTGAGGCAGAAAGCAGCGTTTCCCACAACCATCTCCTCCTCTGACTCCAGGAGCCTCAGCAGCACAGCAAACCCTGGGAGGGGGAGAGGTTGGTTGTGCAGAGAACTCTCAGAGCAGCTCAAGGGGCACTGGTGTTGTCTCCTGCCTTCCATGAACTCCCAGGGGGTGAGCTTTTTGTTGGGCATCTTCCTGGAAAACCTGGGGGAGCGAGGGAATTTCGTGGCCAGGCCCAGGATCCAGGATGCTGCCTCAGGTGTTTCCTCACAAAGGAAAAGAGCTGGAATGGAATGTGCCTCTCAGCCCACCTTCCTGGCAGGGCAGGCACAGAGCACTTGGAGAGAGCCAAGTTCAGTGTCTGAAGACAGAAATGCTGTGGTGGAAAGAAAAAAAGGAACATGGAAAAGCTTTCTGTGTGTCCCCAGGGCAGCTCAGCTCACCCACCTCTGGAACCCACTGGACAGCAGGGGATGTTCTGTGCTGTTGACAGAGTTGTACAGCTCTTGCTGACATCTGTAAGCACCAGCAACACCTCAGGCCACAGGGTCTAGAAACATTTAGACCACTGTCTACATAAAATACAGCTTGGGGATTTCCAGAAGTTTGCCTTGGTGTTTTTTTTTCCCCCATGGTCCTTCTTCCAGATCACATCCCACCTTTGGTGCTGCAATGATACCTCCTGAACAGACATTGCTGCTCCACACAGCTGAATAAATTGCATTTCTGGGCCACTTAAATGTCATGGGATCGACTCCAATGCCTGGGTTGGCAAACAGAGCTGACAAAAATAAGAAATAGTGACTTCTCACAGAGTTTTGGTGGGAAGAATGAGAGTGAAGTGTTCCTGCTAATTTGAGGAAATGAAAGCTTCCTCTGCAGATGACAGTGAAACTCATCTGGGCTGTACAAAGGGAAGATGATGCTCTGAGAGGCTTTTAATGAGTGGAAATCCTTGGGGTTCAAGTTGAACTACACATGCTGACAGTTTCTTGACAGGTTCAACCATTTAGAGCAAATTTAAGTATTCTCCGTTGTAGTTACATTAGCATTAATTGAAGCTGGATTTTAAAGCAATCTAAGCAGTGTTATACCACATGACTAGAGCAAATACACTCTAAAATACCCTGACACCTGGCCTGGTATCATCACTCTGTCTCTATATCCATTTTGTTCTAATAGCAGGCCAAATATCCCCATGGAGGACACTATCAAATAGCCTCGACCTCTGCAAATCAGAAGTTTCTGATTTCAGCCACTACCTTCATGAAATAGAACCCAATTCAGATACAGTTTACAGGCACTTTCTTCAAAATACCAACACTTCTGGCCCTGACACAGCCTATCAAGCCATGCCACCGAAGTGCAGTTCCTGGAAATCAGGCTCGGGATCTGATGTGCCCATTTCCCTGGACACAGAACCAAGGCTCATCAAACACTGCTTCAGGGGGGAAAACTGCCCATTACTCAGAAAAAGTGGCGGAACTCTTGCAAGGGTAAAACCCCAGAGTTCAGTTCCACTCTGGAGGGAAAGGGGGGAGCTGGGGGAGGCTCCAGCTCTGCATTCAGCCTCTCATCAGCGGAGTTGTCACTTACCCTTATCTGCCTTCACCAGGTCTTCCTGAGCTTGCCTGTTACTCTTGGTGCAGATGCCAAGGGTCTTTATGCCATAACGGGCTGTGAGTTGCCCTCCAGCCTAAAAGGATTAAAGCACATCAACAAACAGTTCATACCCACCTTGCTGGAGCTTTCAGGATGGAGATACTCAGCTACTCCTTCTGCCTGAGCCCACATACCACACTAAAACCTTTAGAGAGCATATCTCTCAAGATGAACACAGGCTGAAAAATTACATGAGCCTCATCAATTTCCTGCCAGCAACAAACAAACAAAATCCCCTGAATCTCTGGAGCCCAATTCTTTTCAAACTTCAACCCTGATGTTTTCTAGAGAGCAGAGCCAAGCTTAGGGCCATGGAGTTTTTCTGGGCTAACTTGATCTGCATCATAAAAAGTGTGCAAAATGCACACAAAATCCAAGGGAAAATCTGAGCAGAAATAAAGAGAGTTTGTTTAACTTACTTTCAAGAATTTGATCATTTTCTTCACCACTCCTGCTTTCACTGCTTCTTCCACTGCTGAGGAAGATGCTGCCAGGACACGGCTCAGCACCCCAATTGCTCTCTGAATCAGGGAAAAAAAGAGAGAGAAACAAAAAGATGGTATTTATCTGTCCAGGAAATTTCAAATTATTTTGTTTGGCAGAAAATACCCAAACTAATTAAAGTGCTAAAAGGAGACAATTACAGAAATAAGGAGAATTACAGGCTTACAGGACCTAATTAAGAACATCTTAAGGATGTGGCTTTTGTTGTAGAAGGCAGAAGTTTGCTCTGATGTGTCAGATCAGCCAAAACCATGGTTTGTTGTTGACTTACTGTGACAATCCTCCCCTCCTGGTGGCTGAGCAGAGCCAGGCACCTGCCACTGACCCCCACAGCAGAGTCCTGCAACAACAAAGGGAAGGGTTAGAGCAGAAATGGGGTCTCAGACAAAACTCTCCACAACAAAGAATCCAGTGGGGATCGGGGCACACCCCCCAGTGAGCTACTGAACTTGTGAAATTCTTCCTTCCTGGGGAAATTCTGAGTTTTGAATGATTTTGAAATGTGCCCAGTGTCTCAGAAAATCACCCAGCTGGAGAGTGATTCCAAATAAAACACTTATACCACTATGAGAAGACACTACATGCACTTAAACTGTTTTTTTTCTCTTAACTGTGTATATATAGAAAAAAAGCGGTGGTGGAGGAGAAAATTTGGTAAATTTTTTCACTTGTTACCTTACTTAAATTGTAAATTACTCTTAATAATAAACTGAAACACCACTTTTTTTTTTCTTTTTTTTTTAAATTCCCAGATCTTGTATACCTGGATGACCTCATTGGATTCAAGCAGCAAGTTCATCATCAGGCCCAGCACTGCAAACACACACTCCTGGTAGCTGGGTGTGCTGCCTTCAAGACCTTCATCCTGTGTGCACAGGAAAGAAGGGGAACAATCAGTTCAGAGGGTCAGAATGTGCTTTCTCAGCCTTCTGTGAACTTCCAATGAACTTGGAAGGAGGAGAAAGTCCTGTGAGAGCCAGAGCTAGTGACTCCTTTTTGACAGGGATTTGTTCTGGTGTTTGTTTCCCTCTGGTACCTAAAGCTGCACACTCCAAATTTCTGATTGCTGGGCAGTTAACAAGAAGTTTTCCCACCCTCTGAATTCTTTAGTTTCTGAGGACTGAGTTCCTACCACAACCCTCAGGGACAATTTGAAGGGGCCACTCGCCCCCCTCCACCCACCCATCGCCCCCCAACTCCTGTGAACCACGAGCTGCTCGGAGACCTCCAGATGTGAAAGATCTCAGTCAGGGCTTCAAAGACATTTCCACAGCTCACAACAGCCTTCCTGCCCCTTACCAGCAGCTTCAGGCAGCCCTGCCAGCACTCCCTGCTCTCAGCCATCCTCACTCGAATCCCTGGCTCTGCACACAGGCTCCCCATGATGCCAATGGCACAAGCCAGGGCTGCCCTGTTCACCAGCCTGGCAGAGGCCTGGAAACACAGGAGTGGAAGGGAAAATTCAGAACAGGTGACACAGAAACCACAAAAACGTGCTCCTGTCCCTCTGATGATGAGAAATGTGGCTCCACTCTTAAATCCCAACTGTCCCGAGTCCGCAAATCACCCTCGTTTTCCCACTGAAGGTGCTTCAGGAGTCCTGAGGGAAAAGGGATGACTGGATTCCGTGCTCCCAAACGTCAGGCTGTGAACATTTCCTACAGCCCAGAACAGAACAGCTGCTGCAGCTCTAATTCCAGTCAGGAATGTTCAAAAAGAGAGAGCACCAAACAATGGGAAAGTTGTTTAATTTTTGTCTTGGTGCCCATTTGGAGAAGTGGAAGTATTTTACTTGCCAGCTGCACCTGCCATTCTGCAACACCACCAGCCTTCCCATCACCTTCCCTCTTCCTGAGGACAGGTTTCTGTGCCAATGTATTTTAAGTTTAATGTTTAAATAAAGGATGCCCGGGAAAGGGAGCTGAACCACTAAACGTCTGTACCTTGGGACATAATGTCATCTCCTCGCCCTGATCCCTCAGGTCAGAAAGAAACAGAAAAATATCACTATCCAAGATACGGAAAAAGTCACGGTCCAAGACAGATGGTGACAGTGGGCTGAAGTCACATGAAAAAGAGCATAACACAGGCTGAAGGTGGAATCCTGGCCTGACAGATTCCCAGTGGGAATCTCCAACCAAGACCAGAGCTTTTACTGAACATTAAACCAGGGATGTGTAGGATGAGGTATTGGAGAAAAAGAACATTTTCCTGAGGAAAGTGCACCACAAAACTGGATTTTTTACACCTACAGAAATACAGAGCCAGTAATTGCTGCAGTTCTACCCCAGGCTGAGCAGTCACAGGGCATGTTACACAAAGGTAAACCAGAAAGAGGGAAGCAGATCTCTCATACCAGCAACTGGGTGAATAAAGGCAAAACTCCTGTGGAAAGCAGGACTCGACACTGGGCTTTGAACCTGTTGGGGGTAAAGAAACACTTAAAGCTTTAGAAGAAAAATCACAGAAAAAGGCAACGCAAGAGCAACATAAAGACAACAAACATCAGTCAGCAATGTCTCCTCACAGAGAGGGCCAGCTGCCTCTGTCACTGGCTCATTAGGACATCTCAAAGCACAACTTTATAAAAAAGAACGAGAAATTTAAATTACCTTTCCTCTCCAATTAAATCAGACAGTATGTTCATGGCACTGCCAGCCCTGGCATCACTGCACTTGACAAATGCCATCAAGATCTGCAGCCATCTGTTATTAAAAAAAAACCCCACAAAACAATGGTGTCAGCTTTGGTTTAATTACTAAAGATCAAAACTCTGTTTTTTTCAGGCTCCTGGTATTTCAAGCCCCAGTTACAACTGCTTTTTAAGCATCCTCTCAGATGCAGCTCATTTCTTTAGCCTTTCCTCCCAAGGAAAAACACCTCTGGATTAATGTATAGAATATGGTGAAGTGTGTGCAGCTGTTAAAGACTCTTTTGTGTTCATCCATTATTACTTCAGCACCAAACTGAAATCCCTCCTCTGGTTAACTCTGGAAGGAAGCAGCAGGATAAGAGGATAAAGGTGTTTCTGTCTCCACTCGGTGAGTCATGGCAACACTAAATAGCCACAAATACCAATTATTAAATGAGGAGAGACTCTCAGCTGGGAACAGGAGCCACCAGCGCCAAGAGTGGGAACTCCTGAGTGCTGGGCAGACACTCCCCTGTTTGAAGAAGGTAACTGTGCCCCAAAATTACACCAACACCCTCAGGAATAAACTCCTCTTACTTACTTTCACAGAGAGTTGTAGATACAACTCTGACACGCTCAGCCTTTAATTCTGCTTGGCCTGTCCCCAGAGGACAGTGTGTCCTCTCAGAAAGGCCCTGCCCTGGGGCTGGTGCAGTGACAGGGTAACCCAGGCACTGGGGACACCATCCTCAGCTACACTGGTGTTCATTACCTGCTCAGGTCCTGGTGCCTCACCAGCAGCTTCCTGCCACTCTCATTCTCTGAGTAAAGAGAAATCAGTGCCAGTGTCTCCCTTTGGATCTCCAGTGTCCCCGAGGAAAGCAGCTCTGGCAGCTGGGCACTCACATCAGGCTGAGCCAACAGGAGACGCTGATTTTCCTCTGGAATACAAAGAGAACATGTAAGAACAATGTCACACAGTGGCAGCCCCATTAATCTGAGTTTACTTTCTTGCAGCATGACTATTTTATTTGGCTTCAGCTGAATCCCACAAGTCAGCACAGACACCAAGCATTCTGTATTTCCCTTTGTGGAACCTACACCACTTTACCACCCATCCCAGCCCATTTCTCATCCACGTGTGTTCTCCCTAAAAACAGAGGCAAGGGCTACCTGCCCAAGGACTACTGACTGTTAACGCTAAAGGAATTCTTCTCTAATGGCTCTTCCAGAAAACTCTGCTTTTTGCAGCTGTAACTGCCCAAAAAAGATAACATTATACATGTGATATTACCTTAAGAGCAGCAATAATCATGGGGAATTTACTTCCCACCCCTTGGGCAGATTTAAAATGCTCACAAACAGACTGGAAAGTTCCTCTCAGGGTGCACAGCGCTGCCAAAACAGTGTCTGGGTATATCCAACACCTGCAAAACTGGGTTTACAATCAGGTCCAAGTGCCCTGGGAAAGTGCTGCCCATGGCAAGCCCCATCTCAGCCCCAGCAATGCCTTATTAACTCTACATTGACCACGACTGGTGTTGATTCCATGGCTTTACCATTCCCAGCACACACAGCCTGCCACAGGAGGAGAACAGAGACACACAGCTCCACTTCAGCTGGGGTTCTTCTCTCTGCACAGAAGGCCCTAAATCAGAAATGTCAGCTTGTAAAAAGAGCAAAGGACAGACCAAACCACTGGCTCTCTGGGTGGGGAACCAGCAAAGACCCCCCGAGAGGAGGATGTGCCACAAGAACATTTGAACTCATCAGCTCTAAACCCCTCTCTGGTTCAGCATTTTTAGGACTACCAGATTTTTCCCCAGAGGACCTTCCCTGGGACCAGGTTTATGATCTCCCAGCTCTGCCCTGCCCTCGGCACACCCAGACCCTGCCTGAGCACTACATAGCACCACAGAGGGGATAAATTCAGCTCTGCACTGAGACAGCTGTGAATATCCAGGGCATAAACACCCTGAGCAGATTTGGGATTACTTTAACTCTCAAGTCTGTTTCCAGCCACCACCCAAAATCCTGATGAGCCCTAAAGAAGTCCCTGTGCTGGAGGTCCCCAGAGATGCTCCTCTTTCTTAATCACAGAGAGTTCCACAGGTTGCATAAGCCCAAATATTTACTGATGGTAATTCGCAGCACCAGGGAGTCCAGCCAGGGATATTTAAAGTAACTAAGTGCTTTCAGATGTTCTTTTATATTAATTTTTTTTTCACCACCCTGCTCTCACCATGAGAGATAGGATAACTGTCCACAGAGAGGAGACAGAAGCAGAAATTAATTATTCCTCCTCCCTGCATCCAAGAGAGCACTGTTTGTGCAAGAGTCAGACATAAGTCACTCCATTCAGACCTTACAATCTGTTATTACATTCTCTTTTGATCGTTTCGTCTGCATTTCAGGAGGTGATTGTGTTTCCTGAGAGCAGTATTTTCATTTCCTGCTGCTGGAACCCCCCCCACTGTTCCCCTCTGCAGGGCTCTCACCCTCGAACAGCCTCGTTGTCTCCGAGGATACTGAAGCCATTGTTTGTTCTAAATAACGTTTGCCCAGTGCCTGAAAAAATGCAGAGATAAACAGATGAGCTCTGTGACCCACCTGCCTTGTGCAGCAGGCAGGGCAGGCTCCTCTTCTCCTGTGCTAAAAGAAAAGGTCACTGGATCAACAGCTCCGGGGGAAGAACATCATTAAAACAGGGGGAAAACTCCCAGAATGAATGAATTAGGAGCAGCTTCGAAGGTAAAGAGCACTGTAATTCATTCCAGGGGCTGTAAAGAACAATTGACTTCAAGTTAAAGACTCTTCAGGAGGGCTGAAACACGAAACTGGCTTTGCAAATCAGGCTGTTTTAACAGAGAATTACAAGTATTTCTAAACAAATGAAACAGCTCTCAAGGGACCCAAATCCCTCAGAAGTCTCTACAGCTGCACCACCAGTCTAGTTCTAAAAAAATGATGGAAGTATCTACTGGCCGAAACACCAAACATTGCCAATTTTATGTTTTTAATATAGGAATAGTTATCCTGTTCCCTGAAAAACTGCTCCCTCGTACTCACCTGCTTGGATTACAACTCTCAGGATGAACAACCTTTGCATCAAATACTTACAGTCCTTCATGACTTCTGCCAAAATCCTGATCCCTCCAGTGTAGAACAGGATATCCTGGCCAGGGGTACCAAGTCTCTGCAGCAGCTCTTTTATGGACAGGGCAGCAACATTTCCAGACTGAACCTCCTTCATTGCCCTCTCTTCATCCTTCATCCTCTTCTCCTCCAAGTTCACCTCATTCACACAATCTTGGAGGTCAAAAGAAAACAAAGACTTGGTGAAGTCTCAAGGAGAAATGAAGTTGAGCCCCTGGCAGAGAGAGCTCTGCCTTCTGCTCACCCCTGTCCAGGGAAACCCACAGCTCAAAGGAACAAAAGCTGCCTGCACAGACCCAGCCCGAGTCCTCAAAAGCAAAGCAGTGGTTTCTGCTGAGCTCCACCTTCAGCAGAAAACAAGGAATGACAGCGTGAAAATGTCTGTTTCTTACCTTTAAACAGGCTTTCCTTTTGGGGATCAATCTGTAGGATCTTCTCGTAACACTGTCTGGACTGAACAGAGCAAAGAAATGGGCTCTCAGTGTAAGTTAAAAATGGGAGGATGATAAAATGGTAACCAAGTCAGAGTCATCCTGTTCAAGCTCAAAGTACTTAAAAATGTGAGAAAATTTATGGAGACACACAAGTGAAAACTTTCCTAATTCGAAGTGCAAGCTGTTTATTATTCCCAGTCCCTACATCCACCAGCTATCTCGAGTTAAAAGCAGAATTTCCAATAAAACCCAGGAGTGTAGTAGTGGGAACAAACCCCCAGCACTGCAGTGAGAAAGCAGAAAATGAGGCACAGCATTAAACTTTCTCTCTCTCACCCACAACATCACATCAAAACCAGAACAAAACCTGGTCCCAAGGCCATAAGATTTACCTCAGTGTAGTGCTTAAGTGCCAGGTGAGCCTTCCCCATCAGAAAATAGGCTTTAATACATTTTTCATTGCACTGTGTTGAAAAAAAAAAAAAGAAATATATTAAGTGTTTAGATATCTTTAGCCTTTTAATATTTTTTCCAGCCTTCTGTTAATAGTTATATCTGCCCAAACGAACTGCAGGCAGAGAAGAAGGTGTTCATACCTTCTGTTAGAGGTGTTTGAAGTTTCTCTGCTGAATTATTACCTCCAGGGACCAACTTTCCTTCCCTTTGCAAGCAACATGGGCTTTGCTTTAAGGTGCAAAGAAGGTTCTCCAAAACATGATCTATTTCACTTCAGTTGTGTGTCAAAAATATTGATTTCTTTAAATGATGCTGTCAGTATTAATTACATTATCTTCCTATACATATAATTATTACTTAGGTCTTTTCCAACCTTGTGATTCTATGATTAATAATCTGCTAATTGTGTTCCAGTCATTGGCATCACTGATAGAACACAACTGAATGTGGATTCAGCTCTTTGGCATTTTATATAATCTTCCTATTTACTTTTTATGAGCTTCAAGAGACCCCTTTTGGAAGGCTGGGCAAAATATTGTGTGCCAAAGTGTGCAATAAGAGCTTATTATCACCCCAAACTTGTTAATTAAATGCTCTTAAGAGCCAGAAAAGCTTCTGCACACGGGGAGCACTGAAATATTAAGTGGTTTATGCTGTTGAGAGGAACTCAGGATGCAGGAATTTGGGCACATTCCCCCACTTCCATTAGCCAGTTGTCTCCATATCCTCAATTACACACAAACCCAGTCCTGAAATTACCTTTAATGCCCATTCACAGTCATCAATGGCTTTTCCGTACTCCTGGATTTTCAGGTAGGCCTGAAATAACCCCCCCCCCCCAAAAAAAAGAAGTCCAAGCAGAAGAATTAGAATCCTTCAAACAATTTCTGTTAATTGTTGTACAAACACCAGCTAATTAAAAAGAACAAAATTAGGCTGCTGGTTTGCCTGGTCATTGATTTTACAGGATAATTACCAGCTGCTTCTTAACTTGTCAGCCATCTCCTTGGAGTTTGTAATTTAGAATAAATTCAAGAAAACAAAATGCAACACACACACACACACACACGGATTTTACAAGGCAAACAGAGAATGCAAAACAAACCTTGCATTCCACAGTTATAAAAGTGACCTCTAAAAAAACAATTAACAGAAGAAAAAAATCAGTATATTTAAATGAAACAAATTAAATGAATTAGAATGATTTTCCCCTAGAGGAGCAGGGGGTCACCTGTGCCATATCCCAGAGAGCTGACTGGGTTCGAGAATGATCTTTTTGGGTCCAGTCCTGGCACAGGAACATTAAAATCAGCGGGAAACCTCCCACTGACCTGTGCCCTGTTTGTGTACAGCTCCTGCTTGTCCCGCAGCTTCTGCAGCCCCTCCGTGTAGCTCAGGATGGCCCTGGCAAAGTCCCCTCTCCTGAAGGCATCGTTGCCCTTCTCCTTCAGAGCTGCACAACAACACACACCTTCAAAATAATGCTTCTGAATTCCCCAGATGGTCACTGAGGAAACAGAGCTTGCATTACCCCCTTGGGATAACCCTGAGAATTCCAGGCCAGCCCCAGCAGCAGCAAGGTTTGCAAGGCATTTCTGAGCTTTCAGGGCACAAATTCCTCTTGGAGAGGGAAAAATGAGCGTTTGCCTTTGCCCAGCCCAGCTCTGAGAGGCCCAGACTCGCTCCCTCCATCCCAAACCCTTATTAAAAAGGGGGAATAACACGAACAGCCCAGTGAAGTCCGTAACTCTGCTGCAAGCAGCTCATCCCCGCTGGGCTCAGCCAGAGCAGTGACTCCCCCAGGCCCTGCCAAGCCATTTCTCAGGGCATTACCCAGAAATCCTTCTAGAAATTACCATTGGCCAACTGCTCGTTTCTCTTCCTCTGTTTAGCTCGTTCTTTTGCATCCTTTTCCAGCATTGCCAGGAAAGCATCTTGGAGCCAGGGGAGTTGGTGGCATTTTAGTCGGGGGGGGGAAAATAAAAGGAGACAAAACTTGATTGAAATAAATCCATAGATGAGGAAAAAAAATGTTTTCTGGGGTATTTCTGAGTCATTTCTCAATAAAAAAGATACTAAGGGGACATTTCAACAATTAAAGTGGAATGTGAATGACAAGCTATCAGAGATAATGATGATGCCACCACTCAGGATTGGCACACCTGCCTTGCTGGAGCTCAGCTCTGCAGATAAACATGTTCCCTTTTAAATTCAGAATAGAAAGTTTTTAGATGAGAGGCCGGGATAGAGGAACGACACCAACCTATGAAAAACACAGACATGCTGGTAAAACCCTTGAGTGCATTCCTAGATCTGACTGAATTTTGGTTAACATTCTATTATAAATTTTATTTTATGAGCAGTACTTATTGATTTTATCCTAAATTTTATTAAGAATAATTTTTAGATTAAATTTAAACTGGTTTTACTTAAAATTTTGATTTTTTTTTTTTTTAAACTAGAAAAGTCAGCTTTGACTGTGGCAGGAGTGGAATTAGGTTTTACATGAAGTAAGGGATGTCACAGAGCAGGGTGAGCACTGTCCTACCTGCATTCTCTGCCTCTGCTGTGCCCTAAAAAAGAGAAACACAGCACAGGGTTTTTAACCATTTTTTGCCATCACTGTAAAGCTTCTATTTGTGCCTTTAATGAGAAAATCCAAACCCCACTGCAGGAATCAAAACCTAACTAACAAAGTGACTCGTGTGTCTTCAACTAGTTTTGCTCAAGCTCCTGAAGTGCAGGTAAAAGGTGTAAATTTTGGCACCTCAGTGCAGGTAAAAGGTGTAAATTTCAGCACCTCACTGCCTGCATCCAACTTGGATAAATCCAAGGGAAATACCCTGTGCTATCAACAAGCTGAACACAAAGACACCCTCCCAATAAAGGAACTGCTGACATAAATGAGGCTGTAGGCATTGTTTAAAACTCCTTCTCCTGAGCAGGGGATGTGGTTTGGTGCTATTTAAAAGAGCTAAACTGCCCCCAGCTTTAATTTCAGAGGACAAGCCCTTACGGGGGCCCGTGTGTTGATGAGTGTTCTGTTCACTGTGGTCCTGGGGGGCTCCTCCTTGCTGGTCCCTCCAGCCCTGAGCTTTTCCTCTGCCTCAGCGATGGCTTTTTCCTTCACAGCCGAGTCTGGGGAGTTCAGACCTTGCAGCAAATTGGCTAAAAAGAAGATGGAAAATCAATATATACGCAGAGGAGCTCAGATGGCACCTGCTTTCGACGCGGTCACCAGGATTATAGAATTGTATTACAGAATTACAGACTAGTTTGGGTTGGAAGAGACCTTAAAGGTCATTCCAGGGACACCTTCCATGGACTGGGATGCTCCGAGCTCCCTCCAGCCTGGCCTGGGGAAAGTTTATAAACACAAACATTTACAAACTCCGTTTCATGTCACTTTCCATAAAAACAAATAAATAACTAAGTTTATTTATAAATAAACACACACACACACACACACACACGCACATATATATATATGGAAGAAAGCAGCTGTCAGCATCCACAAAGCATCACCACACCTGGGCCCATGGGGAGATCCCTGAATCCATGGAGAGACCCCTGAATTCATGGGGAGATCCCTGAATCCATAGGGAGATCCCTAAATCCATGGGGAGATCCATGAATCCATGGGGAGATCCCTAAATCCATGGGGAGATCCCTGAATCCACGGGGGGACCACTGAACCCATTGGGAGACCCCCAAATCCATGGAGAGACCCCCGAATCCTTGGGGAGACCCCCGAATCCTTGGGGAGGCCCCAGAGCTCACAGGGAGACCGAGAGGGGCGGGAATTTCCCTCTTTTCCATTAATTGTCCTCCTTCCTTCCCCTCCCACCCCGATTTTGCCGCTTTAGCTGCTCGGCCCTCCCCGGGGACACTCACTGACATCGTCCACGCGGCGCAGGAAGCGCTGGAAATCCGCCTCGGTGTCCTCGTCTGGAAGCATGGCCGGGCTGGGGACAGAGGGGACACGGAGGGGGACAGAGCGGGAGGACAGAGCGGGGACACGGAGGGGGACAGAGCAGGGGGACACGGAGGGGGACAGAGCGGGGGGACACGGAAGGGACCCGGCGGGGCCGGGACTCGAACCCGCGGCGTTGCCGGGGGAGACGCGGCCGCTGACGCAGCATCCGCGGGAGTGGCGGCGGGGGCGTGGCCATGCAAACGAGGAGGGAGGGGCTCTGCAAATGATCCGCGCTGTTTCGCGGGAAACCCGCGGGATGGAGGGATCGGGGAGATCCGGGAATGGTGGGATCGCTCCGGCTGGAAAAGCCCTCCAGGATCAGCCGGTCCAACCTGCGACCATCCCCGCCTTGTCCCTGAGTGCCACGCCCAGCGCTCCAAACCCCACCCCCCGAGACGCCCCTCCCGGTGTTTAACAACCCTTCCCATGGAGAAATTCCTTTATTGTTATTAATAACCACCCCGTCAGGAGACGCTCCAGGGCCGCGTTTCCAGAGGTGCCAGTCATGGAAGCTGCCGGCCACCAAAGGGAGCCAGAGCATCGCTGAGCTCCTGCCGGGATATTCCCATTCCAGGCACATCCTCGCTCGGGAGAGAGCGGCACCAACACAGAGAGGCGACCTGGGGCAAGGACGGGGCGCTGCGGGGTCTGGTGGGTGTCACATTAGAAATCTCCTGCCCCTTCCACCCCCTCTGCTGCTGGAACAGCCACAAAACCCCTTAAGCCCCTTTCCCCTTCACTCACTAAACCCTCCTCTCACTGCAGTCAGCTCTGCCCACATAATTCTCCACCCCAAAGGTGTTCTTTTCCCCTCTAATGAAGCTGTTTCCAGCCCGGTGTCCGATTAAAAACACCCGCGAGGTGACAGCTCTGGCGCTGGCGCACTCAGAGATCTGAGTTTTCTTGGTTGTCCCAGAAAATGTGGGACAAAGCTGTGCTGGTGCAGCAAATCTGCACAGGTGAGACACACCTTTGCTGAAAGGTGTCCAGCTCGCTGTTTCCATACAGAAGCACTTAAAATGATGCCCTGGAGCGTGATATCCAGAGCTTACATCTGATTGCAAGCCAAATGATTATAATGTCTAGAAAGAACAAGAGAAAGCTGTTTGTAACACAAACATCTCCATTCATCTCCCTTAACACCCCCAGCCTTATTACCCCAAATTACTACTTACTTACCCTAAATTCAGTCCAGACTGGGGTTAGAAGGAGCCACACTCAGCCCAGGTGACTTTGCCAGTTGGGAGCCACTGCCTTAACAGAGGGAGAGACGAGTTAAAGATTAAAACTGCAATTAGAAGGCAGGTCTGGAGACTGCAAAATGGCTGAGGGAATACAAAGTTTGTTTGCCGCTGAGCAGCACCACAAATCCAGGGGAAGAAAAATCACTTTTCATCCAATATTCTCTGCAGTGACAGCAAATGAGGCTCCAGGGCCCTCTGTTATCTCTGGGAGAAGAGGGGGGAAATACCTGAGCTCCTCAAGGATGGTGCAGCAGGAAAGGTGGCAAATCCAGGGAACAGATTCCAGATTCCACCTGGCACGATGCAGAGCAGACGCTGGTGGGATTCGGGGAAGCAGCTGCTAAAGCCAGGAACACAAAAGGCAAACCCAGAGCCCCCGCTTCGAACACAACCAGGGATTTGTGTCAATTCATGTTCCCCCCCTCCCCCCAAGCTTGAATGTGACTTGGCATTTTTTATATCAAAAGGTTAAGTAGTGAGAAAAATAAAAGGGGGCTTTTTCAGCCAAACGGAAACTTCTGAGTGAAATTAAACTCAGAACTGGTGGAAATATTAAGACAACGTAAACAGACAGCCCACCCTTTGCAACCTCCCAGACTGGAAAAATTACCCTTGGGCTTTGGTTAAAATTTTGGGCGGGGGGGGGGTGGGGGCAGGGGAGATAAAGACTCTTAGTAGAATTTAATTAGTTAATTAAATAAATTAGATTCAACTCACATTAATCAAGTTCAGGCATGCAATTCAGGATGGATTAAGGAGAACTTTTAGAGCCAAAGCTCACACACATTTCCACAGCCAGGCAACCAAGAAGTGCCTTTTGTGGAAGGGGGGGTAAAAAGCTCTCTGTGTTTCACAGTAGCCACCATTTGCTTGTTATCTCAGGGAAATAAATCAATGCAGTGGGACAGAGAAGCAAACTTTAAAACGCTGTTTGGGACACTCAGGAGGTGGGACAAGCCCTGGCAGAGCAGCTAAAGAAGGGCAGACTGTAGGCATTAGCTTTTTTTTTTTTTTTTTTTTTTTTTTTTTTTTTTTTTTTTTTTTTTTTTTTTTTTTTTTTTTGTAATTTTTATTTGAACACAGTATTCTGACAGAATGCAAAGTCAAAATCCTCAGTTAGTATCAGTATTTACACCAGTGAGAATGGGAATAAAGGTGGAGTCGATGTTTCACTCGGTAAAAAGATTTTTTGATTTTTTCTTTTTTTAACAAGATAGAAGGCCCCCAAAAGTAGGGAATGCTGGGGAAGGATGGCAATGGAGGGGCTGAGAACAACTATCAAAACAGCCTAAGTGTGAAAAATGTGGGGTTTGAAGGCTCCATAGAAAAGTGTGAAAATAAAACTCCACTCTTGAAGCTGAAGGACGGGATGCACTGTCGTCACCTTCACGGATGGGCAGCACAATGTCACCACTCCTGGGGATGCTGGTCCCTCTGCACGGCCACAGGGGTGTGACAGCAAAGCAGCGAAGTCTGAGCTACACCTTGGATTTATTAAAATAAATCCTCCTCCACCAAGGGGGAGTATAAAAGCACTGCACGGATTGGGAGGAGTCACCAGAGAGCGGGGAAGGAGCTGCTGTTTGCTCCTGCTCGCTCCATCCACGGAGGGGTTTGGCTTGGAAGGGACCCCAAAGCTCACCAAGGCCAAACCCAGTGCTGGGTGTTGGGCTGGGCTCTGAGCTGGTCACCTTTGGTAAAATGCCAATCGGAGCGCCCCCAATTCTCACCCAGCAGGTGCTGACTGTTGGCACCAGGCAGGTTTCTGGGCATTAATTCCTGCCAGCTCAGCTTTCGGGGGTTAGAACTCAGGGGGTGCAACACGCAGATGACAGAAACAGCCAAAATTTGGCAGGAGTAAGACAAACTGAGCTCACCCACAGGAATGGAGGTGCCCACTGGTGCCCCAAAGCTCCCCAGCTGCAGACAGACCACGGGAGCTTTTTGTGCTGCCTTTTATGGATACATTTCTTAGGGAATAAAATCAAACCCAAGGACTGTGAGCCAAACCTTCCCACAGTCACACCGACACTGCTGTGACATGGGTGGGATTCCACACAGGGCTTTGGGGTGAGGCCCCATCCTGCCCCCAAATCCCACCAGGATGGGTCCTGCATGACCCAGCCTGCGCCTGCACCTCCAGCCATCCCCCACGTGCATCCCAGGAGCTGAGGAAAAGAATGCAAAAAACCCCACACTTAGCAAATGACAAGACCATTATTTCCCACAGTTTGAAGTGATGTGATGCTGCTGGAACAGACTGCTTTACTTCCAAGGACACACAGATGAACGTGGCTCCCCCAACCTGAGCCACCCGCAGTCTACAAACCCCCCTCATCCTCCTGCTCCTCACCACGGTACGGATGCCAGACTCAGCTCGGGTTGGTTTTCTCATTTAAAGGCTTCTGTTCTTTGTAAGAGTTGTTCTCTTTTTGTTTGTAGTTTTTTTTTTTTCTTTTTTTTTTTAATTTTATTTTATTCCTGAATATTTTTTTTTCTCTTCAAATCTGAACTAGCGCTACACCTTCCACATCCAAACTATGTTGAAGCTTTTATTATTTCAATACTATGACAAAAAACACGGTTCACACTAAAATAGTCACGCACCCACAGTGCACAAGCTTGCAGATCTAAAGTAGAATAAAAAAAAGAAAACAAAAGAAACCAAAGGGGAAAAAAAAAAGGGGGGGGGCGGGGGGGGAAACCCCAAAACCCCAGCAGAAGGAACATCTCTATACAATGGGCTGGTCTCTCCCCACACACCCCTCTCTGCCTTCCTTCTGCTCCAACCTCCTCTTCAGCCCCAAATCTCAGCGTTGCTCCATGATTCCCAAAGATAAATGCCACTGGTCAGCTGCCCCCTCCATGATTTAACGCATGTGCTGCACCACCCCCTTTCCCAGCTCCTCAGACACGACGCCAAGCGGCACCCCTGGCATCCCTGGCACGGATTTCCAACCCACTCGCTCCCGATTTCGTGGTTTTGGTTCAGCAGAGAGCGGACTCAGCACGCACAGCGGGGTGGGAAAGCTGGAAGGGACCTACAGGCTCCTGCTGGAGCTGCAGGAGGGGTCTGGCACCCACCCCAGCACCTCTGGGCAAAAAAATCATCCCTCCCTTTTAAATCTGCTTTCCAGGGCCGAAGGCCGTGGGATTTACTGAAACTGGGATTTACTGACATCATAAGGAGGAGCTGATGTAGTCAAACATCTGAGACCAGACCAGCCCAAACTGTACAATCTCCCTTCTGCTCCTCGAAGCTCTGGGAGGGTTCCATGAAGGGAAGGGGAGAATGTCCTAAAAAAGCAGAGATGATATTTCTCTTATGCAGTCAGGCCCAGGTCCAGCAAGGGACTTCAAACTAAATTTAAGAACAGAAGGACTTTCTCCAGCAATTCCCTCATTCCAAGTAGAGCCTGTGTTTATGTGGATTGCTGGATAAAGACCTTCACTGGTGACAAGTGGTTTGAATAACCCCCACCCCCCCCAAAAAAAAAAATCCCAAACCAAACCCCAGCATCGCTTTTCTTCTTACTCCAGTAAGAAATAATAATAATAATAATAACAATAATAATAATAATAACAATAATTAAGAAAAGATAAAGGGGAAACAACTACTGTAAACATCCATGTTTGAAAATGTCTCCCTTTGCAAAGCAAGCATGCTGCTACCCTAGTGTCTAGAGACTGGATTGACTTCCAAACAAAAGAAAAGGCAGCTATTTTACACATCCATTTAAACACAACAAAAGTTAAAAAAATATTCGTCAATTGTAAACACTGGAAAGAACAAAAGTTGGCAAAAAAAAAAAATTAACATAAAATTGAAAAGAAATGTAGAGTCTGAATACTGCAAATTGAAATACATCCCCCCGAAGCTGCAATTTTGGCATTCTTCCTAAAAAATAGGTAATAATAAACCCCAAATAAATGTCTTAACGTGGCAAACAGAATTCAGTCACAAAGGGCTCGAGACACTTTGCATACTGAACAAATACAAGGTGAACAGAAATTATAACTTATTTATGAGGCTTTACATATTTCAAACTCGACTGAAAAGTATAAAAATAAATTGTGGACTTTGTTCTTTAAGCACCAGCCGTGCCCAGCAGCACAGTGGTTATATCTGCTATACTAACAAAGGAAACAACAGGGTCTCTTTTGATTTTTTTTGTGGGTTTTTTTTTTTTTTTTTTGGTCTAGGACTAGTTGATTCTGAGCTTCCCAACCACATTGCAAACGGTATTGTAACTTTTGCTTCTCTGAATATGCACAGGGGTCAGCCAAGCCCTGATTTGGTTACGGGTTTAACCCTGTTTTTAACATGTATTACTTTTTAAAAGCAAGTGCACAACGAATAGAACTTTTCTAGAAATCTTTAAAAGAAAACAAAAACAAACAAAAAAAAGGCAAAGAAACAAAACAAAAAGAGAAGAAGAAAACAAAAGAAAAAGAGACATTCCCCCCCTCCCCCCATTTATGCATTTTCTGTTTTGTTTTTAAAAAAAGGCAACAGACACTAGAGGGATGAGATGGGTGTGTGGGCTGTGATTTCAATGCTCTGTCGTTGTCTCTCTCCCGGTGCTGATCATGCTTTGCTCTCGTTCTCATTTGTTTGTGTGGCTTCGTTGGGGACCGTCTTCACTTCTGCCGGAGGGGTCTTCCTGTCTGTCACCTGCACTTCGGATTTGTCTTCTACTGGCATTTTCCTGGGGAACAATCACCAAAAATGGCACAGTTTAGAGGCACAGAAATGCAGGCTGGTGCTGAGTTAGCGATAAGAATATCTTTTCTGGAACCAACAACACACCGCTTTGGTGGAGAAAAATGAGCACTTCTTGATGCAGAAATAAGTCAAACCGAACTCATCCCCCTCCCTCCCCAGCTTCATTTAGCTCCAGAGTCACCTTTTTTGCTTCTCCTGCCCTGGGCTAACACATGGCAGGACAAGGGCTCAGCTCCAGGGGCATGAGGAGTGTTGAGGTGGGCAAAAAGGAGCACCAGGGAAGCTCCCACAGCTGCAAGGGAATGTGACTTTGCCACCCAAATGTCCTGGTCCAACAGGCTTGTGCTTTCAGCTTCCTACAGGAAGCCAGTCCCAGAATTTCCCAGTGTGTTGCAGGAAGGGAAACACGGCAGATGGGAATTTTGCCAAGCAGATTTCCCCAAGTGTGAGGGAGGTGACCATCTCTACCATCTCCACAGGCTCTGCCAGCAGCCCAAAGCACCACAGCACGAGTGTTCTTGTCCAACATCTGCACCACAGCTGGGCACCCTCCCCCAGCCACCCAGGTGAGGTTCTCCTGCTGCTTTCACTCTCCTGCCAAACACAAGGTGCAGCCTCATCTCAGCTGAGGGATGTGCCTCCTCTCCACATGGCACAAGGCTCCAAAGGGCCCTGGGGTTGTCCTGCCTAGGGACAATCTGATGCTCCCTGAATAAATCAGCTGGGGAGAAAGGAGACCTGGCACAGCTGATGGAGACTCATCCCTAATCCAACACTCTGCCAAGTTATCCTGACCCCGCTGCTCCCCTCCCTCAGGCAGGACCACATTGCCTCATCCTGCTGCCAGGTTAGGGACAACTCCAGAGCTTCCTCGCTGTCACAGTTCCACGTGGCACTAGTTTCTGCCCAGCCTTACACTGAGTGAGTTCTGAATTTCAACTGATCTGTCAGGAAATGGAATTTGGGTGGTTGTGCTCATTGAGCTGCAGGAAATCAGCACCTTCCTTTGCACCAAACTGAACTATTTCTGCTCTTCCATGAAAGGGTAACCCACAACAGACAGAGCTGCATAAAAGCCTGAAGAGTAACACATTCACAACGAACTCCCACGTTTGCTTCCTCTCCTTCCTGCCTATTCCTGCGTTCCTCCTGGACCTTTCAAGCCAAGCCCTGTTGGTTCAGTGGTGAGTTAGTTTGCTAAGGAAACAATGAGATTAGTTAAGAGAACACCCAACAAGGACACAGCACGAGCACCAGGGCACAAGAGACACAGCACACAACCAACACAAGAGTAAAGGCAGCCGTACTCGGTCTTTGCAGGCGCAGCAGGTACAGAGCTGTCTGCAGTGGAAGGAGCAGGCTCATGAGCTTGCCCACCAGCCACACTGGCAGGAGCAGTGCCAAGAGCTGCAAAAACATCCTTTGCAAGATCAATGTCTGGTGTCTTGAAGGTCCCTTCGTCCATTTTAAAGTCCTCGTTCTGGGAGGGATTTGTGGCGCTGCCCGAGGCAGCCTCGCTCTTCACGTTGCTCGGGTTCTTGGGTGTCTCTGTCGGACTCTTCACTGTGCTGGGCTGCACAGGCTCCTTCTCGGGGCTCTTGGTGCTGGACACCTCCTGCTTGGGCTCTGATGGAGCCCCAGGGCTCGTGAGGTTTGCAGGGCTGGGGGCAGCCGGCTTGTTCCCAGCTGCTGCTTTGGACACCTCGGCGGCGCCGGCCGCAGCGCTGGGGCTGAGCACCGCGCCCTGGCCGGACAGGACACTTGGAGACAAATTATTAGTGGCCGGAGCAGAGCTCGGGGTGTCGCTGAGGTCAACAAGAGGGGCCACTTTGGGGGTGGAGGAGGGTGGCGGTGACGACACCGTGGCGGTGGCTGCCCCTTTGGCCGGGGTGGCCTGGCCGGGCGACACGGAGTTTGAGTCGGGGGCGGCCGCGGCTGGAGGGGCAATGCTGGAGGTCAGCGTGGTGGTCTCGCTGGTGGGGCTGTTCTGAGCAGTGGCAAAGGTTTCAGTGATAGTGTCAGAGTTAGTGGTGCCCGTGGTGACAGAAGGCAGCATGTCCTCCACGGTGGCTGCGGTGTCGGCGGGGTGCCTGCGAGGGGGACAGGGGCAGAAGAGAAATAGAGACAATGAAGGCCCTAAATGACAGCAAGGAAAAAGGGGGGCAGAGAGGGAGAGGATGAGGAGGTGGTGCAGCACCAGCTGGTTACAACACACACACACACACACACAACGTGGAGAGGGACTCAAGAGGAGCAGAGACTTTCAGAGGTCAAACGTGCAAAGGGAGCAAGGGATGAGTGAGGAGAACCAGGAAGAGAGAAAAAAGCAAAGAGGACGGGACCTGCAGGAATGGCTTGTACACGAAGAGTTTTGCTTCAGGTCTGAGGCAAACGGAAAGCCCTCAACTTGTAGACACTCTCCTCTCTCAGCCTAACTTTGCTCTCGGCTCTTCCCCCTGAGCTCACAAGGAAGTTTCCTGCCAGTGCCCCGAGTCTCAGCCCTGTGCCATCTCTCACCACGACACGGTCCCCGTGCAGGGCCCCTGAGTGCAACCTCTCACCTCAGCCCTGTCCTTCTGCCTGCAGGTTGGCCTGAAGGCCAGCAAGGCCCTCCTCGAGCCACACAGGATACATTTCTTTGTCTCACACACACATGTGATGCAGACTCAGGCCCCGGTTCAGTTCTCTGATGTCAGCAGAGCTCACAGGTAGCTCTGAGCCCTCTCTCAGCATGCTCAGCCTTGCTCTGCCTCCTCCACATCCAGAGCCCAGCTGCTCTGCTGCTCTCAGAGGATGCTCTCACAGGGGTTTTCGGGCTCTCCTCCAGCACTGCTGGGCAGAGCTCGCACGGGACTCAGTGCCAGCTGGGGCTCACTCTGCTCTGGATCCTCTGCAGCAGACCTGCACAGGAGTTTGACCTCCACACCGGGCAGGGCTGGCACACACAAGCAGTGTGTGTCCACTCCCCTTGCCCTTCCACAGTGCTGGGAACAGGAGCCACTGCATCTTGCGAGGAGGCACTTCCCTCACTGGCACGTCGCGAACGGAATGCGGAGATTTAACCTTTCCTCCTCTCTTCCTGCCCTACCTCGTGCCCGTGACACACCAGGGGATAGGGCAGCAGTGCCCCTGAGCTAGGACTGCCTAATGCCAACATACTCTGGCTCTGTCAGCGGGGTGGTCTCGTTGGGCTCCGTGTGTTTGCCCCCGTCGTGGTTGGGGGTCCGCTCCTCCTCCGTTCGCACCTCCACGATGGGCTCCTTGGACTCGTCTTTCCTGCAACGAAGGAATTTCACAGGGATTGGATTCCACTCACGCCAGGGACTCTCCTGCTGTGAGCACCCACAGTGAGTGGGCACTCCCTGGGGTCATTTCCTCCTCCCCCACAGCTCCACCAGCATGTCCAGCACTGGGATATGTCCACTGGGCCACCTATTTGATGGCCACCAACAGGAACGAGACAAAACCAGAGGAGCAACTGCGGAAACACCTTCCTGGAAGCACAAAGCAGAACCAGCAGGACTCTGGGGTTTTCCCAGCACCCTCCCCCCGCAGCTGAGGAGCCCACAGCTCCCTGGCACAGCTTCTGTCCCAGTGGGAGAGGGGCAGTACTCACGAGAAGGCGGCTTTTCCCTCCTCCATGTCCTTGCCCTTGGCCCCGGGGCCGGATTTGCCGCACAGGTTGACAGCGATGCACATGAGGAGCCCACACTTGTTCAGGAAGTAGCAGGTGACATCCACGGCCACCAGCAGTGCCACGAACACCACGACCAGGATGCCTATGATGGCAGCAGTGCCCAGGCCTGAGGTAGGGCTGGTGCTGGCTTCAGAGACCAAAGAGAGAAGAAGAGAAGGTGTCGTGGTTAAAAGGTGAGTCAGGGCTCAAGTTTGGCTAACACTTGAGGTTACAAGCATGGGAAGCTTTCAGAAAGTTCACCCTCTCTCCAGCAGCCTTGTGTCATAAGCAGAGCTTTATCCTACAGATATGCAGGACTACCTGAAAAAAATTGATTCTTGTGGTCCTAACAGGGCTTTTCCCATCTCAGCTGGGATAAAGCCTGGAAAGCAAACAGCAGAAACCTCTTCTGCTGTGGCACACACCCAGCTGGGACTCCAAAGGGCTCCTGCTGCCCTCCACCACCTCCTCGAGGCTGTGGCTGGGGTTCAGAGGGACTTTGGCACTGCCAGCCTGGCCCAGGAACCAGTGGAAGTGAAGCCCAGACTCTGCAGGACTTGCCCAGGTGGGGTACAAAACACTGGGTGGTCCCTGGGGGGCCTCAGAGCTGATGAGCTCCTTATGTGGTGACTCCTGTAGCTCAGGTAAGAGCCAGCTCTGCAGAAGCGGAGAGGGGAACACTGTCCATGGCTCATGCAGAGGCAGCTGAGCTCACCAGGGAGTGCTCAGCAATGCTGGGGCAACCCAAGAGCCTTCTGAGGAAGGACAAGCAGATCTGCCACCCTGCTGACAGTGCCCTGGCCCCAGCAGCTCCCTGCTCCTCCACACCCAATCTCCACCACTTTCCCCAGCCTTAGAACAGAAAAAAATACCTTGTCTTTTCCAGGAGACAAAGGGACAGCAGGTGAGAGGTGGTGCTGGGGGCTCAGGAAATGCACTTTATGGGGCTGCCCACACAGCACTAACTCCAGGGGAAGTGCCTTTAACATCCTACCTGATCCTAAACTGCTGTTTCCTTAGAAACAGGGAGTGGATAAACTCATCAGCTGGTCCTGTCAAAGCCTTTGATCACCACAAAACCAGCAGGCTCTTACTGTCACACCCTGAACACCAGGCACTTTTTTAGTTCCCCTTGTTTCACTCAATTAATTCTTGCCAAGCTGCTCATCTGCAGGCAGAGCATTTGGTTGGTGGCTCATCCAGTCCAACGCCTATTCAGAGGTACCAAACCCTGTCAGTCAGTCTCAGCCATCAGAAAATTTACCTCTCACAACAGGACTGTGCCCTCAGCAAAGGCTTGTGCCTCGCACAGAGCTGATGATTCCTGACACAGCTGGACAAGAGCATCATGCTTGTCACCATCCGCAGGAGTATTTTGGGTTTTCTTTCAATTAAGATGCAATTCTAGTCATCTCTACTGTATTTTTTTACTGCTGGACGTCACAACCCCCAAACCCCTGTGATCTTTTCTTTGCAGAAATGCCCAGCAAAGCACCTCTTTCCCTTCACCCTGATTTATGTTGACTTTGACAGGTGGAAGGATCCTTCCCAGGGCTCACAGACACAGCCAGAGCCCCTGCCATACATTTTCTTGCTTCAAAACAGGAGACAGAACACCCTTAGCCTGAGGGAGCGAAGTGTTGCTTCATTCTGTGACCCTGAGATGTACACCAAGGAACAGACTCCAGGAGGAAACTATCTCAAAGCCACCCTGAGGACCTGCCTGACACTGGGATCACGAGTCCATTTCCTGCTCAGCAGAACACGTGTCCCACAGCCCAGACCCCTGCCAGCATCTTGTAGCAACCTGCATAATTAAAGGAATTAATCACCCTCTGATCCGTGCAGGGAGTGAGCAGGTCATGGATTTTCCCTCTTCTAATGTATTCCGGATTCTTGTGTGAATTATTCAATAATTAACGTGCTCCTGTTCGCAGCAGCTCCTGGAGGAAAAGCTGAAGGTGTGTCAAACTTCTCATCTACATCACCTTCCTGGGAAGGAGCTTCTTGGCAGGCTCCTAAAGGTGCACTAAGGAAAATAATCCCAGGCAGGACTACAGGATAATAATTCCTTGTGTGCCTCCTAATCACACCTCACCCCAGTCACCAGAGCTGGAGGGAGGCAAAGTATTTCATCCTGGGACAGCTGGAATCTTCCCATGGGCTAGAAAACATCTTCTGGACAATTCCAATCAAACCAGAGTCCTGCTCTTTGCCTCCTCTCCCCCTCCCCAGCTTTTACAAGAGCTGGCAGCGTCACTCAAAAGCCCCTCAAAGGCAGGAACGATCCGTGGCACAAACCACATCAAGAGCCTTTTTGTGTATTGCCCACACCTTGTCTGTGACTCACGGATGAATCAGGGAAATATCACAGTCAGGGGGGGAGGAATTAAAATAATGAATCCTTGGAAACTCGGTGTAACTTCAGAAAGGGCTGAATTGGGGCACTGCAGCCCCACGTGCAGCACAACAGCACTCAGAATAAAGGCACTTTATTTGAGCGAAGATACAAAGGTTCTAACGCTGGAAACAGAGGGTGGGTGGGCTCAGGAGAGGGATAATGTAGGGAATTTTATCCCCAACACTGCCAGGAGCACCCAGGTTGCAGTGACTGTGCTGCACCCTGGAGCAGAGTCACCGCCCCTGGAATTTTGGGACTCACTGCGCAAGGGGCACCAACCCCACCGAGCTCCACCACTCCCAGAGATCCAATTCCTGCTCTGCTGGCCACAAAACAAGCCTGTTCTCTGTGACACCCAAAGCAGAGCTACTGAACAGGTACAACCCCCCACTCCTTACCAGACCATTCTCTTCCCTGCTCTGCCCCTCCAGGAGGAAGAGGATGGAGGGGGGGAGATCCAGGGCAAATCTGCAGAGCAATGCCCTTGTTCTTGTGCTATTCTCATTTCAGACAAACTGGGCCAAGGTAATTGCCTGCAATTTGAGTTTTTCTGGGCTGGTAACAAAGCCCTGCAATTTTCCGTAACTTCCAAACCTCTTCCACTAGTTGTGGTTTTATAAATTCTAATTCATGACACGAATTGATATTCCAAATCCTTCAGAGCCCAACAATAAGGAAGAATAATATAAGAATCCTTCATGACCCCCGAACTTGGAGGCTGTTGGTGCTGCATTTCTTTTTCCTGTATGTATTTTGCAGAGGAATTTTGCTGTTGCTACAAAGTGCAGAAAGCATGTGGTGTATCATTCATTTCCACAGACTGTCACATCTGATTAAATTAAACTGATCTGCAAAATACTTTTAAGAACTGTTCACTCCATCCTATAGCAGAATTTATGTTGTATTTAACGAAATTAATATTTAGACATCCCTAAAGAGTTTGTTTGGGTCTAAAATAATGCTGTGTAGAAAAGAAATGTATAAATAAATAGGCTGTTGGGCACCAGCTGCTCACACTGGATGTACGAGAGGACGTGTAATACACAGATATTGGACATTTCTGACCTGATCCAGAGCACATTCAACCTTTCCATTAATCCCCTTTTGCTGTTCTCAGGACTAAGAGCAGTAACATTTCCACAAGTTAAAAAAGGAAACACAAAACAATTAAAAAACTTCTGGAGTCCTTAATTCTAAAGAAGTGAAGAATTTATTAATTACAGATTATTTTCTTTTTCAATGGAAAATGAGCTTCCTGCAAGAGTGGCTTTGCTAACACCCTTATTTTACGGTGTACAATAAAATGGCCCATGGATTTGACTTTCTGCAGCTCAGTTGTACAGACATGTGCCTTGTCAGAGAGAGCTCAGCTGTGTCTTCCTAGGGGGGGGTCTCAGCTAGGGAATGTTCAGGCACAGGCAGACAAAGAGACAAAAAGGGATGGAGAGGAGCAGGTTTGATTCCAGGCATTTCAAAGGTCCCACAGTATTTGGCAAAAGAAAGAAGAACAAACGAAACAAATAAAAATTCATTTCATGCATGGGGAGCAAAGCGAACCGAAACAACACCCCAAAACAAAAACCCAGGAGGGAAGCTCTTTGTTCTCAGTGGATGCCAACAGCTTTAACTTGGAAATGCTTCCAAGTTCCTTTGCAGTAAGGGTGACACAGGGTTTGCAGCCCCCTCTCCCTCAGAGCCCCCCCAGGGCAGGGGGGGCAGGAGGGACGTGCAGCCCCTCGTGCCCCAGTGACAGGAGCTGTGACAGGGACACACCCTGAGGGTCACACTTGGGGTGTCTGAGCCCCTGGCAGCACAACCAGAGCCTGGGGAGCCCCCCTTCCAGGACATGGATACCTCCCAAACCCGCCCTGAGCTCCTGCTGGATTGTGACCTCAGGGTGGTACTTCCCTGGGACCGACTCCCTTCCCAAGGATGAGAAATGGAATACCATCATATCACGGAATCCCAGGATGGGTTGGGTTGGAAGGGACCTTGGAGTTCATTCATTCCCACCTCCTGCCATGGGCAGGGACACCCTCCACTAACCCAGGTTGCTCCAACCTGGCCTTGGACACTCCCAGGGATGGGGCAGCCACAGCTTCTCTGGGCACCCTGTGCCAGGGCCTGCC